>JALGBA010001447.1:2972500-3247880 GCA_023970755.1 Azemiops feae
AGTAGAAGTTACAAGTGGACAGTTACAAAAGGAGGCAAAGAAAGACAATGAGTTTTAGAAGTTATATAAATGAATGCTAACCTTCGGAACTAATTACCTGTAGTCCAGAATTTGATCAGCTGTTGAAGTTCAAATGGCCTGCAAACTTCAGTTTTACTGACTTCAGAAGCCGCTAATTACAGTCATCCCTTCTTTTGACTCCAAAGATGCTTTTTCACAAGGCAATTGGATTTTCTTGTTTTTCTTTTATAGACGTTTCGCTTCTCATCCAAGAAGTTTCTTCAGCTCTGACTGGATGGTGGGGAATGGAAAGATTTATACTCCTGCAGACAGCTGTTCATTTGCATTCTTTTAGCGAGTCATTAATGCTACCTGGAGGCTTATCTGTGTCCTCACATGAGCAGTGCAAATGGGTGTGGAGCCTTCTTGGAACTGTTGAAAGGACTGTATTGTAGACTGGAGATAGATGATGTCATATCCCTCCCCCTCTGTTGAGAGAGGGCTGTTCGATTTTGACATAGATGGCCTCTTTGACCCCTCTTTCCTTCTTTTGACCGATCATGCTTCAGAAGGCTCCAAGGGGGTCTTCCTGCTTGGACTATTCCCTCTACTTTCCTTGACTTTTATCCTTCTCAGGTTTCTTGCTCCTTCTTTCCTAGCCACAGTGACCTTTCCCATATGATCATCTGTTAACAAATGCCCGGGGCATTTTACCCTTTAGATCTGAAAAATATATCTAATGGCAAGGAAGAAGATTTTAAAAAATGGAATATAGAGCTGAAAAGAGAAATGGAGGTAGAAAGGAACTGGGAGTTGTTTAAGGAATATAAATGGGTGGAATTCCCCCTACCTAAATTGTCTTTCTCATGCCAAGCAATTTTTACAAAAATAGAAAGAAAATTCCTGGTTGATCTAATTGCCCTGGCTTGGAAAGCTACTTGGCAAAGAAAGAAAGAGAGAGTCAGATTTAAAAAACAGAAGATTTGACCTTTTAGAAGGGGCATTATATGTTTAAATACTTGGATGGATGACCCTTAGATATAATTAGACTTTTATAATGAAAGATATGATTTAGAACTAAGTTAGCATTTTTTTTATTTTTTTTTGATATGGGAAATATGAAGATAAGAGGAGGATTGACATGAATAAAACGTTTAGCTATATAAATGTAACTAATATTGAGAAAATCATAACTGATAAAGATATTTCAAATACTGACAGGAAATCAAACTTTAACAAGAGCACGAAAAACAGGATATTGATTAATGAATTGACATTATTGATTTATGAATTGATATTATTATTTGTATGATATTAGTAAAATATGATGAAGATGCTTATATTTAACTCTGTATACATTAACAATACCAAAAATTGTAACTGTGCAATGAGGGGAAAATGGAAAAAATATGGAGAAGAAAGGAGGATCAGACAAAAAATACTGGATTGTGCAGTACTGAACAGATTTATATTGAAGAAGTCAATGTTAAATATTTGAACCCAGACAAAATGTTGTTACTAAGCACTAAAGACTGTAATTCTTAAAAATTAATAAAACTTTTATATAAAAAAATGCCTGGGGTAATTAAAAAAAATAATGTATACTTTTTCTGGCCAGATTTTTGGTTTTGTTTGATTTCTAAAAATCTCCATAAATATGTACTAGATTGCTTGGAATTTGAACTTATTTTATCCACGAATGATGTGCCAAGATTATATCTCTGTGTGATTCCAGGACAGTGTGTGTAATATTCTTCATTTATCTTTGCTTGTTCAAATTGTCTTTAAAGCAGTGTAGATTCTTTGCACCCAGGCAGCTTCTTCTACAGTACTTTCTGGAGTGCCTGTGTGATAGAAAGCATATAAGCTATTTTAATAATTAAAGAAAATAAATATGATGATTCCCTCCAGCTACCAGCTTGTATACTGAATAAATTAAGTCTACCCACCTTAAATTTCCCCAACCCAATTTTTAAAGGGGAAGTTTGACACCTCCTACCAGTACTGTTCTTTTCCATGATCAAAGTATCTGAGCCAATACCCCAGCTGCCTGTACTATCAGAACAATCTGTGTTTCATTTCATCCTGTTCAGCAAAATTATTGTTAAAATACACTACAATATTAATGTTTTTCTCTAATAATTCACAGGAAGGGACGTCCTGAAACATATGACTTATTATTATTATTTTGACTGAAGCAACATTTTATTTAAAACATGTTTCCTATATTAATATTCAGTTACAAAGCAGAAATAAACCCCAAAGCAGCTGGTACTGGAAAAAATAACTCTGGTTTATTCAGGAGATGTTATTTCAAGTGTTGGTTAGTCACCATTTTATAACTCTTAATTGTAGATCATATTTTAAGGGATAACTTTTATTTTAAAGAGTTGCCATTTAATCCAGAGCAGCACAGTGTAACACAACATAGCAGATGGTAATTAAGTGTACAGATTATGCAAAATGGCTCTAATTTTTGCCCTTCAGCGCGGAAATCCCAAATATAAATGTTGCACTGGCGAGGAAAACTGCAAGAAAACTTAAAATAGCTTACCATTCTATTTTGAGGAACAGAATTGAAGAATCAAATTCTTTAGACAGAAAGAGAAGAAGAAGAAGAATCCAACATTCCAAACAGTTTGGAATTTTAGATATCCAACTACATCAATATGCCCCAAGATAACAAAGGAAATTCTGAATGAGCTTACGAAACTTCTCACTTTGGGGTTAGTTAATGGTGAGACATTTGCAATAGAAATCAGATTAGGGAGCTAAAATCCAGATAAATCTTAATTCACGATTATAAAGTTTAGCATGTTTGCATATTCTGTCACCAATTCAGATATTTCTATATTTCTCTTTACATGCATCCCTGAGAGTTTCAGTGTTGAAGATACTATTTGTTCTTCTTACTCAACCTCTACCATATTCACATACACTTATGTTAACTCACATGTCATGCTTAATCTTAATTAGTTGCTTTTCCCAAAGCAGTCCTTCCCATTGTGTATAAAGAACAGAAGGTCCAAGGGAAATAAAATAATTCACAGTACCAACGTAGATTTATTTGACAATGACAAAAATATACATGGTTAGACAGGATGGATATAGCTAATGATAGCAGGAAAGTTCTCACCAAAATATGACCCTTTATTCAAATTAGCATTTCCAGGCAAAAGTGTCTATGTTCATAAATGACAGAAGTAAATGAAAGGTCTTCAAAATTTAAAATTGTAAGAGGAAGTAGCTGTAAGAGGAAGTAGCTGCAAGAGGAAATAGTTAGCTGAAAGTTAAAAGTATTGGATAACAGGAAAACTAACTGAATTGGATAACAGGAAAGATAAGACTAAAACTGAAAAACAAGAAAGAATCTATTGTTCTAAGAATAAAATATCCCAGAACTCAAAACAACCAACAAAGCATAGTCAATAGACTATTGAATATTAGTTGACACACTTTGTATACATTATCTGCTAATTATAATGCACATGCGATGTATGATTTAGTATGTTCTGGGAGGGTAGCAGGAAATATGTAGAAGGCAGTTGGAAAGAATGTAACCTAATAGTACCTCAGCCAATGGGGAATAAGGAGGAACCGGTGGCCAGTGGAAGGAATGTATAAAGATGTTGATTTGAGATGATGGACATTGGAGAGAACCAAGCTTTGATAGCTTCTCTCCCCACTTATTGCAATAAACGAAACAAAGGGCCTTAACTGTGTCTTGGCTGGTTATTGGTCAGATGAGCTTGCCTCTGGTTGTGAAGGAAAGTAGCCAGAAGCACATAACAATAAATCATAGTAATAATCCTAAATAATGCATTATTTTAAAAAATCCTGCCAAGTACACACAAATATATCTCTATCAAGAGTCCAGAATCTTACTTTCCCTGTAGCAGCAGCTAACCTCTGGAACAAGATTCCTGTTGAGATCCAGATGGACCCTACTCTGCTGTTGCTTAGAAGAATCCTGAAGGTTTGGCTCCTCACCCATGCCTTTGGCAAAGAACAATGAAAGCCTTTACTTCATCCCACCTGGTCTGTCACACTTGTCATCTTTCATTTTTTATTGATCTTGTTTGTTTGTTTTGTTGTTTTTCTTTCTTTGTTTGATTGCTGAGAGCAATTGGGAGTCTGGTGGCATACAACTTTAAAATATTATTGAGGAGTGCTTGGTACTCTCTGACCTTGGTTGTTTTCTTGAAGATATTTCATTACTCAAACTAGGTAACATCATCAGTGCTAGTCTAGGTAACTAGGTAAAATTAGGTAACATCATCATATATTATTAGTATGATTGCTCACACAGTCAAACAGATGTTTAGACTGGATTTGGCCTTTTTATCCACCTATCAAATCCTTCCCAAGAACCTAGGAGAGGCTGATGAATACCAAGATTTTTTTTTAAATAAAACATCCATAGTTATAATATGGAACTGAAATGTCAAGATCCTGTTTTTGCTTGGCTGTTTCTATATATTAAAGACAGAAATTCCAAAACAGTTCTCCCCTACTTCTCAAAATATTTTAAAGGTTTACATGTAGGAAAAGGGGGGAAAAATCAGAGGTTATAATAATTGGAAAAGAATTTCATTTCTTAAGTAAATGCATTTCCAAAGTAGCACTGATTAAAATAATTTGGAAATTATAATCCTACCTCTACTTCAGTAGGTGAATGAACTATTATTTTTGTGCATGCCTGGTGATGCACAATTATCTCATCTAAATTTAAATTTAGTAATGTTTTAAATACAGTATTTTCAATCTAGTTCTAGTCAGGGGTAAATTAGATGTTAATGTGTATTGTTTTGCACAAATGTCATGAAATGAAGATTGCATGAAATGACCTCTCTTGGAATATTGCATCCAGTTTTGGTTGCCATATAAAAAAGAAGTTGAGACTCTAGAAAGAGTTCAGAGAAAGGCGATTAGGAGACTGGAGGCTAAAACATATGTTCCAATATCTGAGCGGCTAGAAGAAGTGGATGTCAACCTATTCTCCAAAGCACCCGAAGGCAGAACGAGAAGCAATGGATGGAAACTAATCAAGGAGAGAAGCAACTTAAAACTAAGGAGAATTTTTTTAACAGTTAGTTAGTTAGTTAGTTAGTTAGTTAGTTAGTTAGTTAGTTAGTTAGTTAGTTAGTTAGTTAGTTAGTTAGTTAGTTAGTTAGTTAGTTAGTTAGTTAGTTAGTTAATCAGTGGAACAGCTTGCCTTCAGAAGTTGTGAGTGCTCCATCATCAGGAGGTTTTTAAGAAGAGATGGGACAGCCATTTGCCTGAAATGGTATAGGTCTCCTGCTTGAACAGCAAGTTGTACTAGAAGACCTCCAAGATCCCTTCCAAATCTGTTATTTTGCTATTCTGTTAAATGTGCATCTGAATGTAAAACAAAATATATAGCTCATACCATCAGAGACCTTCACTGTTGTCAGTCATTCCAAAAAGAAAAAAAAAGATAAAGAATGCTCCTTCTATACTTGAAGGTTTACACCAAGACTATATATTTGTGACCTCCTGCTGGCTTCCCCACTGACTTTGCTTGTCAGAAGTCGGCAGCAAAAGTTGCAAATGGTGATTGTGTGTCTGTGGAACACTGTGACCATCATCATTTGTCAAGTGCCCAAACCTTGATCACATAAGCATAGGGAAGTGGTGACAACTGCAACAATGAGGGACAGTTGTAAGACCTCTCATTCAATGTCATCATAACTTTGAAGGGTCAGTGACTGAGAAGTCATTAAGTGAAGACTAGTTGTACTTGATGATTTTGTTTATCTTTAAGACTGACCCAAAGATTCTGCGATTGTTCCTCATCATTCTTCCCTGGCAAATTCTTTGTTCTTCTCAAGTACCGAATCACTATTTCTAGGTCCAAAATTTCAGCTTTTTTCCTTCATTCACCATGTTAACTCATTGGCTTATATCAAACTGTATATCCTAAGGCAGTGATGGCAAAGCTTTTAGAGACTGAGTGCCCAAAAACTGGCTCCGTCCCCGTTCCACCCCCTCTCCCTCCCCCACCCCGCCTGCCAGCAGGGCCACTCACTGCCTCCAGGGCCCGCCGCAGATCACCCAGCAGCGCCATGGCAGCCACGCCCTCTGCCCGCGCCCCACAGCATCAACTGTGCACAATGGGGCGTGAGGGCAGAGTCTTGTCTACGCTGCCTGGCTGCCATGTCCTTGACTGCACTGCTCTGCGTGGGCCACGCTCGGGGGTGACTCTTCTCCAGGAGGGCTGCTGGTGAGGAGGGGGTCACGGGGGGAGGCAAGGCTGGGGCAACCGCACATGTGCCCACAGAGAGGGCTCCGAGTGCCACCTCTGGCACCCGTGCCATAGGTTCGCCACCACTGTCCTAAGGTATACAGGGATATACTGTAGATGACCCTCACAAGTTACAAGGTACAAACAAGAAATAATATTAAAAATAATAATAATATTAAAAAGAAAATATTAAATGCATCCCACTTTGGATATACTAGAAATATTAGGAATAAAGTGAAATTCAATTTCTTAGAATGATCCTATCTTAGATTTCTTCATTCATTAATATAGCCCATGAAAACTGCTCTGCTGATCATGCATCAGGAAAGAATTGAAATATATGTTTTTCACTTTTACCCGTTTCAGTGGTGCAATGCTAATTGGGACCAAATAGCAATAAAGTCTGGTGCAAATTATAGATCTACTTGTGAGCAGGCACCCTGGGGAACATTGATAGTAATGGTAGCATATCTCTAGAGGATCTGTTATCCTCTCTCTTCCTTTCTTCAATATTCTACACCATTATGTCAGTGTAACATTAGAACATTCTAACAATTAGCATAGGAAGCTTGTTAGGGAAAGTTAGTAAAAAACAGAATCAGAAACTTAGGGTGAGATTTGCACTCACCAGAGAAGGTGATCCTGACTTCTTAAGGCAATTGCAGGAAGCAGCAGAGCTTCTTGCATAGGAAAGCTTTCAATCAACCCTCAAAACAACAATGGATTGGTAATATTTAAAGAAGGATAATTATGTATAAACTTACTGAAGAATCCTAACTTTTAAAAAAAGTATTATGATACTCTAGTTTTCTTTACTGTATTTTTTAAAAAAATTCTACATCAGGGATGTCAAACTGCCGGCCCGTGGGCCGGATGCGTCATGCCAAAACCGCACCCACCCCATTGCTGGCAATGGGAAAAAAGTCACGCTACGTCACAACACATCACGTGATGTCGCGGGTTTGATACCCATTCTCTACATAATTCATATATCTGAATTCTCTTAAACTCTGTTAGCCTAATCCACTCAGCCCTCCATACACACACCATCTCACTCACAGTGTACTAAGACAACCTTTCACAATCCCACAATATTGGGATTATTGTCATTCTTACAAATGGCCATTGTGGTTGCAAAATCTGGAAACTGTAATCTCAGAACATTTGGAGTACACCAATTTAAAAAAGACTATAAAGGAACAGAATAGAATAGAATAGAATAGAATAGAATAGAATAGAATAGAATAGAATAGAATAGAATAGAATAGAATAGAATAGAATAGAATAGAATAGAATAGAATAGAATAGAATAGAATAGAATAGAATATCTTGATTGAATCCCTCTGTTAACGCAATTTAGAATTGCATTAGCTTTTTTGGCTGTCACCACACACTGTTGGCTCATATTTAATTGATTGTCCACTAAGACTCCAAGATCCCTCTCACAGTTACTGCTATTAAGCCTAGTTTCACCCAATCTATATGTGTACTTTTGGTTTTTCTTGCCTAAGTGTAAAACTTTACTTTTCTCTGTCTTCCATTTGATGGGAGCTTGTATTATATTTCTATGCAACTTCCTTTCTTTATATTGTACTTATGTTTATTTTCAAATAAACTATGAAATGGCACCATGGGAAGAAGTGATACTGATAGACATTACAATGTGTGTATTCTTTTCTTTTTTTTAGTTTTCTTCCTACACAAACATTATGAATATTTATAGATATGAACAGAGCACCTATAGATGCAAATAGCATGGTGAGAGCAAGAGCCTTTGTCAATGCTTAGCATTCAAGCACCAATCAGTTGTTAGTCAACAGGCTGTTCTTGTTGTGTTATTGTGGCCTGATCATTAGCTCTATAATTACAAGCATTTGGTTGACTGTTTCCTGGGTTATTTCATGACACAGTATAAAACTGAGTCACTTTGATGCAAACTGTTCAGATTTTCTGTGAAACTCCTTGTCAAGTAAAAATCTTTTAGACAAAAAATGACATAGACAAAGGAACTAATCAGCTTGATGGCACTGAAGCATTTGCTTTCCTGCTTCAAGACCTTCTTCTGTAGGTGAATTTTCAAGCGGTACATGATGCCTGGATAAGGTAGATGAAGATAGGGAAGCACACGCAAACTATCTAAGTATTCATGCCTTCATTCTTCCATATTATATCTACACCAATGCATTCTTGGTTTCACTGTTATCTTGCTTTCCTCCCACACCCCAAAAATCAAAACTACAGATTTTTTCTCTCATTCACTGTTCTTTTCCCATTGATTTTATCTCTAATCCACAGATGAATACAGTATGGATATCCACCCAATATGGGATCCCTACTATCCCATTGTGTCCCAATGATGTTAAAGGGCTTACAAAGTGAAGAGGATTAACTGATGCCTCCTCTGGACTGCAGCGTGGAGGGTTTTGAACCAAATAACAGAATAATAGAGTTGGAAGGGATCTTGGAGGTCTTCTAGTGCAACCTCCTGCAGGAGACCCTATACCATTCCAGACAACTGGCAATCCAGTCTCTTCTTAAAAGCCTCAAGTGTGGAGCACCCAAAATTTCTGAAGGCAAGCTGTTCCACTGGTTAATTGTTCTCACTGATAGGAATGCTTGGTTTCTTTCTTTCTCCTATTACCTGGGATGGTCCAACTCCCACCAAGGGATAAAACGCTGTTGTATATTGCAACCATATGTCCCACAATCACAGTGACTGGGTGCTGTTGTTGTTGTTGTTTAAGTAGCCAGAAAAAGGCCATGATTACTTTTGTTGTATGCATATATTGGTCCAACCCCAGCCATGAATATTGGGTCACAGGTACTTTTGGATATAGAAACAATGATCATACCAGTATGAGTACATAAGGCTTTATTCCATGACAATATGAGAAAATATCATAACAGAAGGCAGCAATCCATGAATATTCAAGGAAGAACATTAAGGCAAAGAAAGAATGACCTTGTACTCCTTCTGCCAGTCAGGAGACTCCAAGGAGGTGACACCAGGCAAACGCCTTATAGCTAGCAAATATGCAGCATCTTCCTGTTAGGTCTGCACCAAAATCCCATCTTACAAAGAGTTTTGAACAGTATATATGGTGTTCAAATCATAACGAATCATTCCTATTTTTACTATCCTCATCACACTTAATTTTGCCAAAAGCAAGCAGGATAGATTTATTATATCTTGTTCTTAGAATGCTTTGCCTATTCCTGCCAAGGTTATGGACCATTTGTTTACCCAAGGTGGTGATGAAACCATCTTAAAGTTTTCAGCTGAAGCTGAGAAAGTTTATTTCATTCCAAACACTGTAGGATGAGATTCCTGTTGGGGTACAGTAGCAAAAAAAAAAAAAAAGGATGAGGCTTGTAGCACCTATTTCTGGCTGATAAATTTCATTAAAAAGCATAAGTTTCAATAAAATTCATTAGCTGAAAAAAACACTATCTAACTCCTGATTTTTATAATATATGCAAGTGTCCAATACCAAAGACATGACAAAACAAAATATGAATCTTTAGTGATTAAAATAATTCCTTGTTTAATGCTGTGTTACCTATTCAAACATTAGATGGGAATATAAGGTTCTATGTACCAAACACCTAAGGGAAATAGAAACATACCCAGTATTCAGTTCCTCCTCACCAGTCTCCAGTGAAACCACTATTATTGCAATGTACCATTACTCCATTATGTGTGCAAATGAAAAGCTGAGGAATTGCAGAGATTGGATTTATCTTAGTGGGAGGCATTGATACAGAATTTTCTGCTCTCTAGGTGAGCTGGATTACCCTTTCCTAAGTATGCTGTGTTATGGATGTCACTCTAGGTTCCCTTACAGCAGAAGTGGGGAACTATGGTCCCTTTATGACCTGTGGGCTTCAAATCCCAGAAATCCTGAGCCAGCCATGCTGGCTCAGGAATTCTGGGAGTTGAAGTCCACAGGTCATAAAGAGGCCACAGTTCCCAACCCCTGCTTTACAAGGCCCTCTTTGGGATGGGGTATATTCCAAGTCCTAATTCTTCAAAAGTAGAACTTGCCCCCCTCTTTCATTTTTGGATTTGGCTTTTACAAATCTTTATCCAGATGCACAGCCCATAACACATGACTGCAAATCAAATCTCTAACTAATGAGGATTAGGACTTCTCAAATGCAAACATACGAGACTGCCTTTGTTAATACACTGTAGTGTTCCTCTACAAAGAAAGAAGATTAATTTCTCTCTTTTGAAAAGACTATTGGCATAACATCCTGTTTTTGGAAAATAAGACTGGATACTTCCTAAACAAAAATGACTTCCACACCACGTAAAGCACTTCCAGATGATGGATTTGATTGGGGAAATGTTGAGCTTATGCTTAAATCAGTGGGATTTCTCTGTGACTGGGAAAGGGCTTTTATCTAGCAGCACTCACTTTGAAGCATGCTAATGCAGTCCAGCAAGACAAAAATGAGGATAGAGAGGAGATTGCTGGAGAGCTGAACTGATGTTCAATTTCCCTTTCTGTATTCCTGATACTAAAGAAGGAAAGCAAAGCAATTCACTGGTCCCTAGGACAATATATGGGGATTACAGGACTGCAGCCAAAAGACAACCGATGTGCAGACTTTTTAAAATCATTCTGTCAAGGTGGTTAATGCTTAGGGTCTTCTGCTTTTCAAGCTATGGCAGCCTCCGGTAAGGCACATCCATTTTTTTATCCACTGCTGTTGTTTTTAACTACTTTGCACTGTATTTCAGTTTTCTAAATAGCTATTATCAGCCCACAGCCATGGCACTAGCAGTAAAACCAGCTGAGTTTTTGAAGAGCACTTACACCAGGGGTGTCAAACTTGGAACGTCACGTGACATGTCGTGACATGTCGTGACATGTCGCGACTTTTTTTCCATTGCTGGCAATGGGGTGGCTGCAGTTTCGACATGACGCCCACGGGCCAGCAATTTGACACCCCTGACCTACATCATCTTGTCACACTTCAGCCAAGCTCTTCTACAGGGACTACCAGCTTCAAATGAGCTGTCAATTTTGTCCCTATGTCAGTATTCTTCTGTCTGTGTATTAAAATATCTTTTACATTAACCAAAAGAAAGAAAGAAGAGCATGACAAGCCTTAGTTAAAGCCCTCTTAATGATTCCAATGTAAATTTTAATCTGATTTCAAGCAACTAGGGATCACATATTTGTGAAAGTCTGCGTGTTTGTGGTGGGGTGTGTACTGTTGAATCAGAGTTGGCTGCTGGCAACTGGTCCCTGCAGTTTTCTTGGCAAGATTTCAGAAGTGGTTTGCCATTGTCTCCTTCCTAGGGCTGAGAGAGAGTGACTGGCCCAAAGTCACCCATCTGGCTTTCTGCCTAAGGAAGGTCTAGAACTCATGGTCTCCAGGTTTCTAGCCTAGTACTCTAACCACTTCACCAAACTGGCTCTTTGGAAAGTGAGCTAAATATAAATCTAACTGTAGTTAGAAAAAGATCAGACCAGCTTCACTTTGTGTTCCCTTTGGTGGGTGGGCTCAACCAGTTAAAGGAAACCAGGAAAACAGTCTCATTAATAGAATCCTTCAGAGTGTAACAATCCATAGGGACTGTCTGTGTGCAGTGTTAATCACTGGAAGAAAGGAATAGCTGAATAGGGCTAATCTATCTGCATTAATTGCCTTAGAAGATATTATTTTCAGCTTGCTTATTTCACTATAAGCAAACCAAAATAAAAGTAAGCAGTGGGAGGGGGGAGATAATTGTAATTTTCTTCTTATTTTTCATTAGGGGGGAGCAGGATCTGTTTATTGTTCTCCTAATTATCTGTAATGAAAAACTGATTAAAGGGTCCGTTTTTTTTTTTAAATGAGCATTTAATAAAATGCAACAAATTGTGGCAAAATGGAATAGCTTCACGAAAAGAAAAGAATTCAGGCATGTATCTAATTGTTAGAATCCTCAGCAAATAATACAATTATCACACACAAATTCTGATTAATGTTTCAATAAAACATTGCAACACTAATAAGTTTGAGCTGTAATGCAAATATTTCTGTTAAATGCTGAAAAACACGTATTGCGTTCCTCCCTTCTGTTTCCATTTGCTTTACCTTAACAACAATTTCTACATATTTTCAACTCATCAGCCTTTTCTTATCCCTGGGAACCACCTTTTACTGGACAACGTGCCTGGTACGTAATGATGTACAGTTTTCACATAAGTTTGTAAAAATCACAGACCTGGATTATAACAGCGCTTACTCATGGATCACTCTCAGCACTGCAGTATAGAAAATATACCCTATCTTACCTGCAATTATATCACCTCTGAGGTAGAGCTAAGGAGACCTGGAGGCAAACTTATTTAGTCTCCTGGATACCGGAGGACAATCTACTCTTTTAAAGAACCTTATTATGTAGGTCACCATAGTTCACACCCTCCTTGTAGTAGAGTCATTTTTCTGCAGGCTAGTTGCCATGGGGAATCAGTGACTGTCTGCCAGATCACTGGGAGATAGTGGGGAAACCAGGTTCACTCCTCTTCCAGCAACACTGAGCACCATCTCAGCAGATGAGTGCATGTAGTTCTCCACTTGTCACCTTAACTGGGACCAGAATTTCTGTTGCTAAGCAAGGTGCTTGTTAAGTGAGTCCTACCTGCCTGACTTTTTTTTTCTTTACTGTTGTTAAGCAAATCAGTGCAGTTGTTAAATGCATCATGCAGTCGTTAAGCAAATCTGGCTTCTCCATTGACTTTGGAAGCCAACTGAGAACATCACAAATGGGGATCACATTTATGGCCAGCGGTCATCAATACAAGCCAAGCACCCACATTTTGTGGCTGTGGGATGCTGTGAGGTTTGGAAGTGCGAGGACTGGTTTTTTCAGTGCCGTTGTAACTTCCAACTAAATAAATAGTTGTAATTTGAGGAGTTGCTGTAGAGGGTTTTTTGTGTCTATTGTAAGCGGGGAAGGGGAAAACCACAGCTTGCCTCTGATCCCTGCTGGCAGCGACCACAGAGGCATCTGGCAGTTTGGTGAATTATAATTTGTATAATCAAGGACAACAAGTTCATGGACTCCATTCTGAAATGGCAGCAGAGGGCTTCATCAAGGACGTTGGCTCTGTCTCAACCTTTGCCCAGGCATTGTGATGTATTTCCTTGAAGCATTTTTCTCCACTAGATCTCAGGTGATCTTTCAGGAGCCACATACTAAATATTCTTGTCACTAGATGGCTATCTTTTTTTTAAAAAATGTCTGATCTCCAGTTATTTGTAGGTATTCCAAAATTTAACAAGCAAAAGTTTTTCCAATTCTGAATTAAAAATTAGAATCCAGGGGTTCTTTTTGGTAAATATTGGTGTATAATTTTTTTTCTATAGAAAAGGACTTATAAAGAAACTTTATGTTACTTAAAGTTCCATCGATATGGGCTATTTCCCCATATGAGAGCATGAGGAGGTAAAAGAGGGAAAACTCTTATTTCAAAAACTTCTAATCTTATTATTCATCTATTAAGATGTAACAGTGATATTTCATGTTAGCTGCTATCAAATTAAGGTCAACAAGCCAAAAAGCTGAACATACAGAACTTAATTCATTTTACTATAGTTTTCTGTTGCGCAATATGTTTTTTAAATATATTTTAGCAGGTTATCAAGAATTGGTCGCAAAAGTAATCCATAAATGGTTATACACTGTGCTAAATTTATACTACATAAATTGCCACTTTTCTAGATTATGCTAGTGGGAGTGTAAATAGATTGCTACCAAAGATGATAATATATACCAATGCCTAATTAGTCAGTAGCTTAGGCTGTATTTTTTAAAAAAGGTTCAGAATATAGGTACTTTCCACAGTGAGTCCTGAAGCAGATTTACTATAGATATTTCCTAAGCACGTAAACTAAATAAATGGATTCCCTCTTCTTGTTAGCTGTTAGGTTTGTTATTGCAAAATTTTGAATAATAAGTTCCACCTTTCACTGAATCATTTCAGTGATATTAAAATAGGAGAACCGACATTGCATTTAAAAAAAAAACCAACTTCAATTGAAGAGAATACTGAGTCAAATGTTACCATCATTTATTAGCAGTGTTAATATTTTTTCTTTATAGTTTTACAACATGTGTATTGTTTTAGACAGGTATATTTAACATGGATGCTTAAAATGTTTGAATCTCTCATTAAGAGTACATGTTCATGTTTAGATCCCAATTATTAATCCAATTTTTAAATTATTTGTTCTTAAGTAAGGTTTTTGTTTTGTTTTTCCTTTTTAGCTGTTTATTGTTATTGTTCTTAGGCCGTGCTTCTTCATTTTGCAAAATAAATAATAGTAGAATGAGATGGTGGAATTTTGTTTTGTGATTTGAGCTTTTCAGAACTGTAGTGGAGAATCACAATTTTAATACTCTTACATGGGGGGGGGGGGAATCTGTGAATAAAACACAATCTGCCTGAACCCATCTCCTTTATTAAAGGTTTTGAATTGAAGGAAGTGAAAATTAGACAAGCATAGATGGAAGTCTGAAAGCTAAATGGGTTATTCAATCTTCTCACTGTACAACATCTGTAGACAAGGTCTTATTCAGAAAAAAATTCGCCCAACAAAGAGCATAAAAAACTGCTTACTGACATTCCCCGCCCCCTATATTATGTTGATGTTTTTAAAGCCTAAATTATGGTGGGCAATCTTTTCAGTCTTGAGGCTTGCATAAATTGCCAGCAGAGGAGTCGGGAACTCTCTCAATACTGCCCCCCCCCACACACACACACGCACACAGAGATCTTGTATAAATAGCTTAATCACACATCTTTTCACATACATCATTCCTTTGCTTTCTTTATTTGCCTCCCTTCAAAAAATCCACTGCAGATTGCTGAATTCCTTTTCCTATTAGATCCTACCAGATCAAGCACATAATTTTAGGATCACATAGCATACTTTCATGCCATTAATAGCAATAGGGAAACAGCAATTTGGTGTTTTTTTTCTTCCCCTGCCTGAGTATTGTCAGTCAGTATTGTCAGTCAGCAGTAGAAAAAGTGGGAAATCTGCATTCTTTTATAGCCAAAAGTCTCCCTGGCTCTTGAATGCAGGTTGCCCATCTGGGATCTAAACAGAATGCCAAATTTCCAGAGTAGAATCTGCTAAACTGTAAAAAAGGAGTTATGTTTCTGAATCACGAATTTGGAAAGGAACCTCAACAATCATTTAACCTAAACTACTACCAACACAGAAAATCTGTTGCTACAAAATCCCTAAGATATGGCAAACCAATCTCTGCTAACCTGGTCCCCTCTTCCCCCCCAAAAAAGGTTAGTCCTGTGCTTTTTAAGGTAATCTATTTCATTTTAATCAACTCAGATTCAGGCAGTCCTTCCTTAGGCTTGTCTTTATCATTTGAACCATCTGTTTATAATGCTTTCTGTCTTATTGTCTGCTCTGTATTCCTATGATTTATGAATCAAGTATTCACGACATCAAACAAATTGTTGATGATTCACTGCTTAGTTTTCTCTATTCTGAATTATCAAAGCTGTCTGATTACTCCTAGATATGATTTTATTTTCTAGCCAAATATCACTGCAAAAATCCAATAGCCAATTGGGACTACAATTCTTGCCCTTTCCATGTGAAATGTCCCAATTAAAGGTAAATATTAGCCATTTAATAAAAAAATATTCATTCTGTCTCTTGCTCCTAAACTAACCTGTGGGAGGTGGAATATACTGAACTAAAGACAAAAGTCTCCAAATGTTTTGCTTTTAGTATCCTTTTTCCCCCTCTTTCTTCATTATGAAGTTGCCAAGCAACAATTTATCAGTATCAGGAGCTGAAAAATGAAAATATGATTGTATGAAGATGAATTGAAAGAGATTTCTCTCTCTCTCCTCCATATTATATATGGCATCAAATGCATAAATATAAAACAATCCTTATCTTTCAAATTATTTTTAACTTTTAAGTAGAAAAAAAACAGAATGTTTCCGATGGGAGTATTATAAATGGATGACTCTCATCCAATACTATCAAATGGATTAAAATATAGGCATTCATGGGATGGGGAGGCCTGCAGGAAGTGACAAAATATATATTCTCATATCACAATATGAACTCTACTCTTTTATATACTTGTGTGTCACATAACAGGGTAAGTGCAAATGGGTGGCACTTGTGATATGGTACATTCATTTTTGGCATCTTATAAACCAGTGATGGCGAACCTTTTAGAGACTGAGTGCCCAAACTGCAACCCAAAACCCACTTATGCATCGTCGAGTGCTGGGTGGGTGTGGCCCATTGGCTGGGTGTGGCCAATTGGGTGGGTTTGGCCAATTGGGTGGGCGTGGCTGCGGTGGTAACGGCAGACTGGGTGGGACTAAAAAGTTCAATCAATCAATTTCAACTTTGCAAGATCTTTTTTTTTCCGTGAGAAGTTGAAATTGACTGATTGAACCTTTTTTTTTTTTTGCACACGGCTACGGAGGCCTAAAGAGAAAAGGTTTTATAAAACCCAGCTGAAGGCCTAGGACTGGGGTGACGGCACGCGTGCCCATAGAGAGGGCTCTGAGTGCCGCCTCTGGCACCCGTGCCATAGGTTCGCCACCACTGTTATAAACTATTGCCAAAGTGTCTGTATTGTGGAGGTTCAGCGGTTAAGATGCTGGGCTTGTCGGCTGGAAAGCCAGCAGCCCAGATTCGAGACCCGAGCACCATGCAATGCGATAAGTTCCTGTCATTGCCCCAGCTCCTGCCAGCCTAGCAGTTTGAAAGCATGCAAATGTGAGTAGATAAACAGGTAGCTCTTAGATGTGAAGGTAACAGTGCTCTGTGATGACATGCTGACCACATGACTGCAGATATGTCTTTGGATAGTGCTGGTTCAAAGGCCTTGAAATGGAGATGAGCACTACCCCTTATAATCAGCAATGACTAGTGAAGTAAAATCCACAGAGACTCCTTTACCCTTTTTTTTTTTTTTACAGAGACAAATGCTTTGTTTGTTAGATGCTGGTTAAGAAGTTTAAATGGTACTTCTCAGGAAGAAGAGAACGCCATTGTAAATTTATACAGATTATTCATGTTTGCTTAGTCTTGTCTTATGCTACAGTATGTAATCTAGATTGGATATTTATTCCATTACAGATTTTTTTTTTTTACCCTACACTGGTTCAGAATGATTACGTGCAAAAGATCCTGTTGGTTTGAAGGTTTTTAATGGCACGTTGCTAATGTTTATATTTTTCCATCAGCTTAGGTCCTACAGTGCTTCCTATCTGCATTTCATTCAGACCACATCCAATGTTGATGACCAAATAAAAGAATTAACAGTTAGAGAAGGCTAAAAAGGAATGTTTTCAATAACCCAATAAATAATCCTTTCTACAAACAGAACCGGAACAGCATAATAAATGACCAACTATTTTATCCTTTGCAATCTCATAACTGCTCTGTTCAGATGTATAAAATATTTACATTTCATATTGAAATTATCACTCATAATTAATTTATTAATTAAAAATGGCAGTAGATTATAAACTAAGAGAGAAAGGAAACTGTTTTATTTATAAATGCTTACGTTTATTTTAAGCATTTATTTGCCTACTTTTCTGAACAAAACCCTCAGCCGGAATATATCCAGCTCACAATCTTTAGTTGGGCAGTCTCTGTGCCTGGAAGTAGTGATCACAGAGTACAGGAACTGCTGTAACTCTGTTGTCATCCTCTGTCAATTTTAGATTAAAAACTGCTAAAATGTCTTCCGAGGTGAAAGCCTAGCTTTGCAGATTCAGGGCCTTGATTAATCTGGGCAATATCCACAATTTCAGTGTTTAGGAAAATGGCAAAAAAAATCCATTGTTCATTGATTTTTAATTTTGATTTTAATTGTACTAATTTTACTGATATATATTATGCACTGTAACCTGTTTTGACTGCTCATCCAAGCAAAATGGCAAGATAGAAATGTAATATTAAATGGATGCTCGAAAGCCAAAACACTTCGCAAAAACTGGCCTGGCAGAAAAATTTCTAAGACCAGGAAAGTTGGAATTGAAAGATCTGGTTGCTAAAGTCTATAACTGAAAGAAAGAGAAATAGAACTTCTAGAGAGAACACTTAGGTGAATATTAAAGGGAAAATAAAGATCTTTCTGTTAGGCAGCTTGGAATCAGATTTAGGGACCTCCAGCCAGAGAAGTGTCCTTTGCAGAAGGAGACATATGGATCCGAAAGAATGTATGAATAAAGTTCAGTATTCACAAATGTCTACTGAATTTTCTATTGTCTGTGGATATTTTTTGCCGATATCAAAATCTTTTTATGTGGTTGTTAAGAGGTCACTAAGAGTTGACAGCAACTTGATGGCCCATAATTAGTCATTCTCCTCTGTGCCTTCAAATCCACAAATGTACCATCCACAATCTACTTATTAGTTAACTTTTCCTTCTAGAGAATAGACTAGCTTTGGAACAGATGTTATCTTTGTTTCAATTTGTTACTTGCTTTCTGCAAACTCCAGCTTAAATCCCACTGCTTTCCACTCTGCCACCCAGCAATTTCTGCCTCATTTGGTACCGTAACAACAACAACAAGGGTGGTTATCTCCATGCCTGTACAATGGATGGATCTATATGCAGATATAAATTAGGGATCCCTGTGGCCTGCCTTTGAGTGTATAATGGAAGAACTGATTTCTTTTGGCTGATAAAGGACTTCTATTTACAACATCCTTTTAGAGATTTCTGTTTTCTGATTGAAAGATTTGTTCAAAGTATGTTGTAAAGAGTTAGAACTCTTGTAGGAATAAGGTCCAACTCAGGGAATATCTGTGTTAAATTGATACTACAGCAAGAGTTATAAAGAGACATATTCAGACATAACACATAGTTATTAATAGATAGAACTGTCTCTTGTTCACCTCACTCGGCTTTAAGCCTTTTCAGTTTTCCATGTAAAAGATAAATGTGTTTTAAATAATATCATAGTTTATCATGAAAGCCATCCAGTTCTATGATATCATTTCTTCCAGATGAATTTGGCATCATTTAGTATATGATTTGGGGAACAATACTGGGAGCAATATGAATTATCCAAGATCTAAATTGAATTTGTCATTCAGTTCCATTTGATTCAATTCAAGTGTATTATTTAATCAAGTGATTTAAATTGAATTGTGATATATATCATTAAATTGATTCAATTCTACATTTCAGTTTGATAAGAACATGTCTATCCATCAAATCTTTAAATTGATTCAAAGCCACCTGATTAAGTTTGATATGCAAAATGGATTTAACAATTCAGTGATTTGATTTGAAGGGGCAATTCAATCAAATTATCTCTGAACTAATCTTTGTCCTAGAGGATATAACCAAACAATATGACACAGAGAAAATATTAATTTTCAGAAAATGTTCACATAAATTACAATTAAATTGCTTGCCCCTGGAAAGAAATGTTGCCCATGAACAGGAATGTCCCTTCTGGGGACATTAAAGCATCACTTTATAGCAACTTGGAAAATATATAATGAGGCTATCATGAATCCCTAGAAGGGTGAATTTTAAAATTGGAAAGTAGAATAAATATTACCTTTTCTGTTGGTGCTAGAAAAAAAGGATATTCACACTTTTTCAGCATAAACATTTAGGGCAGAGAAACAAATTTCTAGGTCTATTCCTGGCCAACTGAATATTTATCAATGGAGTGCTATTAATCCCAACATCTACAGTATACGAAGCCTTTGGAGGAAGTCATTTAGAAGTTTGGGGTCTGGTGTCATCTGTATGTAGATTAAGCCTACTTACATAACAGAGAAGAGAGAGAGAGAGAGAGAGAGAGAGAGAGAGAGAGAGAGTTTAGATCTATATATAACTTTTAGCAACAGTAAAACACTATATATAAATTTATATACCACTTCACAGCCTTCTCTAAGCAGTTTACAGAGTCAGCATGTTGTCCACAACAATCTGGGCCCTCATTTTACCAACCTCAGAAGGATGGAAGGCTGAGTGAACCTTGAGCCAGTGAGACTCGAACTGCCAAACTCGGCAGCTAGGAGTCAGCAGAAGTAGCCTGAAGTACTGCATTCTAACCACTGCGCCACCAGGATCTTGGACTGGATTGGAAATGCTTTTCAAAGTCTTGTCGTGAGAGAGGCTGATAGGATCTGGATAGGAAAGAAAAAAGTTCAGACTGAGACTTAGTAAGTTGGAACTACTATTTATACATCAAGCTTCTTCCAGGGTCCCGTGTTGTCACTGGACAAGGTTGCACTGCCCCTAGGAAGCAGAACAGTGACTTGGGGTTCTTGCTAGATCAGCAGGTCAGTTCCAGCTAGTGCATTGATTGCAACCTTCCTTGTAGTAGGAGTACCTGTGTGATGGCTCATATGTTGTTCTGCAATATCATCTACTTAAGATTGCCATTGAAAGGGCACCAAGAACAAAATGTTGGAACAAAATGTTGTGGCCCAGTTTCTCCCGTGCTGGCTTATGGGAGCATGTTACACCTATTTTGTGGGCCTTGCATTGACTGCCCGTTAGCTTCCAAGTGTGATTTAAGGTGATGGTTGTAACCAGTTGGGTTACTTAGAGGGTCACATTTCTCCACTGGAGTCTGACTGATCACTTTGATCTTACCAGGAGAAGACCGTTTCTGGGAGCTCATGGGGCTGGCAACCAGAGAAAATGTTTCATCCCATTGCATGCAGCCAGTCCTTTGAATTGCTTGGTTGAATGGTATTGTTTGGTTTCAATACCAGCAGTTTCCACCTCATGAAAACTAAGGTTTTCTGGGGCAATTTTGAAGGTTAATGTCAGGGTTTGTTTGCATTTTTTTGTTATTTATGATTATATTGTTTTTCTTATTTGTGAGCTACCAAGAGTCTATTTATGATTGTGATGGGAAATAAATTCTGAAGAGTGAAGAGATAAATTTGGGGTGATTTTTTTAAGGATGGGAATGGGAGAAGAGTAAATCTCAGACTAAGGAAGATTCTTAGCACCTGTCTCTAATCTTTTGGCTAAAATTATTGAAAAAGTGGCAAGAAACCAGTCATAGAAAACAGAATATTCAGATGATAGTTTCAGTCTAGTTCAAGGAATGAGCATAGGAATGAAACAGCAGAGGTTGCTCTGTTGGGACTTGAGTGGGAGAGCTCATTGCTTCTGGTTTTATCTCAGTGCAATCACTATGGAAATCTCCTGGTAGAATCTGTAGAGAAGGGAGCCATGATGTAACCTTACAAAGAGAGAGTAAAATGTCAGTGCAGGTATAAATGCTATAAAGAAGATTGGAAGCCTCTTCTTTATATCTGTCTTTTCTTTCTTTCTTTCTTTCTTTCTTTCTTTCTTTCTTTCTTTCTTTCTTTCTTTCTTTCTTTCTTTCTTTCTTTCTTTCTTTCTCTTTCTTTCTTTCTTTCTTTCTTTCTTTCTCTTTCTTTCTTTCTTTCTTTCTTGTCCCTTTTCTTTCATTTTTTTAATTTACCTGCAACCTTTCTTTTCTTTAAATTTGAATTTTTACTTTGTAAAAACTTATTTATTTATTTTTTTTAAAAAAGGAAACACCCTGGATCATCCCAAAGGGGAAGGAATTGGGGGCAGTTTAAGCTCATTCCTTAGTGGGTGGGCAATCACTTATTTCCCTCCTATTATTTATTATTTAATATCTATTCAAATTCAAATTGAATTTCTATTCAAATTATGCTGGGGAAGGTCAGCATCAGTTCACGGTGTGGAATCATCGTATTGATGGTACCAAATGTATTCTACTACTCTGGGTTGAGCCAATGATGTCAAGTATTTATGAAGCTCTGAATGGAATGAAGCAAACTGAAGTTGAAATCTGGTAGATTTCATCACAATTCTTGGGTTTCCCCAGAGCTGTCTCTTGATAGGGAAACACTACTAATGAGAGCAGGTCTTGCGTGTTTTCCTGAACTAAAGTTTAGTGGGCAGGTGAGTTTGTGGCCTTTGCTAGTACAACAGTTGAGGTTTTACCTGGTACATGAGAATCTCACTACATTGATATCTACCATCATTGTTATCTAAACAATTGCAATGTGCTTTACATGGACCTGTCTTTAAAGACTACTTAGAAACTACAATTAATGCAATATGTTGTGACCCACGTAATGGTAAATACTAATTACCTAAAGTATATAATACTTAGGTTGTATGCTCTACATTGACTACCTATTGCTTTCTGGATACAGTTTAAAATGCTGGCTTTGACTCCTCTTGCCACCACAGTTGACCTGTCTGATCTCCCTGAGAATTAGAGTTGTGGTTTCTTAAATAGTATTCTGGAAAATGTTAAAGTCAGACCTTTTCTGAAAGGCATTTACTATGTAATTCTTATCTAGTTTTATTTGCTTTTATTTAGATTTCTTTTATGCATTTATATTATTTGGTTCAGGATATATTGGGTATTAATAACTTGTTAAAGATAGAGTACTTTATTTCAAATGTTCATTGACTTTTATTGTAACATCTTTTTGTTTTGCTTCTGTATAATGTTTTATTTTTGTAAACTGACAGGAGTCAGTGGCTGATTTGGTGGGTTATCAATGAGATGGATAGATGGACGGACGGACAGACAGACAGACAGACAGACATAGATATAGATAGATATGGCTCTCCCAAAGCAGACATTCTCCCAAAGCAGACAATCAGACCTAAAATTACCTCCCTCAAAGGTTAAATGGAATCACCATCATCATTTTAGCCACTGTCTATACACTGCAGGATGAATGCCTCTTCCACATGTTTCCAACCAATACAGTCCGGAGCTTTCTTTTGCCAATTGGTCCCACAATACTTGCTGATATCATTGATCCATCTTGTTTTAGGTCTCTTTCATGGACACTTTTTTATCAAGTGGGATCCATTCTATGACTGCCTTGGTCACCTGCCATTAGTTCTTCTTGCTATGTGACTAGCCCATTTCTATTTCCATTCTTTTACTCTCTTGATGATATTGTATACTTTTGTTTGTGCAGGTCTTTCTATCTTGTCTTGTAATGCCGAGCATGTATCTTTCCATGGCTCTTTGCACCCACTCGTAGCTTTTGTATCAATTGTGAGGTTAGTATCCATGTTTCACTGGCATATGTTAGAGCAGGCAGCATACACTGATTAAAAACTTTTCTCTTCAGGCATAGGGGGAGGTTGTTCTTGAAAATTATGCTTAGCTTGCTGAATGCCTGCCAACCACATTTAACACACCGTGCAATTTCCTTTATTGTATCACCTACTATTGAGATCCATTGGCCAAGGTATATGTTTTTCCCCCAATCCCAACTCTCTCCCCAAACACAGGCAACCACAAGGTGGATCAAGAAGACAAAGGACAGACGTGGTGTGATGTCATGGTACAAGCTTTGTATCTTTTGTACAAATATTATAATGCAACACACATGTAAAAGAAGGAGCGGAGCTTACAGCCCAATGTTAACGTGTCCATTTGGCAAAACCCCTGGATTCTCTGGATGCCTCTGCCTCCAAATTTGTAAAAATGATCCTTTCTTATTACTGTATAACAAGGTAGTCTCCTCTAGCTCTTTGAAAATTTGGGAAACTGAATTGCAGTCCTCAGTCCTTGAGATATTGCCCTCCACTGATGTAAAACAAGTAATTCTAGCAGGATAGGAAAATGCAATAGTTTTCTATTTCTGTTGTCTCTTCTTATAATTTCAGCCAGCACATTAGTATTATTATCTGAAATAACATATTAACTCTTTATGATAGAAGGACATAGTACTAAAACATAATGGAAGGTTAATCTGCTTAATACAATAGGAAAATACCTTTTAATATCAATTATAACAACTTAAAGTTTAAATTATTGACATCTTTACCCCACAGATCTATTGGTTTGTGGGCAAGTGTCAGATGCAAATAACAGGAGTTAAATTCAAAGTATTAAGAATCTGAACAATTAACTATGATGTTAACTGGTGCTAGATGGAATTCATGGGGGCCTGGACTTGGATCTTTTGTGGCTGCACAATAATTCTAAACTGATGACACATTTAATCCCATCCTCCAGCTCAGCCTGCTCATCTTCTACAGAAAGATTTATACAATTGGCCTCAGATTGGCTTCATTCACTCTGCTTCATTTCACTAGAATCCATAGCTTATGCAATACTGAAAGAAGCTTTTGTGTCTAGGGAATGACACAAAGCACCACTGACATTTGTGGGCGGAGGGGGATCACTGGGGTGGTGCAATTAGTCCCACCTGTTTTGTACATGTGTTGGCATCGTACATACAAAGGAGAGAGCTTTGATCACACTGTCACTGTCAACTTGTTTTTATTGACACCTCCGCTCCAATGGAATTGCCTATGTAATGTGGTTTGTCAAAGTTGTGATTTTTTGCGGTAAACATCTTGCTGAGACAAATCAAAGCTATTTCACTCAACCCTAATGAAAATATGCACCAGGTAAATTGCTAGATCTATAAAGGAGGAGTGTGTGTGTGTGTGTGTGTGTGTGCGCACGCGCGTCTGTGTGTGTTTGTGTGTGTATGGAAATCAAGGGACAAAACAAATTAATCCTTGCTCCAGGCAAGAATTCACCACTAAAGAAAATAGCAGCATGTTTTTATAAGAAATGAGTGAGCTATGCAGTGCTGCTCATATTTCATTTAAGCTTCAGATATTGTCTCCTTCACTCCTTCACAATTCTCTGTAACTCAGGTGGAAAAAAATACTGCCATCAAATATGCATAAGCTTCAAAGAAAAAAGAAAAAAAACTAAATTCATTTTAATAAATAAAAACTATTTTTCTACATATGGATAGTGACATTTATATTAGTTCTACTTAATGTACATTGATTGAATTAAAATGTCTCTTTATGAATAAAGTGCCTAACTTAAGGAAATGAAACATCATCAGTTTTGGTGGCAAAAAAGCCAAACACTGAGATGTGAGGATTTCATGTGAGACTTTATAAAATTCATTTCTGCACCTCAGTGTTTGCCAGTCATGGCAGGAATATCTACAAGATGGGGACTTTGTGTCTTCAGAAATACAAGGCAGCTTAGAGAGGATTTATCTCCTTCTAAGCAATACAACTGTCAAAGCTGTACAGAATTTAACACTCTCCCTTACACTTATATCTTTAATGAAACATTTTTCAGAGAATAATCAAGGCAATACTACATTCTTTCTCTAGTTTTACTGTATTTTTTTCAATATTGAGCAGTATTGCTATTAATACCACCTAATTCATTATTTTGTTTCCTAATCCTATTTATTTATTTCTTCAAATTCGTTATAGCTGCCCACTTCTGATGGACTCTGGGTGGAGTAAACAAAAATCCAAAAAAAATCATAAAAACAGATAAAACATAAAACCAAAAAGTCAGCCCAGACTAAAGTCATCTTAAAAATAACAAACAAAATAAAATACCACCCCTACATTGCAATAATACATTAATAAATTACTACACAGTCAATATTTCATACATTTAGCAAATCATTAATTGTCCCACTTGGCAAATAAAAACACTGAGGCTAGGATAAATTTGAATTAATTTAACAGAATAATAGAATAATATAGTTGGAAGGGATCTTGGAGGTCTTCTAGTCCATTAATTAGCTGAAAGCTCCAATTTCGGATACATTCCCATGTACACGACAGATGTACGCAGGTCATTCAAATAAATGCAGAGTGTTCTCCAAAGGTTAGTGGGATTTAAAGAGCTCACCAAAAATGTTAAATAATGTTGGCATAGTTAGAAATGTGTCTCTCCATTCTTTAAATCTAAACCAAGATGGCTTTAAAGGAAATAATCTGCACCTTAAATTGATCTTAAAAACAGATTGTGAGGAAGTATACTAATTAACATCAAGATAATATGCTTCCAGCATCGTCATTCCATGAACAAAATATTCGGTGGCAATTAGAACTTTCAAAAGTCAGCTTTCAGAACAAAACACAGAGAGAGAGAGAGAGAGAGAGAGAGAGAGAGAGAGAGAGAGCATAATCCAGTGACCAAAGCATGAAAATGTGTGGCTAAATATGAGACACAAACACCCTATCAGCTACAATGAATATAAAATGTGCCATGCCATGCTGCTAATTGAATATCTAGCCTTTAAGATCAGGTCTAAAAATACTCCAGTGCTGTGAACCTGATTTCTTAGGCCAGAGAACTCAAGAATCAAGTAAAGCTGATTTTTAAGGACAGAAAAATCTCTATGAATAAACTCCCACCAACTTTTTAAATAGTCATCTATACCAGGGCTTTTCAACCTTTTTACTGATTGTACCACTTTTAGGATATGGCAATATTCGAGTACCACCTAGCAAGGTGTCAAAAACTTGGTGACAAAAAAAAACCTGTTCAAAGTTGCAATTGCACTGAAATGACTTGTGACCATTTTTCACACTTATGACCATTGCAGCAACAGGGTCATGTGATTTATATTTGGATGCTTGGCAACTGATTCATATTTATGATGGTCATAGTGTCCCAGGGTCATGTGATCCCCTTCTGCAACCTTTTGACAAGCAAAGTCAATGGCAGAGCTGCTGGTGGCCAACTGCTAAGGCAGGACTTCCTTCCCTCCCTCCCTTCCCTGCCTCCCTTTTTCTCATTCCCATCTCCTTCTGAAGGAAGAATTTGAACCCCCCCATATTTTCCCTCTTCCATATTGATCAAACAAGGAAAGGCCTCCAGAGACAGAAAAGACAAGCTGCTGAGTGAACTAGCTTAAAAAGGCACTTCCCCTTTAAGAATTAGCTACTGGCTAGAAAGGAAAGTAAGGAGCCCAGCTGGCACTTAAGGAAGAAAAAAAAATGTAAGTACTGGCTGCCAGCTAAGGCAGCCTCCCCAAATGGCTCCATTCATAAGTAAAATCTGCAGCTCCAGAGGACTCTCTCACTGTAAATCTTTGCCTGTGCTGGCTCTTTCCCTTCCCCACTACACTTGGCTAGGCAGGGCTGCGTACCACCTGCCACTCATTAATGTACCACAAGTGGTACGTGTACCACAGGTTGAAAAGCCCTGATCTATACTGTCTTATAATAATGTCCAAAGATTCCACCTCCATTTTTGATTGAAAAGGTCAACCAGAATTAAGAGTAGATGTGCCTTTCCTGCTTGCTTGTTATTTGTTTGGACCACTCACCTCTTCCTGGGTGCAGAAATGGATGATGTCATCCTCCTCCTCCCACTCCCAGCCCAGAGCCCCGCCTTTGTCTTTTCCAGTTTCAATTCCAAATTGCTGTTTTTCCTGGTCCAAGCCAATTTAAAGCATGAATAGTATGGATAGAATATACAGTATGCAGCTCAGTGTTGAATTGTGGAGTACTCTCTAAGTGTTGATGCAATGTTGGAGAGGTGGCCCTCTCTCTAAGGGGGCATGATGGCTCAGCGGTTAAAGACACCGAGCTTGTCAGCTGGAAAGTTGACAACCCAGGTTCACCACGCAACAGGGTGAATTCCCATTACTTGCCCTAGCTCCTGCTTACCTAGCAGTTCAAAACATGCAAATGCAAGTAGATAAATAGATACCACTTCAGTGGGAAGCTAACAGCATTCTACTGTATGTGTCATGGCATATAGTCGTGCTGGCCACATGACCACAGAAGTGTCTTCAGACTCCCTCGGCTAAGAAATGGAGATGAGCACTGCCTCCTAGAGTTGGACATGACTGGACAGGGGAAACCTTTACCTTTACTTTTACTCTAAGTGTTTGCTTGTGGACATTTCATTATCAGACTAAGTGACATCTTCAGTGGGAAACTTTGTTCCATTCTAGTAACCGCACTGACTCTACTTGACTGCAGTGCATGGAGCACCCCCCCCCCCTGCAGTAGCAAGTTGCATGGCCATTTCAACCTGAGCTGCAGTTGCTGTTTTTTATAATCTTGTGGTTGTCAACGAACTGTCCTCAACCTCAACTGTCCTTTTCTCTCCCTTCCATTGCTGCTATTCTCATTTTCCTATCCCCTGCCCTCCATACTGCAAGGATGCCCTTCCTTATGTTTTTTTTTAAATATCCTTAAGTTGCATCATAGGACCATCACTATTTTGTTTCTATGAAATTGAACTGTGTGTTGTTTTTCATTTACAAAAGACAGAAAAAGGTAGGAGCCAAAGAATAACCTGTCCTCCCATTTGCCTTGATTATTGTAACATAGAACAACAATATTACAATCAGAGGGAAAAGAGAAACAAAGGATCTGCTTTAGCATTAAAGGAGATAATGTAGCAAAGGGGTTCGGGGCATCCCTGTGTGCAAATATCTGGAAAAGCAAAGGAAAGGAAAGAATGCTAGTGAGATAGGAACAATCCCTAAAAGGAAAAGGCAGGATTGGTAGACCAGACCACAAAGAAGCTAGCCAGAAACACTTGCTTTGCCTGCATGGATGGGAAAAACAAGAATCAGGGGTACAACCAGGTCTTGCAGTGGTCATAATCTGCACTGAGCACCAGTCCAGCCCAACCCAATGAAATCTAAAGTGGAATTTCTGAAGCTGGTTTGAGAAACAACTAGGAACAGCATGAGGCACACGCAGCTCAGGCTGCATTGCAGAATTGCCCTGAGTGTCAATAGCATATTTATTATATCATGCTCACAAAACATCTCTTTCCCCAAGCTGCATGTAACAAATTACAATTTTAAAAAATCAGATTTTATGAGCAAGACAGCAGAAAAGACAACACACTAGATTGAGCTCATGAAAAACAAGTACTGTGGATGATGGCAGGAGCAAAGAATATTTTTTTTCTGCCATTTTTCATTAAATTCGATGACAGAGAATATATTAAGCTATTAAAAGCTCCTAAAAGAAGAGGATACTGGATTATTTTTATAGGTGAGTCATGGAATTCTTGAATGTAGGGTTTAAGGGAGGGAAAGGGCTTAGAATGCAGCAGTCACTAACGTTCCAAGTCACTGCCCAGTTGAGTCTCCCAGAGGAATGCGGAGATGGGGAAGTGTCATTTCTGAACTTCTTTCTCTGCAGTTCCTAGCCTGATCTGGCCCATTCACCATCCTCTGCCATTATTGTTCTTTTGTTTCTGATAATACATAATTTTAGCTACATATATAAGTACAAAGGATCACAATGTAATATTTATTTAGATGCTAACTTATTCAAATCATTATGCCACTTTAATTCAAAAATTCTAAGGTTAAGTGAGAGCATTGTTTTCCTGGCTTCTTTTAAATACATATGCAAATCCGCATAACTTGGTTAAACTCTCTGTCTCTCCAGTGCTTTGGATTGACTCTGAATGGTCTTCAGAATATGTTTTATTCAGGAGAACAAAAACAGGGGAACCTGAGACTTTCCTGAATAATAAATTAACTTTGGCTTGGCCTTTTAGCTCATTATGAATCTTTCAAAAGGTTAGTATTCTTCTCTGATCTCTTACTGCATCTTCCATTGTTGTTGTTTCTGTTTTGGAAAGCAGGGATTTGATGCAAAAGTGCACACCCTGTCCGTGAGTGCCTTTTATGAGGCCTGAAAAATTCAAGCTTTTAATAACTGGTGTTATATTAATGTGAAGGGGAGAAAATTATTATGTCATAGCAGGGGGCAAAACCTGATGAGTTCGGCTGATCTTGAAAATGTTCAAAATTTGGAAAACATCTTGGAAGAAATCAAGCGGCAAACCACTTCATACTGTTGCCACAAATACTACACAGTTGTCTGTCACAATCACCAGAGGCAAGCTGAACTCAGAGACTTAACTGTGTTAGATTATCATAAATACATAAATATGACTTCCTGGCTATTTCACTTTGCTTCTTGAGTTGTTAATTGATCTGTGTCATCAAACTGAGTCTGCTAGCTTACTTTAAAAATAATTTTGGCCATTTTGAACTGTATTATTTCATATTCCCAAACATAGCTGCAGGGGGGAAAAAGTGCACGTTAGAAATGCTGTTACTTGCAAGAAAATTAAGCTAGCTTCTTTAGCAATATGTACGTATTGATTTTTTAAAACAGAAGAAAATAATATGATAATGAAAAACAATGTTAGAAGAACCTTCAATATAATGAGAAAGTGCACAAGTGTAAATACAGACAGTATCTTAAATTGCTAGCATGATCCAGCATGATAAAACAGTGTGCAACCAGCTAGAAAAGCAAAATGTGATATGAATCATCTGTTAATGAGATGATGTAGTGGCTGGATCAATTTTCTCTATTCCCTCTGCAAAGAGTTCATCAATAATAGATTTGGTTCTTGGATTGGAGGTATACATGGTTCAAAACTAATTCTTCGCCAAATGTGCCTTTTAATAATCCCAGAATGTTGCATCCTTCTGAAAGAGGCTTTGTTCTCAAGAATCTTTGAGCCTTTTCATTGCTACAAGGTGAATGCTATTACTGGAGCTTTTAATATGTGTGTGTGTGTGTGTGTGTGTGTGTGTGTATGTGTGCGTGTAGGCACATGTGCATGCTTGTTACCCATCTCACCAGCAGCCCCTGTGGGAGGAATGCCCTCCTGATGTCTTCTCTCAACTTGTAATTGAAGGGTGAAAAACCAGAGAAGCCACAAAATGCAAATAAATGGTCACTCATCCTCCTGGGTTTCAGTCCACGAAACCCACATTCTATCCACAAGTCCTTCACTGACATGTTCTTTTCCTTTAAAGAAGAATGGCCAAATTAATGTTGATCATCTGGAAAGAGAATGGGAGGAAAAAAGGAAAAAAGTTTTTTTTCCCACCACAACATGATTTTTGGAGCACATGCAAGATAAGCTAAGCTAAGGTAAGGTAAGGTAAGGTAAGGTAAGGTAAGGTAAGGTAAGGTAAGGTAAGGTAAGGTAAGGTAAGGTAAGGTAAGGTAAGGTAAGGAAAGATAAGATAAGATAAGATAAGATAAGATAAGATAAGATAAGATAAGATAAGATAACCTTTATTGTCATTTTTTACTGTGGGCACAATGACACACATCAAAAATGAAATTTAGTTGCCCGCTCTCAAAGTGAACACATACATGAGACACACCTAAACATACTATATACAACATATACATACTATCTACAACATGTTGCTCGCTTCTAGAAATCTCAAATATTTTTTTTAAAAAATATATTTTATTAGATTTTTATAGGGGTAAAAGGGTTACATCAGAGTGCTTAGGAACCACCGTGGAGGTGGGTATATTGAACATCCAAAAAAAAGAAAAACAATCACAAATATATAGCCCAAATCAATTCATTTAAAATTCCCTCTCTAATTCCCTCATTTAGTCTTGCATATTCAAATTAATACATTTCTATATAAGCTTCAAACAATCCTATCAAATATCACTCACATTTCAATTCTAAAGATCCAGGTCCTGTTTTTAAGCTTTACTAACTTACAATTACCATATTCCAATTGGCCTTAGATAGACATATTATTAACACTTCGGGTGTCCTTTTTTTTTTACATAGTAATTATATCTGGTATATTATTCCCGCAGTAATATTCTTATATTTTCTTCATTAATACCATTTCTTCTCTTGTCACCCATCCCTCTTATTCTCCTTCTATTTCAAAATAATTATCTTATTTAGAGTAAAAATATCAAACCAACAAATAGATTTCTATCTAATTTAAGTATATATTCTATCAATTCATCTATATCTATGAAAATCTTTTTAAACCAGTAAATAAAGTTTACCTCTCCAGTAATTATCATATCTAAAACAAAGTATTGTTACAAAGGGTATCCTCTTAGAAATTTCACGTGCTCCATTAGTTATTAACTCAGTCAAAAAATCAAAGCCTTTTTAAACCCATTAAATAAAACTTTAAAATACATTTTTAAATCTAACTCTAGGTTTCTTTCTGTGCCATAACGGTTTCCATAATAAAATTCCTGCATCATCAAACCACAATATTAAAAGGTCCATATTCTTTAACGCTTCAAATTGGTCAAAGTTCTCTTTCCTTTCTTCTAGTAGCCTTTGGATGGTAAAAGCCGTTTTATTCCATGTTATATTTGCCAGTTGTTTATCCACCTTTTCACAATTTTCAATAACTTGTATCTGAGTGTCAGTCTCTGTTGATGTTAATGCTTCAGACATCTCCGTTAAAGTTATTCTTTGATCGTCAGGCTTCTCCATAGATTGCGTTTGGAGTTGTATAAAGTTAATTTGTTCTTTGGTTTCCACAGTTTCTCTCAGTGTAGTTTCATAGTTGAGTTGTTGACGTGGTTCCTCTTTAGGTTGTACATATTGTTCACTAATCTCTTTGGCGCCAATCTGCTTCTTCTGCGCTGTCTTTCGGTCTATAATTTGATCTGTCAAAGTTTGAAAGTAAGAGTTCATATCCTCTGTGGCTTCCAGAATTTTTTCCAATATGAGCTCATAGTCCAGCTGTGCGTTAGGTTCCATATCAGTAGTAGAAAGATTTTTTAATCTTTTAGAGAAGGCTCTATTTTGTAGAAATCAAACAAATGTTCACCTCCAATTTTCAATAGACCAGATCACCACACAGCTGTTTCAGTTATCTTATGCTTATCATCTTTTGAAGGTCAAAGCCATCCCCAGCCATAAAAAAATATACAGTTGCAGTACCACTTTTCGTCACAAGATGTCCTCAGCAGACCATAAAATCTTTTTTTCTTTCCAAATTAATAGATTTTTTATTTTTCGTGTTGAAAAAGATGAAGAAAGGCCTCTCCAAAGTAATAGATGCATAGTTATAACAATAATAATCAAGAATAAAATGTTTTCAGGTCCCCTCAGTATTCCAAAATTTAAATAGTCCATAAAAATTAACTGGTTTTTTTTTTTTTCCCAAAGCTGTTTTTCCCGAATGCCCAAACGCTGCTCCCTCACAGCAGGGAAGTAATTCAAGCACAAAAGCTTTTGACAGGAGAGTAATTAGGGAAAAAAGGGGTAGGAAAGGTCTCACCCGGATTCTCCACGGGGGTTCTTTACGCTTAGTTGTTCTTCTGGCTTTCAGCTGGTGTGGCGAAGTGATCGTCCATTTTGCTGGCCGATCTTTCCTCCGACGGCCCTAAGGAGATAGCTCGAACTAAGGAGAGCTGCCGCCCTTCCCCAGTCAAGCAGGAGCCTCCTCAAGCGGTGGTTGCCTCTACGGGGCGACTTTCGACCTGGTTAAGGGTCTACCGGCGGAGGGAAAGCAGCCGGTAGGAGAGACGGCTCTCTCCGTGCGACTGCGCGTGCCGTGATCCGAAACCGGAAGCCTAAATCTCAAATATTTTTAATGCTTAAGCAGTCTTTCTCCTTCCACAATATTGTCTGGCTACCTGCTCTCCTTCTTGTTCAGTCAGTGCATTTTAACCAAAACCAAACCATATCAAGCACTGGAGAGACTGTTGATTGTTCGTGAGCTGTAAATGTCTTACTAGGGTGTAATGCCATATTTTTTTTATTTTTGTGTTCCTCTTATCCCATGCTATTCCACATGTGTCTCTACATGTATCAGTAAAGAGATGATTAAATCAGAGCTGAATTTCCATCATTGTTTGCATGGTTGTTCTATTCATAAATTTTCATACAGTATATTATTATGCATCAAAGGGTATCATCAACACAAGTTAATTAAACTCTTAGCTAATTTTCCAATGTCCAATAAAACTGTAAATGCAGAAGGTCATTGCTATCTGCAACGTGGCAGCTGAAACTCAGTAATGTAATGTTAGGCTGCATCAAGAGGTGTAGCAATTTGAAAAGTAATACTCTATGTGTAGTATTCTATTCTATTTCATTTAGAGCCCTCTCTCCAGTTCTGAGATGGAGGAAGGAGATGGACAGTGAGAAACTCTGCTAAAATTAGAGAGAATTATATATGTTGGCTTAAAGAAGAGATGATTAAGAGTAATGGTGTTAATCATTGTGAAATATATGTATTCAGGCAGAGGCTAGCCAGCCATCTGTCAGGAATACTTTAGTTTAGAACAGGAGGTTGAACTCAATGACCTAATGGTGTGTTGCATCTCTATAATTCTATAAAATATGTTAGGTGTTGTCACATATGGAGGGATGATTGAGAAGTAATATAATAACCAATGTGATTAAGAGATAATAAAAAAACCATCTTTCAAATAGTTTAAGATAGAAGTGAAGGGCCACTTGCCAAGGGTACTCAACCAATAATAATCAACTTCCTGCATTGGAGAGGAGTTCATTTGAATACATACCTAGATCATTGCTTTTTGTTGCTTGATAAAAATTACCAGTGGACCCTTCTCACATTCTGTACAACAAAATATAAAATATAAAAATATAAAAAAGACTAGCAGGTCTTTCTTGAATATTAATTGATATACCCAGGAGGCCAGCATAGGAGAGGACGGATCACTACATGGGACTCAGATCTGTTCACAAAAATATTTGTTGCCTTCTCTCAAGCTGAAGCCATCACTCCATCCTGCCTAAAGATGCAGCTCTCCCTGCTGGACAGAGGAATTTTGAAATGATTCTGTGAAGTCACAGATGTTCATGGTTGGCTGCTCATTGCTGGCATGCCACCATGAATTTAGTGTTTCTATCAGCAATCTTGTGATACATGCTCACTAATGGCAGGAAGTCCTTACCATGTTAAATAAGAAAAAGTTCAAAGAATTTTAGATGAACAATTTAAACCAGCTCATCTACTCGTTACAATTACACACTGGTACATGAGTGAATGAATACACATAATGTTCAAATTTTATCTGACTGGGTTCTCTTGAAACTGTACTGCTGCCTTGGTGACTGCATGTAGAACAAAGCTTTTTGTTCCAGAGACAAAAACAGGAGAGAAAAAAAGACATGGAATGGAATATTTGAGTACTGAAATTCAAAGTGAGGGAAGAGAAAGGGATTTTTTTTATTGCAAAACATGAAAGCCACCTGGGTGACTTTGGACCATTCACCCTTTCTCAGCCCAACCCACCTCACAGGATTGTTGTTGTGGTGAAAATTGGAAGAGAAAAAACTATTATATTCATTGTCTTAAGTTACTTATAAAATAATAAAGGCAGGATAAAAATCTAATAAAATAAATAAAGGTACTGGTATTTTTTCTCAGCAACCAGTCAAAGTTACAATGGACCATTCAAAGGTGCTTATGATCCAGTTGTAATTGTACAATTGTAAACAATGCTGGCCAGGCTCCTCCCCTACAGTCATGTGACTGCATTTCCAGCAGTTTGCAGTGTCCTACAATCATTAACTGTATTTATGATGTTTCTGCCAAAAACTGGCACTTACTTCTGGTTTTCAACAAAAAACCCTCCAAAGCGAATAATGGTTTGCTTAATGATTGAAGCATTTGCTTAATGATCATGGTGGTTACTTTACAACCACAGTGGTCATTTAACAACCACTGCAAAAAAAAGTAGTAAAAAGAGGTCCAATCATGTGATAACCCCAGCCTTCATTATGGACATAAGTTGAGGACCACTTGTAATCGAAGAGGGGGCAATGGGAGTGTACAGGAAGAGGTGACTGATAACATCAAGATAGGCTCAAAAGATTATGAATTACTTTCTTCCCATTTATGCCCATCCAGATTTCCACAACCCAGGTTTGATAACTGAGGTGACAGGATTTAATACCAAAGTTTACATAATATAAATTGTGAAGTTTTATATTTGGGATTGTGCATATTCCCTGCTCCTAGTAAAGAGCTTCATCTCTAAAGCCTTGAAGTGGGTCTGTTAGTCAAGAGCAAAAGAAGAAAATGTTCTGGAGAAAGTTATTTTATTCCCAAGAGATCTGCATTTGCTCCAATTGCCTCTTCTGGGGGGCTGGCTTCCCTAAGATGAACTTTGTGAAGCTGTGAAGGAAGGAACAGAAGCGCCAGCTCTTTCTTTTTCCACAGCAGCTTTTAAGGGCATGGTGGCTGTGAGGGTAAGGAAAAGAGTTTTACTTTTCTTTTATATTCTTCTCCTGCCTGGCTATACAGTCTTTTCAGGGTTGCTATGGAAAACTGCATTTCCAAAAATTCAACTGTGAGAAAGAGGGAAAGAGAGAAGTGAGATAGAAAGAGATAGATCTTTTTTTTTTTTTTTTTTTGCATTGTCACCAGAACAAAAGCCAGGAAAGAAAAACAATTAAAAACCATGCTGAGGAATATACAGTTCTCACCTGTTTTTAAGGCAAGTATCCTAAGGGAACAGGCATTGACTCTTATCAAGAGTCCAGGGATATAGTTCATATGGGTTTGGTTTTTCAGCCCAAGCTCTGAAAAGTGCGCTTTGGGATGCAGTTTGAATCAAACTGAATTTGAATAATGTTTCTAGAAACAGAGACAAAATAGGTAAAAGCTGCTCTAGTGCCTCTGAAAGAAGCAAAGAAGGATCTTTATCATGGTCTATTGCTAAGTCAACTCATTTCTGCTTGAAAAGACATAATAAGGAGGAGAGAGGAAAGATAATATCAACCCATTGTTTAAGTAAATGAATGGCTCATTTTTTCTGATTTCATGGATATCTCCCTGTAGTTTTCCTGGCAGCAAAAGAGAAACTGTGCTTTAGAAGATTCATCATCATCATCGTTATTATGAACTGTAATGTACTGAGCTTGTGTTAAGACAGCAGGTGCAGAGCGGGAACCAGGCGAAGCTAGCGGCCACGTGGCTGCTGCAGAGCCTGGATGTCTGGAGACCCGGGCATGCTTGCTCTTTTACCATGGGAGAAACCCCGTGCAATGATTGGTTAAGATTACCCAGAGCTCCTTGTATAAAAGGGCGGAGCCAGTTTCGTTTTCTGTTCTGTTCTGTTTCTGTGTGCAATGAATAAACCTTGTTGTTGTTTTACCTCGTCTCTTCAAAGTCTACCACCCTAAAGACAGAACAATTGGTGACGAGGGTGGGATACTGCTGCCACCTTAACGAAGGACCCGAATCACCGTGAAGGAAGGCCAGACCATGCTGAGGGATGACGTTCCTATTTTGGCTCACTCACCTGCCAGTACGCAAACGCTGGGGGACAGTGCTGCGAGGAACTGCCCGGGAAACCCTCTAATAGAGTGGCAGCACGTGGTAGAGGAGAGACCCTATAATGGCAAAACTGGGCCGGCTCGCGGAATTTGACGTTGCTCACCCGGAGAGGTGGAGCTCGTACGTCGCCCGGGCTGAGAATTACTTCCGAGTAAACAGAATCGAACCAGAGGAAGAGGCCGAGTCGGACCAGGAAGTTGACCTGGTGTGACAAACCCCGGCAAAAGGACTTCCTAGACTTCTTGAGAAGGCAGATCCCTTCCCTAAGTACATGGGGTGCGGGGGATGGCACAAACGAGCCGATTGCCGGTTCCGAACAGCCAATTGCCGAGCATGTGGCAAGCAAGGCCACGTCGCTGCTGTTTGTTTAGGTCGTGGAAAAGAAATTTCCCAGAAAGAGTTGCCTCGGAAAGTTACCGGGGTACCCAGCCAAAACAGGGTGGGGTTCTGTGCCAGCAGGCGCGGCGTCCATAGAACCGGGGGACATAGGCCCTTAAAGAAAAAGTTGCAACTCGAAGTCAGGTTGCAAGGGGTTCCATTGAGGATGGAACTGAACACGGGGTCCACCCTGTCCATCATTTCCCTGAGCACTCTTAACAGGATTTGTGGCCGAAGCGGCCAACGGGTGAAACTAAGGCCATCGAATTTAATATTGACCGATTTTCAGAATTCCCCGGTCAGAGTTAAGGGGGAGGCCACTCTAAGGGTGCAATTCTGGAAATTCATGGGAATCTTGAACATCGTTGTTGTTGATGGGAACAGGACAAGCCTAATAGGGCTTGATTGGTTCGAGGCCCTGGGAATTCAGGTAACGGGGCTGAACAGTTTACAAACGGCCAGCCTGGACCAAGTCTGCAAAGAATTCGCAGACGTGTTCACTACTGAACTGGGGGAATATAAGGGGCCCCCAATTGCCTTGAAGTTAGATCCTTCTGTTGCACCGATTAGGATCAAGCCTCGTTGGGTGCCGTTCGCTCTCAAGCACAAAATTAATGCGGAATTAGATAAACCTTTGCAGCAGGGCATCTTAGAGCCTGTGGACAGCAGTCCCTGGGAAACCCCCATAGTGACGTCACTTAAGGCCAACGGAGAAGTCAGAATCTGTGCTGACTATAAATGCACGCTGAATAAAGCTCTGCAGCAACACTCCTATCCCGTGCCAGTAGTCAGCCATATTCTGGCATCTCTACAAGGGGGTTGCATTTTTGCAAAACTTGATTTGGCCCAGGCCTACCAACAGCTGCCGGTGGATGATGCCACTGCAGAGGCACAAACCATTGTGACCCATCGGGGGGCTTTCAAGGTGCGGAGGCTACAGTTTGGCATTAATGTAGCGCCAGGTATTTTCCAGAATGTCATGGAGCAAATGCTCAGAGACCTTCCGGGCGTATGCCCGTACTTCGATGATGTCCTCATTGCAGGGGAATCAGTGGAAAATTTAGCTGAGAGACTCAGGGCCGTGTTGCTGTGGTTTCGCAAAGCGGGCCTGAAACTCAGGAAAGACAAGTGTAAGATTGGGGTCATGTCCACAGAGTTTCTGGGGTTTCGCATAGATGTGGAAGGCATATACCCTGCTCAGTCCAAGCTGGAAGCGATCCAGCAGGCACCCAGTCCCAAAACAAAAGCAGAACTTCAAACGTTCTTGGGAGTGCTAAATTTCTATCATGCCTTCCTTCCCCACAAGGCAGCCGTGGCGGAGACGTTACACCGGCTCCTAGACAAACAGGCTATATGGGCATGGACACGTGTCCACGAGAAGAGTTTTGCTGCAGTTAAAGCATTACTTTCCTCAAATGCGGTGTTGGCTCCTTTTAATGAGCGACTTCCTGTTAGCATAGCATGCGACGCTTCCCCTTACGGGATCGGAGCTGTTTTAAGTCACCTTAAAACAGATGGGACTCAGGTCCCTATAGCATATTATTCCAGAACCCTGTCTGCCGCGGAGCGTAATTACGCGCAGATAGATCGAGAAGCATTGGCAATTGGTCGCCATTTCACGGTCTTCACAGACCACAAGCCACTTCTGGGGTTGTTCACAATGGACAAGCAGACACCCCACCTAATCTCTCCTAGAATGTTGAGATAGTCAATATTTCTCTCTGTGTATGATTTTTGCATGATTCACAAGCCGGGCAAAGAGATGGGCCATGCAGACGGCCTCAGTAGATTGCCTGATCCTGCCCCAGCAAACCACATCCTCTCCATTCAGGATTTGCCTGAGTCCCCTCTCCATGCTGGGGATGTAGCCGCTGAGATAGCTGCCGACAACACGTTGACACGCGTGTTGAACTGGGTGTTATCGGGATGGCCGGACACATGTCCGGCATCCGGCATGGAATTTCAGGGGTTTTGGAAGCGAAAGTCGGAGCTATCCACCTTCAAGGGGTGTATACTGTGGGGCAGTCGGGTAGTCATCCCGACCTCACTGAGGACTAGAGTCCTTGCCTCTCTGCATGAGGGACATCCGGGGATAGTCCGCATGAAGGCGCTTGCACGCAGTCACCTGTGGTGGCCAGGGCTCAATAAAGAGATCGACGTGATGTCGATGCCATTCCACCCGGCGTCAAATGGTCAAGCGGAATGCATGGTGCAAACTACAAAAGATTCTTTGAAATGAATCACGCACGGCAACTGGCATCACCGGTTGGCTGATTTTATCCTGTGCCACCGCACCACTCCATGCAGTGCTACGGGCAAGAGCCCCGCCGAGCTCCGATGGGGTCGCCGGCTTATCACTAAGCTAGATAGGTTACACCTGGACTGGGTTGCATCGCAGGTGTCTCAACCACGGGCACCAAGGCGGCTGAATTTGGGCGATCCGGTTTGGGCCTGCAATTATGGCCCTGGCAACTTGTGGGTGGTAGCTGTGGTTTGTAGGGTCACTGGCCCTCTTTTCTATGAAGTGGCATTGGAAGACGGTCATGTGCTACGGCGGCATATTGACCAGCTTTGCTGGAGGTTGCCAAGCCACTCTTCCACTTCTGGCTCTGCTCTCGGGGGGGAGGAAGCTTCCGAGATTGATCGGGATGATCAACAAGGCCCTGACTATGGCTCATCGCAACTAGCGAAAGAGGGGGTTGCCATCGAGGCGGCTCCTGACTCGGGCACTATGCCCATGGGACATTGCGGGAGATCGGCTTTTCAAGCCTCTCCAAGGGGGGGATTCGCCCATCCGGGATATTGCTCCCAACCATCTGCTCATGCAGACCAGGGGAATACCACCCCTCAAGGGAATTCCACCCCACAGAGGACCACTAGCCAGGGGAATACCACCCTTCAGGGGAATACCAGCCAAATCGGCATGCAGAGCTGGACCAGCAGGCCAGCCTGCATGCCCCAATCCCGACCGCTTTAAGCGGGTCCTCAAGTCCTGGTCTGCCGAGCCTGGTGGGCAAGCTTGCAGACCAGGCAACCGCGGCACTTCCGCGGAGATCAGAGCGGGTCCGAGGGCCACTGAAGTTCTTATGGGACTATGTGAGGGTTCTGTCGGTGCTAGCCTAGAATTCAGAGTTCGTGCTAGTCGAGCATTCAGGCGTGCTCAAAAGTACAACCTTGCTTTTTTTCAAAAGCTGCCACTACTTTGCTTTTTTTCAAAAGCTGCAATGTGCAAAGGCAGACGACACGTCCTAAGAGGTCTCAGGCCAGGGCCAAGGTTAGTGGGAGTGATTGGATAGCCTTCACACAGGGGCAACATTACTAAAGCAAACAAAAAAGGTGCATTATGCTTCTAACCCAGGGGGGAGGGGTGTAATGCACTGAGCTTGTGTTAAGACAGCAGGTGCAGGGCGGGAACCAGGCGAAGCTAGCGGCCATGTGGCTGCTGCGGAGCCTGGATGTCTGGAGACCCGGGCATGCTTGCTCTTTTAGCGCGGGAGAAACCCCGTGCAATGATTGGTTAAGATTACCCAGAGCTCCTTGTATAAAAGGGCGGAGCCAGTTTCGTTTTCTGTTCTGTTCTGTTTCTGTGTGCAATGAATAAACCTTGTTGTTGTTTTACCTCGTCTCTTCAATGTCTACCACCCTAAAGACAGAACATGAACATTTGCTGAATATTCTAGAGATGGTTGTCCAATCATATCCTCAGGGCAATTTTGGCAAGGGCCAAGTTGGAAGAGACCAATTTAAATCTCTCTGACCTACCAGTTGAGCCAACAGACTTGAAATTCCAGCCTAAATACAAGACAAGCACCGAGCTACAGACAATGGACAGGTAAAACATACTCACAGCTATTTGATTTTTAAGGGAAAGAAATTTGCAAAAATCAATCCTTCTCATTCAAAGGTGGACCTAAATGAAGCATTCACAACTTCTGGAAGCAAGCCATTTTACTGATTAATTGCAATTATAATGAATTGTAATGAATTGATTAATTAATTTATCTGCTGTTAGCCAGAGTGGATAACTATTATCTAAAAAGACTAGATATAAATTAAGAGTCCCTAACATTTTAGGGCCCAAAACACATTTGATATTTTGAAAATAGTAGCATTGAAAAAGAAATAGCTACAAGGAGCCTGCCTGTGCACAAAACAGCTACCTCAATGCATGAAGGGTCCTTGGTACTCTCTGGTACTTGGTTGTTTTCTTGCAGACATTTCATTACCCTAACTAGGTAACATCATCAGTGCTAGTCCTCAATACATGCCGGTATATCACATGGCAAAATAGTGAGACTTTGTTTTGCTGCTCCTTTTAGTCCCCAAAGAAGAACCGGGCTACAACCATTCACCATATTTGTGTACCAAGAATTTTTGGGGACTTTTGTGAAATCTAAAAACATTATTGGCAATGATGATAAGGCATGCCAACTCCCTTTTTAGTTGGTATAAACACTGAAATGTAGTCTAACAAATTACGAAGTTAAGTGGAGCACAAAGCCTGCCAGATGCCAACAGAGGAAATTGCTCGTGTATGGCGTGTATTAGTCTCCAGAAATTAAGAACCATTCTTTTCACTTCATTGTTCAACCCATGAATGTATTATAATCACCTATATTCAGTTTAAAGATTATAGCAGGAAAATTAAATACCGGAGATGGTAATTTTAGATAAGCCTAATTTGTTGGATCCTGTTCTTCCTCAAGTGATTTAGGCAAAATATACTTTATCTTAGGGAGAACTAGTTACACTTTGACCACTTAGGGAATTCAAGGTGCATGCTATTTTGAAAGAATGAATCTTTTTCTCTAGAAAAAGCAATGCATGAGATAAAACCCCAGTAAAAATATATATTATTCCTATGGGCTTCTTTAGGAATATTCCATTCAATTTTTTGTAAAGTAGCATATTTTAAGGCAAGAGCATATTTTAGTTCTGTGAGTGTGTTATCTTATATTATAGCCACTGCCAGCATTATGCACCAGGCTCAGGAGATAACTTAGCATTCCATAAAAGTGTGTTTTAGTGAATGCTGTCTTTTGCGATCTTTCCCAAATACCCCATATTTTCCCAGCAGGAGACAGCACATGCATATGTTTGCAAAAGCAAACTACAATTGGTACTGGCTTTCCACCAAGCTGGGGAAGCAAATCTGGAAGGAAAGAGGAAAGAGGAGGAGAGGAAAAGGTTCAGAAATAGCTTTCCTTATAATTATATGTTACATGACCACAGCATGTGTTGTTCTCGCAGATGTTTGGTGTGATTCTTTTTCTGTAAAAAAGAAAGAAAGAAAACATCTCTCACAGCAGTGTTACTTCATTTGAATTACTGACCTTGCTTGTAATACTGGTATCATTTTACTGTTTCCTAATTCATTTCTAATATGCATTATTGGGCATACTGGAACATCTACATAAATAGGTGTACACTCTAGCCAAAAATATATTCTTTATCAAAAATATCAAGTATGTCTCTGATCAATATAGAAATGAAATTTAAAAACAAGGAGAAGTCACATAGACCACAATTGTCTCTGGAGTACTTGGAGTTTACTCCTGGATGTATGAGTGGCAACATTGCTATTATCAAGTCAACTGAGCCTAGTTCTTATTGATCTAGCTTGATGAAGTATGAAGCTACCCCTCCCATAATCCCCCCTTTAGAGTGCTCAATGGGTATACAATTGGGAGTTATACTACAATTTTTTGGGAGACTACTAGATTCAGGATAGTTGATTTTAGAGTCTTATATTATTTAAACTCTCAGTGTGCAGGTAAATATTCCTGAGGGCAGGAATCTAATCTGAGCAAGAATTAGTGAAGCTGATATAGTTATAAAAAGAGATTTATTTACAGGAAATGCATTTTTATATGCACATTTCTTCAATGATGCAGAATAATGGCTATTGAATCCAAATGGATGCACTCTCTTCTTGGTTATACAGGCTATGATTTGTAATAGGCTAAGCTGTTGGAGTACATTTATTTATAAGTTGGAGGACATTTATCCTTTAATACATAAAGAGTTTTGTAAAATAATCAGAAGCGGTGATGTGGATAAGCAAAACATTTATCACAGGAATAGCTGAACCTATGACCATATAGTAATAGCACTGATCAAAATTTGGGTATGAAAGAATAGAGTAAGTGAACATTGTCTGCCATCTATTCATGTCATATCCCGGACATAAAGTCTATTCTGGATCTGATAAACTCAATCTGGCAAAATATCTGGGAGTTAATCAGATAAAGTTTTCACTTGCACTGTGTACAGTCTCTTACAGTCTCTTAAAGTCTCTTAGGTCTTAAAGTTTATTTTTTATCCTATTTTTATTATTTATATATATAATTCAAGATGGCAAATATACCTAATATGCCTTCCTTCTCCTATTTTACCCAGAACAACAACCCTATGAGGTGAGTTGGGCTGGGAGACTATGATGAACCCAAAGACACCCAGCCAGCTTTCACACCTAAAGTAGGATTAGAATTCACAGTCTCCTGGACTCAAAAGGGAAGACAGATGGCAATTCAAGATGGATTTAGGCATTTGGGGCTGTGGAGGACATCCTGGTTCCAGGGTGAATGTAACATTGCTGAAAAGGGTTCCTAGGTTAATGGGAAATCAACAAAAACAGAGGAGAACCATGCTTTGTGGGATTGCTTTATCCTGAAGATACATTCTCAGGAGAAGAGGATCCAAAGGTTCTAGCTATTACAGATTGCCAGTTAAGTTTATCTGAAATCTTTGATTAACTCTAAGGGAAATTTAGAATAACTACACGTGTCACAATAACTTAGGCACACTGACTTTACAAGAAACATTAAATTTCAATCAGGGAAATGATTAATCACTGAATGTCAATGTAATTAGTCATGTGTTTACTGAATTCCAACCTTATTAGGGTGATTAAACCGAAAGAAAAGACTGGTTTGAAAATATGATTGTTTAATGTGCTTTGGCTGCATGCACTCAGACATTTAAACTGAAGACCAGGATACTGAAGCAGAAATTGGCTTATTGACAGAACTGGTGACAAAAAGGGGTCTCTTTAAAGATTTATGCAAATTGGAATATACATATATTAGGACTGTAGTGGGGTATTTCCTTGTGTCTAGTGAGGTAATTGGGTGGAAATATGAAGTAATGGAGTAGAACTAAAAAGACAATAGGGTTTTGAAAAAACAAAGAAGCAATTATTCCATGAACATAGTTTCTACCTAGGTCAGGGGTAGGCAACCTTGGCTCTTTTATGACTCGTGGACTTCAACTCCCAGAATTCCTGACCAGCCATGCTGAGGGGAAAGGGAGAGGTTTCCAAGCTGAGCCATGCTGGCTCAGGAACTCTGGGAGTCATAAAAGAGCCAAGGTTGCCGACCCCTGACCTAGGGAGTTACTTCCTTTTACTTTCCCTGAGCCCAGCTTATCTTCCAGTACCTTTCCTCAGCTTATCTGCATGTTTTGGCTTTTGAAATATTTTACATCTGTTTTCCTAAGAAATGTATTTTTTCTCATGGAGTATCAAATTTGGTACCATAAAGCTGATCCAGCATCTTCTTTTCCATTGGAAGAAATTTTGTATTAGGGGCTTTTAATTTGACCCTAAAATTTCTCTTTTGGAGATATCTAGTTGCAGACGTCAGTTCTCAGAGAAATCAGATTTCTTCTATTTTGCAACATTACAAGCAAAGAAAACAAAAATCTAAACTAGTTCACAAAGAGATTCCTTTGTGTAAGATTTGGTCTGCTCAGTCCTGAGAACCCCCAGACAACCTTTTCTGACAGGTTAATGGAAATATGTTACCAATAACACACTACAAATGCTGGGGAAAAAAACAAGGCTAGTGGTAGGTGAATGTTTGCAGTGAAATTGTACCCATATTTCTCAGAGTTCAACAGAATTTACTCCCAAGGAGGTATTCCTGGGACTGTAACCTTGGAAACACAGATCCATCTGCTGAAATGCACCATGTAATAAAATTCTAAAAAAGAACTTGGCACATTTTTAAAATATTCTTATGTGTAGTTGGAAAATTGATTTCCACATAATGAATATAAGACAAGTGTTTTAGATCTTGCACAAAACGTGAATGTATTATTCCATAAATCAATCACTGGTCTATATAACAATCTTTCAAAATCCATTATATTGTTCCACACAGGGACGAGTGAAAGGCTGGCCAATACAGCAAAGAGCTATTTCTTAAACCAACATAAAATGGATCTGAACTAAAGATATGTGGCTTTATAATGCATCATTTTGTATTTCCATTTATCACTTGTACAGAACGGGTTTTTTCATGTTCATTGCCACTGTTTCAAAATCACAGTAATAGCAAATCATCTCTCTGACTGATGCATTTAACTTCAGCAGTATGCCATATTCATGGGTTCCCTAGAAGCAACCATTGTCCTTTTTGTAACAGATGGGCTAGGAAAAAACACAACTTTCACCCTGGTGCATTTCAGCTGATGAGGAGGAAAGAAATGCAAAGTATTGAAATAAATGAAAAGACATTTGTGTACACTAGAAACAAAGGACATAAAAGATTCAGCCAATGGATTATTATATCTCAGAATGGCTTGCCAAATGCCTCTGGAGATCCCTAAAGTAATATACAAAGCAAGTGAACTTTAGTACTTAATGATTATAATCCTGGAGTGAGCATACAGTCATCTGCTCTAATAATCACTTCTAAGTTTCTCATCTATGAACTATTTACTTCCCAGTTAAGCTAATGGATATTATCACTCCATTTTGTGGTGTATGCTTTCTATTAATAAATTTATTTTTATGGAACTATGGACCAATCAAGACATTGCAAAAATAAAACCAGATAAACTATGGAAGGATTTAAGAAAGATCACACCATTGTTCTTTTAAGGCTGAATAACATATGTTTTCGTGTAGATAATCCAGAAATGAGAATTTGTTTTGGATTTTTTCTACATCTGTACTTCAGCTATCATTTTGCCTCACTGCTACACAGGAAAAATTAGGCTCTGGCACAAGAAGGAAGAAACTGTTTGTCTGCAACCTATTTATTTATTAACTCTTTATCCCACTACACTCCCAAGGCTCTATTCAGAGTATCCATCAGGGTTTCAAATGCAGACATAACTATATGCATGGACCAAACCAGAACTCATGGTTCTGGTTTGAACATTATGAGAGGGTCTTCTAAGAGTCTTCATCAACACAGGAGATTAGAAAGATGTGGGCCAGAAGAGAGGTATTTTTAGTAGTGGCCTCCACAGGCCGTGACCTCTTTGGCATCCTGGAAGCCCATAACCCATTTCAGCAAGCCTTACTTTAGGATTGTCAGAAATTGGGTGGAGGCTGAAAAAAGAATAAGGAAAAAAGAGAAAGGAAACACAAAGAACGAAGAGATAGAAGCAATGATTGGCAGTTCACCTTATTAATGCAACTGTGGTGGCAAGAACCCTGGGAAGTGTATCAAATCATTCTATTATATTTAATGCAGTCTCTGTTAATGAGGGTGAGAAATTCCTTTTACAATTTCCAATATTCAATATTTACCCTAGACTAGCATTAAAGCACTGAAATATGAGTAGCTCTTGAATCCTTCATCATGCCTAGCTCTATGGGGTTTAACAGGGAGACTGTAGATGTCATCCAATTGTAGTTGAATGGAATATTTTTATTGTTTATTCCAATATGTTATATGATTTTATGTCTTCTTTGTTGTCCACCATTCCGACTCAGTTGTAATAGGGATTTATGTTAAATAAAATAAATTTAAAATGTAGAAAGCTCACTGAACAAGGACATGAATCTTCAAGGACTCCTACCACACATTTGGACTGTAAATGAACTCAAAGGAGTAAATGAAATCTCTCCTGGACTCTAGAAATGAAAGGCTGGATAGAAAATTGGAAGAAGAAAACATAAATACTTTTATCCTTTTTTATATTAAATACATTATTTCCCCAAAGTCATACCTCTATTGCCATTAAGTGCTACTTACTGTATGCACAGCAGCTTTCTCTCCCTCCATAACACAGAGCTGCATTTCTATGGCTGACCTCAAAGTGATTGATAGTTCACAAATAGTTTTCTAGCCCTAGTTATTATCTAGATCTGTTGTGCCATGCCATTTTTCCTTTATTATTTTATAAGGAACAGCCTATTTGGTGTAGTGGTTAAGGTATCAGGCTAAAAACCTGGAGACTGTGAGTTCTAGTTCCACTGGATTATTATTAGACGATTAGTGGCCTAGAAGCTATAACATACAAAGAACAATTGCAGGAACTGGCTATACCTAGTCAAGTGAAAAGAAGGACTAGGGGTGACATGATAGCAGTTTTTCAATACTTGAAGGCCTACCACAAGGAAGAGGGGGAAAACCTATTTACCAAAGCACCTGAAAGCAAGACACGAAACAATGCTTGGAAACTAATCAAGGAGAGAAGCAACCTAGAACTAAGGAGAAAATTCTTAACAGTGAGAACAATCAACCAGTATAACAAATTGCCTTTTGAAATTGTGGGTGCCCCATCACTGGAGGCTTTGAAGAAGAGATTGAACAACCATTTGTCAGAAATAGTATAGATCTCATGCATGAGAAGGGGGTTGGACTAGATGACCTCCAAAGCCCTTCCAACTTTGTTAATGTTACCGTTAGGCACAAAGCTAACTGGGTGACCTTGGGTCAGTTACTTTCTCTCAGTCCTAGAAAACTTCAGAAAACAATCTCTGAGAGTCAGACATAATTGTGCAGAAGTAGAAGATATTTTTCAACATGGCATATCTCTCCCAGGAAAAGCAGTATTGGTATAATAGCACTAATCTGCCTTTACTATGATGGTACAATATCCATGTCAAGTAAGCTACTGCATTCCCATAGAAAGCAAGATAAGAAACAAAGGATGGAAACTATTCAAGAAGAGAAGCAATTAGAACTAAGGAAAAATTCATCTTCAGAAGCTGTGGGGACCATCACTGGAGGCTTTTAAGAAGAGACTGGACAGCTACTTGTCTGGAATGGTATAGGGCAGTGGTGGCGAACCTATGGCATGCATGCCAGAGGCGGCACTCAGAGCCCTCTCTGTGCCATGCCCTGGAGATGGCAACCATCCCTCTTCAACCAGGCGCCTGCTAACTCTCCAAGGTCCCATGTGGCTGGATGTATCCCAGCACGGCTGGTTTCCCTCCCCCCCGTCCCATCCCTCCTGGCCTTGCATGCTCTCCTTTTTCCAGGCACGACCCACTGCATCACCTCCTCAGCTGTCGGCCGGCCATCCAGCTCAGAGGCGGCTTCTCTGAACTGTTGGTGGCAGGCTGTGGAGCCCCAGAGTGCGCTGGTCAAGGGGCTGGCAGGCTGTGGCTGCTGATGGACACTGTCGGCCCCCATGTGCTTACTGGCCTCTGTGTGCGGGGGCTGATGGTGTCAGGCAGCAGCCATCCTGGCCCCTGCCTTGCCTTGCCCTGCGACAATGGCACCCCCGCCCTGCCTCACCTTGCCTCACCTCACCCCGCAGGATGAGCCTCCTGCCCACCGCCCCACCTGCCTGAGGCCCCTGGATCTCCCCCAACCCTGCCCGGCCCCCACAGGCATCCCTCCCCACGAGCAACATCAAGCTGACCATGCCTACCTTGGCCACACCCACCCAGTCTGCCATGACCACTACAGCCACACCCACCCAGTGGACCACGCCCATCTGGCACCCGGCGATACATAAGTGGGTTTTGGGTTGCAGTTTGGGCACTCGGTCTCTAAAAGGTTCACCACCACTGGTATAGGGTCTCTTGCTTGAGTACTAGAAAACCTTCAAGGTCCCTTCCAACTCTGTTATTCTGCTAATGTTGTATGTTATGATATTCTAGTAGCGTATCTATTTCAGCAAACCAATATTCTTGTTGTTTTGCTGGCCCAATGGCTTGTAAAATCAAGCTAGTGACTTGCCAGATGTTTATTAGAAAGTTATATTACTTTCTAATGGACCAGAATGCAATGCTGCTGCTGGCTGTCTCACAAATTGCTATTTTGCTAATGTAGGTGTGTGAAAGAAATGTAATCTAAAGAAAGATAACATGGTCCCATTATTGAATAATCTCATGGGGAAATGCAAATAGCCTCAGTGAGAAATAATATGGCAAGGGAAGAAATGAAAATATTGGTAAAGCAATAAGTATGCCAAAATCAGTGACTGAGCTGTTAGTTTCCTCCTTATGATTCAGATGGATTCTAATTGAAAACATAAGTCAGTTGATTGTATTCAGGTTTTATTTATGATCAGTTCTGATTACACAAATTATGACAAATGAGACTTAGGGAGTAAGCTCAGCAATGTATTCTGTGTTGCTAGGTAACTAGCCACCATTATGTCAAACAGTTCAGCTAATAAGTGAAACACCTAATGCATCGTGCCATAGGTTTCTTAATTCTTTAATCTTTGGTGATAATAAAATATATACATTCCTTCGGTTAAATGCTTTTAAAAATATGACAAACTCAAGCAGATCCTATGATTAGACTCAGTGTCACCAAAGCATTAGAGGGGCAGATAATCACTATATTTGAATCATAGATAACCTGGTGTTTGAACAGAATATAGATGTGGACTTTAGTAAATATATACATGATTAGTTTTTTCTAATATCATAGTGACTTATTAGTCAAATACACTATTTAGGTGACCTTCAAAAAGGGTAAATGATGGACATAAGTGGCTATGGAACCACCTTTCATATTTAATTGCATATGAATTCATATTATAATAATTAAAATCTCCTTTATCTGCCAGCTTTAAAAATAGTATAAGGTCTGGAAGTATGAAAAAAGAACTTTTTACCTGCATTTTTTACATATATCTTCTCAGATGAGACCAGCAAGGCTATAACTATATTGTATTGAAGGTCTGTGATACCACCTAATTTGGTATTTGTTAAGTGTGTCATGAACAACAGGAAAGCAGAACTTATAAGTACATGCCAATTTCTTATTATAAAATATAGGTCCCATTCAGTACAAACCCTTTCCCCCTATCAGGTACTTTGCTTCAAATGTGTCCTCCTTAAAGATTAGAGAAGGAAAGAGGACTGAGAATCTAGGTTGTTGGAAATGAATATTAATTGTGTCACAGGGTCACAAGTAATATATAGCTTTAGTATAGTCTTTCATGGGTAAGAAGGGTCAGAATAATTGCTAGAGAAATTCTCAACTGCTTCCCTTTTACCCTCAGAAAGTCAGAAAGGCTTTTGTTGCAAATCAGAAGAGGGATGCAAAGATGATGGAAGGCCTTGATTAGGCTCTAACTCTGCTGCTAAAACCCAATATTTGATTTAATCACTTAGAAGATTGGGATGTACATCTGGTCTCATAGGAGAAAAATATCATTTTTGTAGAGTTCCCATTATCTTTTAAGGGTTGCCATCCAATTATTGCTATCAGCATGACAGGGACATCAACCTGGAAGAAAGAGATGAATCTTTTATTCTCTGCTTCCTGAGTCCTCACCTCTTCTCCCATAGCCCCTGTCAAACTCAACTCAAGGATACCTTAATTTCCGTATAGTATTTAGGTGATCAAAATTTCTCTTGTTTTCTTCACAGTTATCCTAAGCAACTTTGCATACATCTGATGCAATACATTTTCACAATAGTTAATGGAAGCAAAATATTACTAAGATCCCTGAGATCTCACATCCCTGAGATCTGCTAGAAATGTTTTACTCTGGATGTCTCCATTGAATGAAGTATGTTAGTATCAGAGATAGTGATTGCACCACAGTTGTGGATGCTTTCTTGGAGATATTCATTTAGTATCTTCTTTGTGTTACTACACTGCATTGAAAGTACCTTCACTCCTCATGCCTTTAAAAAAATATGATTTTTAATTCAGTATTTTAGACTATTGTTTATTCATCTTTTTTTTCTCTGTGTTTCCTGGAGATTTTTTTTATTATATACTTTATAATATTATGCCATCATACTATGTGTAAGGAGCCACTTCAGCTGGTCCCTCAAGAAAGTAAGACTCTTGAATCCATGTGGTTGAATCAAAAGAACTTTTACTGAGAGAAAGTAGTTTCAGGAAAGTCAGGCAGAATCTGAAGATCCTATGCAAAATGCAAAGCTATTCTTTCATTTTCCCCAAGTCCCAACTCCCGAACCAGTCCACCCACAGCCAATATGATGCCTTGAAGATGCTTTGAGAATGCTGAGGTGCTAGGCAGATAACAGGTCACTCTCAGGGCATGACGCCCTTGGAACCAGGCTGGAATCGGCTTGGACAGAGTCTGCTTCATCTCTGAAGACAATCCCCCTCCCTAATTCCCAAGCGTTACAGCAAAGCAAAAGCGTATCAAATATGCTAATGTTCCCCTGCCTTCCAACAAAATGGCAGGACACAAAGGTGGACCTCACACTATGTTTTAATTGTACTTCAGTCAATAATTTAATTGTAGGTCCCAGTGGAATCATATGTTACATACAGGTGCCACATAGGAGATCTCTTTTGTTTTCTGCAAGACTTTTTACTGAGGAATCCCTCATTTCATTTGAATATATTATTTATGAAGTACCGGCATGAAGAATTTACACAATTATTCTTCTATAACTTTTTTATATTACTTCAAATTGGAGCTGAAAATAACTCTGCACTTTACCAGTAAAAAGATTTCCATTTATTGGAATGTTCTCCAAATCAACCCAGCAAACTTCAGAGGAGGCTATGTCTAATCAAATAAACAGCATGCTGAAATATTTTCAGTTTGGAGGTATGTCAGGAACACTTTCAGCCTTTTATCTCCTTTGGAATAGTAGGAAAAATGCCCCCTGAAATGAGATTTGTAAAAAAAAATTCTACTCTGTAATTATACCTGTCACTGCTTTCAAATGAATAGGTATAAATAGCCTATGGGGTAGAACTTTGCTATTGTGTTCTTTTTCTCCCCAAAGGTTATATACCTGCACCTCACCAGCAGTTGCCAGCCTGATCTGCACAAAACTGACAGCAAATTTTCTGTAATAGATTTCCCTTGCTCTATTACTCACAGGGCAATAGATCTGATGTAATCTTGTTGTTTTGGAAAAAAAAAATCTTCAAGGATTGTATCATGCAAGGAGGTCAGAAACTATGTTTAATAGTTTATGTTTTAATATATTTTGATTTTCATGTGCTTGGAGAGGTGAAAATCAAACCATTGGCAATGGATTGTGGGGTTCTTGATGTTCTCTAAGCTCGATTGTTTTCTTGCAGACATTTCTTTACCAAACTAGGTAACATCATCAATGCTAGTAAGCAGTTGGATTTTCTCTCATTTTATATACTATACATACTATATACAAGTATACTATATATATATTTATATTCTCTTCATTGACCAATGGAGAATAGCAATAAAATTATTACTGCGCAGATTTGATTCCATAAGTCAGAGTTCATTGTAACTGAAAAAAGAAATGTATTCAAAGCTATTTGTCACTTATTTTAGAATCTCCCATTGCTAGATCCCTTTGTTGTTTGCATGCTTCCAGAAGAGATATTTCATCTTTTGCAGTTTCATACTGTAGCTGCCAAAACCAACATGGCACCTTAAACAGCCATTCCACGCCACACCATATTTCCCTAGATAGTTAGATACATTAACTGAAAACAACAGATTGATTCCTTGAATGCTGGTGAAACTGTACATAGGAAGAAGCAATACATATATAGTGAGCTGTAAAAGCCACCTTTGTAGAACTAAATCAGTCCAAAAGCAATGCACTCAAATCTGTCAACTGATCGTGGTGGGCAACATTTTTGCTGTCTTTTTGTAGCTATTTTATTTTATTGTGCCTTCAAGTCATTCTTGACTCCTGGTTGCTGCCTGGACTAGTCCCTGCAGTTTTATTGGCAAGATTTCATAAGTGGTTTGTTCTTGCCTCCTTCTTAGAGCTAGGAGTACGTGACCAGCTGGCTTTGTGCCTAAGGCAGAACTGGAACTTACAGTTTCCTGGTTTCTGGCCTTGTGCCTTAACCACTACACCAAAGTAATTGGTCTATTTCTCTTAAGCCACAAAGGAGGAGCTAGTTTTTGTCAGCCCTTTGCATTTCTTTGGGAATTTTAAAGAACAAACCTGGTTAAATGTAGGAAAGAATTCATACCTCTATTGTTGTATTGGGGGCAGTGTTAAAAGAGAGATCAACCTAGAATTTTTACATAGCCACAAATGGACTAAGTTCAACCCCCCTTGTCTATGGAGATTCTCACTCATCCAGGTCATGGTTGTCCTAAAAATACTTTTTCAAGAGGCAACTGGACTTCCTTGTTTTTCTTTGAAGACATTTCACTTCTCATCTAAGAAACATCTTCAGCTCTGACTGAATGGTGGGGAATTGAAGGATTTATATTCCTTGCAGACAGCTGGTCATTTGCTTTCTTTTAGAGAGTTGTTGAGGCCATTTGGAGGTTTATCTGTGTCCTCAGGATCACCTGAGCAGTGCAAATGTGTGTGGAGCCTTCTTGGCTGCAGGATGTTTTCTGCCCTGTGTCCCTTCACTGTTGAAGACAGGTGCAGGTTGTTGGGGATGAATCTGTGTTGTCTGCATCTCCTATGCAAAGACTACAGGAACCATTACAAAAACTCTGCCATTGTGTTTTCCTAAGATTTCTTTTTTTAAAAAGGAACAAATTTCCTGATCTAGCTTATAGCCCACAGATATTCTAGAGCAGGGGTCCCTAACTCCCAGTCCAGGAACTAGCACTGGTCTGTGGCATGCCAGAAACCAGTCTGTGCAAACAAACGAAGCCCCATCCACAGGATGCAGGCAGCAAATGAAACCACATCCCCTCTGGTCCACGGAAAAGTGTCTCTCCACCGAACTGGTCCCTGGTGCCCAAAAGGTTGGGGGCCATTGTTCTAAAGGACTCCCATTCAAGTAAAAATCAGATCCAACTCTATTTAGCATTTTCAGCATTGACAAGGTTTGATTCTATCCAGCCATTCCTGAGACTTATAATTTTGAAAAACATTTAATGTAAAATGGCAAACAAATGAACATTTAAAGAAGAATCTAAAAATTCCAAATCAAGTACAGTTGGATTTTCTCGTCTAGTATGAATGTATCTTTAAGGTCCATTCTGTTCTGTGTACGTGGAATCATTGATTTCAATGTGATCTGCAAGATCTGATACAATGGATTCAGAGGCTGAACAAAGGAACATTTTTCAAAATGAAAAAATGAAGAGATAGAACTCACTAGAGACAAATTCTCTGAGGTTTTTTGCAAACTGGAACTGAACTGTAAAATTATTCTGAGTCGGCAGCTTTTCTGAATGATAACAATGCAGTGAAACCACATGCCTTCCCAGTTAGCATTGTTATACATGCTGTGCTCTTCTCTCTGTAATTCATGACAGCATTGTTCTCAATATATCTATTTTTATAGTTCTTTCTAAACAGTATACATATAAGCATGCTCACAAATAAAAAAGAGCTCAAGACAGGATCTTTAAAGGAAACTACTGCAGAGGTTTAGTGGAAGAAAGTATTAATTGTGTCTCTGTGTGTGTAAGTGTGTGTGTGAGAGAGAAAGGTTGCATGTGTTCCCCAATTATTTGTATATAATCCTAATTATATTTTCTAACAATGAATCCAAACAAGTGCTAGCTAAAGCAAGGCTGTTGAGAAACACTAGGGAGGTGTCAGCAAGCTGGGAGCAAAACATTCAGGCCTGCAGAAATACAGAATATTTAAAATAAGGAACACATGCATTCTCCCCAAACTAGGCATTCTTGATTGTCTGGTTTTTTTTTTTCCTTCTTTCATTTTTTAAAAACAAGCTCTTTCCCTTTCATTTATAAAAGAATTTGCAAATTTTGATTAATGTTGGTACTTTAAAAAAATCCTCATCCATCTTTACTTTAAAAAAATCCCATAATATTCTGTAACTTTTTCTTGGACTGTTACGTATTATTATGTAATTGTATTATTAGATATGCAACAAGGGCTCTGGATCAGAAGGAGAATGCCCATTACATGCTCTAATAAACTTCTAATCAGCAATCTAGGAGCTACTGTTCAGCAATACTAAATACATCATAGATCAAACCTGGCCTGGCCAGAAGCTACTTTCAGGCTGGCATATCATCTTCAGTGCACATGTGCCTACAGTGAGAATAATGACTTTTAACAGCCGTTCAAACAAGCTCAGACACATAAGCTTCATTTCTCATGACAGGAGACCATTCATTCTTTTGCAACAAATTATTGCTTCCCTACATACTTATAAGAGAGAGCTAACTTTTTTTTTTGTCAGATTACCGAGAACAAAAGTATTGCAAATGCTTGACAATCCCACAAGATTGTGGCTATTTCAAATGTTATTTGTTTGTTCCACCTGCATTATCATGCACAATGTCAGGATGACATTACTGGCTTCTGAAGTGATCATCATTTTGCAGAATCCTTGGACTTCAGAAATAAAGTTTCATAAGAACATGAGAAGCTGTAATGAAAAAAGTCCCATTCCATTAGCTTAACTCTATCCATCATTTGAGGATCCATCCCTCTTTCTCAACTCAAGGTTGAGCCAATATTTTTATTTTCTGAAACACAGCTACAAATGGCACCTTCCTTCCTTCCTTCCTTCCTTCCTTCCTTCCTTCCTTCCTTCCTTCCTTCTTTCCTTCCTTCCTTCCTTCCTTCCTTCCTTCCTTCTTTCTCTTTCTTTCCATCTTTCCTTCCTTCTCTTTCTTTCCATCTGTACATCTGGAAATAAAAAATCAAATCTGAGCAAGTAAATAATTGGCTGTGCAGATCTTTTAAAAAGAGGCATCTCATAAAGAAAGTTGTCATAAGCCAATCTCTCCTCAAAGATTGCTACAGGTTCAGTGGAGTTGCTGCCACGGCTTTTCTGAGTTGTCTTCCCAAACAAAAACAGCCAGTTGGCTACCCCAGGACTCATAGGTAAAGTATGGCAAGTGAAAAGAGACATTCACAGACAATAATTTCAAATGTCCTAAAGCAGAGGCCCCCAACCTTTTGAGCACCAGGAGAAAGATTTTTCCGCAGATCAGAGGGGGCATGGCTTCGTGTGCTGCCTGCATCCAATGGATGGGGCTTCACTTGTTTGTGCAGCCCAGTTGCTGTTGTGCCGTGGCCCGGTGCCGGTCCACGGACCAGGGGTTGGGGACCCCTGCCCTAAAGGACACATCCTTTAGCACTCTAAGAAAGGGGGCTTTGATTGGACTCATACACCATGGAAAGCTTACTTTTCAAACATTGGTTTACAGCAGTACTAAATAACTTCTGTTTCATCACACCCAAATCTATCCCTGCCTCTTGGTAGCTGACCCTGACTGTATTCAACCTTTCATTTATAAAATGGAAGGAAATTGTTTATCTGCAACCTGGTCACCTCCACATGACTTTAAAAAACTGAAGGAAAATTGACAGTTGCATGAAAAGTAACACTAATTCACTTTATGGGTGAGATGGGGTATGAATTAAAATAAAATAAAATAAAATAATAAAATAAAATAAAATAAAATTTACACAGCTTTCAATAAGTATCTGCCTGTAATATATATAATTATCCCAACTCCTCTTAATATTTTAAATGTTCTTAACACAATTAATGTTATATGATTTTTTTTAAATCAGAATTGAGTCTCCCAGATTGTGCTACGATGTACATGAGCAAGCCCCTCTTACCTACAGCTCCTATAATCTCTACCAGAGTCAAACTATCTTAAAGTATAAGATGATTTTATAATACTATTAGGAACTACAGTATTTTCAAACTAAAACTCCTCATTTTTTCCGAAAGGAATCTCTAGCTTAAAATACATATTTTTTTATATTGAGTGAATTTTTTTTCTTTCAGTTCAGGGTCCCCATTAGTTCATGTCAGTGAAGACTTTTCCAATATGATCTTGATTGATGATGATCAATTATTCTAGTATATTTTTAGACTGTTAACATTGCCTCTTTTGTTATCATTTTAGACTATCACATTGCCTTTTTCCTTTCTTGTATAACATTAATTTCTCCATTTCCATCCTGAATCTTTCACCTTTTTTAACTTAATTAATTTTACTAATACAAGTAATTAGTAACAAATCCAACATCTCCTTTATTTTCCCTTCTTTGGACTGCTAAGAAGCAGCATAATTAAAAGCTGAATTCATTAACAGAGTTTTCTCAGAATCAAGCTATGCTACCATGAAAATACCATCTTCATTCCATACAGTCTTTCTTCTATATCTCCCTATGACTATTCCAACTAGCCTTTGTGGGAGGTTTTGGCATTCCACTGAATAGTGTTCTCCACATCCATATTTTAAAAGATGTGCATATTTCATCAGGAAAAGAGGGAGATGAGTAATGATATGATCAGTGTTATTAATGAGCAGAGTGCTGTGAAACAAATATCTTCTATCCATGAGTCATATTTACCAGTGACCTTTCAGAAATCAAAATGATTAGCTTTTCAAGGTACATTCTCCATTTAGGTCTCCATGGATCAAGTTTAAGTAATGCTAAATCCCTTTGTATTGCAGATTTCATGTTGCTCCAGATTGCCTTTTATATTTATTTGTCACTGAGTACATTGTGGGTTTCTTTATTAAGATATGTATCAAAATCTTGGACATAAAAAGCAACACGATCAGCTTCAATCTTTCCCTTTATCCATGGGAATCTGTGCCATCAACATCTATCAATACCAGTGGAATAAAAATCTCCACAAATTCACTCCTATCTTTGATAAATTGTCTTGGTTTGTCTTAAAGCTACAGTCCTTTCAACACTTAGTAGGAATATGTCCATGGAAGTCAATCAAAATGACTTCTAAGTATGGCTTAGATTGTGGTTTTAGATATAACATTTTGAGCAAATAACATCTCCACACTATAATGATACATTAACATATTCTCTCTTTCACACCATATATGCTAAAGATGTAAAATAAATCTACCACAGCTTTATTTTCTTTATCTCGAAATACTGAGATTTGCCAAAATACACCCAACAGCAATACAAGCAAGCAATAAACACTTCCTAGCATCCATCATTTTTGTCATGGAAAGTTTGTATAAACAAATGTATATTTATGAAAGTTGCATACTTTTGCAACTGTGAAGTAGCACATAAACTTGCATAAATTAACGTAGGTATAAATTAATTACATACAGAAATATACATAGTGTGGACAGCTGTCTAAAATATGTGAGATAAATCATTTGTTAATCTATTATTTTTTACTGCGAAATTAGATAAAACCGATACCATAAAAGTAGTTCCTTTGTGCCCTCAAAGTAGCTGAATAACTAGGTCTTGACCACTTTCAGAGTGATGGGCCATTTTTTGTCTCCAGAGGTCCATGAATGCTGCCTCAGAAGGCCATGAGAGAGAGGTTCATCTATAGGTCTCCTGTCACTGACATATCTGTGAAGGGCAACCATAACACATCTCTCTTAGTTCTTACTAAATAGACAGATTCTACTTGGGGAAGGCAGACTCAAAGATAGCCAGGTCTAAGGCCATACAGAGCTTTATGGGTAATAATTATTACCTTGAATTGCATCCAGAAACTTAACAGCAGCCAATGCAAAATAATAGTGCATCACATGGATAAATCGTGCTTAACCTGTTGTCAAATGAGCAACTGAATTTTCAACTAGCTGTAGCTTCTAAATATTCCTGAAGGGTTTGATAGGCTTCATTGTCCAGCTTGAAGAGATATATACTTGCCTATCATCAGCACATTGATAATACCTTGTTCTATGCCAATAGATGTTTTTCTCCAATGATTTCCTGCAGATTTCCATCCTGAGGGTTTAATTTGTTCTATCCTACTTGCCACAGACTGAAACTGCTCAAACAGGTGTAGCATTACCTCCTCGGAGGCCGCCAAAGCCCAGCCCCCCCCAGCCCCATCCCCCTTAGTCAAGCTCTGCAGCTGTGCTCTCTAGGTGTTAGCAAAGTGTCTCTTCTAGCAGAGGCTCACACAAAGTGAGGAGGTGGCAGGCTCTTGTCTTCAGGGAGGGGCTTCCAGGAACAAAGATGACCAGCCCCTAGCCCCAATAGTCAATGCTGTGGTGGTGTCTAGCAGCCCCAGGCTGTCATAGCAGCAACAGTCAATGATTCTTCAGCGACCTTTTGGAAACAAGTGGGGAGGGGAAAAACCCCCGGCTCCAGGCAGCAGTAAAACATGAACAAAAGCAGTCAGCGTGCTGCAGTAACGGCTCCCCCCCAATGTCTAAAACTTGCACAAGCAGCGATAGTCACAGTTCAGATGGCCTTCAGTCTTCACAGCAGCAGAGAAGCCTCTCTTCCTCTTCTGTTGCTTCTTACAGTCTCAGCCAGGTCAATGTCAAACCCCTCCTCCCTTATCCTTTATTATTAAAATCTGAGGTTAACAGCCCCAGCAACTTTCTTTCTCCACACACTCTCTCTTGCCTCCGCTTGGGATATCCCCCTTGTGAAAGAAAGCAATAAAATTCCACCCCCTCACTCTCCCTCACTCTCTCCTTTCCCCCTCCTCCACAAGAAGGGATCAGCTTAAAACCTCCAACCCCTCTTTGTCTTCACCTGGCCTTTCCGACGAGCAGCCACCACCCCCACTCTCCTTTCCTTCCTTCCTTTTCTGTCTTTTCTCCCCTCCACGCCTGCCGCGCCCAAACCAGCAGCAGCTGTCCCAATCTCTCTCTCCCCGGCCAGGCTCCTGCAGACACCTTCAGACAGCCGGCAGCAGCTGTCCCAATCTCTCTCCCCGGCCAGGCTCCTGCAGACACTTTCAGACAGCCCCACTACACAGGTAAAAGAAAAAAACACTGCAAATTGGATGGAATGGATTAAAGTATAAGCAGATGCAGCTCCACATATTCTTTTTTTTTTTTTTTGGTAATATATTTTATTGATTTTTTAAAAAACATAAATCACTTAATAATTGGTGAACAGTGTGTTGTCTGGGTTATATTTGTAAAACAATCACTAACAATTGATTTCTATAATCCACGTAATATTTTTAGTTGATTTCCTCTTTTCCCAAAATACCCTCTTTTGCAAACATTGAGTTAATACAATTCTTATCGTTTTGATAGATAACAGTTAAATATATATCTCACACTTTTACATTTCTTAAGAAATAGATAAGCTAATATGTATTTATTTCCTAAATTTCTTATTCTTTTTAACCATAATGAAAAATATGTTTAATCTTTAAACATTCCATTTAATACATCTAGTCATTTAGTCCTTTAACTCTTATTCAAAACATTTTTATCCATTATAATTTTCTTAAATTCGATCACATTTAAATATCTAAAACATTTCCTTTATCTAAGTCATTTCAACTTTTTTATATTACTCATATCAATAAAAAGAACAAAAAAGAGAAAAAAGCATACTATATTATATTTAGAGAATTCATCCCTTTTAGAGTGACATATATATTCCAAAACTTTTCTATTTCTTTAACCATATTCAAATAAATGTTTCTTTTTTAAGTATTCTCTCTGGTAAGTCCCATCATCTATTTTCTTAGTTTCCACTTTAGTCTTTTTCTTTTGCCCAGTGTCTTTCTTAATCAATGTATTTTGTTGAATCAAAAAGTTTTCCCGTATGTTTGTAAATGTTGCTATAGATATAAAAAGTAAATCAGGAGAAGTGTCTTTGTACGGGACTTCTGTCTTTCCATGTTTATTGAAAATCTTTTTCTTTTTCTTTCTCTCTGCTTCTCTTATCATTTCATTTCTCTCCAATGTTCCTGACATCTCTACAGTCCATTTTATCCGATCTGTTTTCTTGTCTTCAGATTTATTTTGTAGTCTTAAGGGATAAGTTTTTTTTTCCAGTTCTTATGAATTTTTTCCCACTAGGATTAAATCATGTTTCCTTGTTTTGTTAAGTTCTATCTTTAAGTCTCTATTCTCAATTCTATATCCATTTATCTGTTTTATTTGCTCCTTCTCTGTTGTTTTCTGGGAACTTTTTTGTTGTAGAGTTAACTTGGAAATAGATTGATTTATATTTTCAAAGTTGTTTGGGATTTCTTTGTGTTTAAAGTCATTGTTGTTTGAATTAGTTGCAGTATACTATATATCTCCTCCTGTGAGGTATTTATATTTTCTTGATATGTTCTTTCTACATGTCTCTGATCCACGATAGCCAAGAATTTTAGTTTTCCTCTTCCTTTCTTTTCTCTGTAAATAGCTTTAGAGTCCCAATTAGATAGATATTTGTAATCCAAATAACTCAAAAAAGATTTTTTTTTCTGAATTTGCTAATTTTCTCTTTGTCTACAGTCCAGATTATTGTCTTTCTTTGTCACAGCTGTTCTTTGTTGTTAAAGCTTTGAAGGTCACAGACACAGATTAGCTTTTCCCAGATTTTGCCAAGTCTTATATTAAAGTCATAGCTGTCATAGTCTTCATCTGCCACTAGGTGTCAGCAACTATTTGTTTTACAATTTCCAAAATGAATAATTATCTTTGAAATGAGAGTCTTAACCATTAAAACAATTTTAGATTTATCCAGATTTAAGTTTTAAGTTTCAGGTTTTATATTTATTTCACTTCCATATATTTTGATCCTCCATAAAAAGATTAATTCGCCGCTTCCGTTAGTATAAGGGTGGGGCGGAAATCCCCCTCCTTCCCTTTCGGAGGTATTTTGCTTCTTGGGGATCTTTTCCAGGAAATTAAATGTAAAAGAGAAAAGAGAAGATCAAATTCCTCACCCAGTTTCAAGCACGCTGTTCACAGGTGTGCTGGTTAGTGCTTTGGGACTTCGGTTGCAAGTAGCTTGGGCTGGTCAATGCAATACGGCCAGCCTTTCTCCTGTCGGGTTAGAAGGCTTTCCCCAAGTCGAACGGAACGGCCACCACCATTCCAGAATCGCTGGAGCACCCTTCTTTCTTCGTCACCTCTCCGGGGCAACTTAGACCCATTTAGGGTCCCCTGGCAGGGCAAAATCCGCAAGCCGCTACCACAGTCGCTACCACACAAAACCGGAAGTCCCGCAGCTCCATATATTCTACAATCCTCATACACACACTGTCAGCCCCACAATGTAGACTTAGACCAAGAAGCACACTCAAAGGTAGTCAAACTATTTTTTACTAAAATGGACTATTGTAACAGTAACTTACAAGTCCAATTATTCTTTACCCCCCCTCCCCACATACACACATTTATATTCTTGTGAAATTAAACAGTTGTTTCCTCCAATCTTCAGATTGTTTGGGGTTTAAGTCATACAGATCCAAGGGGGAAGTCCCTGTACAAAATGGTTCAGTCTGGCACTTTGTTTTCTGAGCAATTTATCAGAGATTCCAGATTACCAGTTTGAGTTACTTTATGTACTTGTTTGCCACAAACCACCCTCCTTCCTTCATATTCCTCTAATTTTGTACACATTTCCTAATCATACTCTGGGAGATCTTTCAGCTCTGGATGACTTTCCAAACCCTCCAACTGCACACTGGAAGTTGCTCCTGAATATTTACTAGGCTTTATGCCATGCCAATCAATGTCAGTACATAAACATTGTTAAAACATTAAAGATTAACAATAAAACCAAAATAAACCAAAACATCCATTACATGCCCTTGGGGAAGATAATCTGCTACAGGAAAAGATCATTCAAACACTATCCATCCTCAAAGCCTGATAGAAAAGCCAAATTTTAAGGTATTTTCTAAATTCCAGCAAAGTTTGGATCAGTCAAATTTCAGGGGGAATACTCTTCCATAGAAGTGAGGTGATGATTGAGAAGATCCACCCTGTGACACCTCTTGATGGTAATCTTAAAGGGACAGGATACAGAAGGAACTTATCCTTTCTGGTAGTATTGATGGGACAGATAGGGGTTCCTGAAGATAACCAGGTCCTTAACCATGAAGAACTCTAAAGGTGACAACCAGCATCTTGAAACACCTACTAACCAGTCCAGTTCTAGAGATAGAGATGTTTACTTGGACAAACAGCAACACTTACGACTTGTGAAGCTGATGCATTTTGGATCAGCCATAGTTAATTCATGGTCTTCAAGGATTTAAATTTTCATTTTGAATGCATTTTTCATTTCACCCATCAGAAAGATCATATAGCTCCTCTAAGGGATTGTAGCATTTTTAGTCAAAGCTGCTGCTGTGAGATTAAGGAAACAGGATTTTATAAGCAACAATTCTCACACATCTGAATCTCCCCCACAACCTGGACAAAATCTAGCTTAGAAAGCACTTTGAGTACTGAAATTTACAACACAAAAGGGAAATAATAAAAATGCCATAGCAACACTGAATGGGCATGCATAAAAAGCCTAATTTTGGCAAAGCATGAAATGAAATCCAGAATGAATGGGAATAATTAACTGTAATCATGTGCTCAAACAGCACCACAACCAATGCATTAGAAAAGCTGAATACAAACAGGATATAGAATTAACAAACAGGAGTAGACTTCCATGATTGTCTGGTATTTCTGATTGTTTGCCTCATATATGTAACAATCCTTCACTGGGTGGAAACAGCAGTTGACCCTGATGTTCTATATACCAGACTCATCACAGTTCCCACTGACAAAGCACTTGATAATAGCATGAGTTACGCCCAGGCCAAACAGAGTTTGGAGCTGGGGATTTTGCCAAGCTTTTGGACTTTGTATCCTTTGATATTTTCCCATTTTAAAACACATACAGAGAAAATTGGGAAAATATCTTTCAAATTCCTTCAGATGGGAAATTTACCTCTTTTTTTTCCTGATTTCCCCCTCCCCCCCCTTTCATGCACATACAAGAAAAATGAATGCCTGCTTCATTATATAGCTCAGGTTCTCTGCACTAGAATCTTAGTTCACCAAGGCATATAGCAATTTCACTGTCTTCATTTTGGAACTTTGCTGGACTTCCTTTATTCAGTCTCTTATTTCCTTCATCCAATAAAATGTAAAGCTTCTCTCTTTTCTCTTTTCCAAACACCTTAATAGAATTCCTTCCTATCAGTTGCTTACACCTGCTGTCTTGACTTTTTTGACACTCCCTGAAAATATCCTTAAACTCAGTTCAAACACATTTTATACATTACATTATTCTTGATTGGTAATAGTTAAAAAGTTGAAAAAAACAACCTTGCTATATCTTTGAAGTGATATCGGTTTTTTCTGTCTTACATACAGCTATCACAATGTAGGTTCTCAGGGCTCTGTGCTCTTCTAATGTTATTTTTAATTAAATAAAATAAATTCATTTTTTATCCTAGCGCTGCCCATTTTGGTATCTTGCTGTCCCCATTTGGGGAATGGGGGTGGCATCCATGCTCATATTAGCTAAGCCACTCTTCTAGGAGCTAGAAGAATGGATATTATTCTTTAGACAGTTCATGCATCACTATTAACATGAAGTTATAAAACAGTCAAAAAGTATGGAAAGTTAAACTTACCAGTAAGGAATGCTAAAGGTTGGGCAACTTTGAACTCATCGAGATTAAGTAAAAGCTTTGTGTGGGTAAACTCAAGATCACTGTAAGTACTTATCAATTTTAAATCATCAGTCTTGTTAGAATTATAAATTTGTAGAAAAATGTTCATAGATTCATTCATGGGACTTAGGCCATATACAATATACAATTAGTCCTAATGAACATAGTGGGTCTTAACATGCCTAAGAGATTGGAAAATCTGAATATTATATCTCCTCTGTAACAATTACATTGATTGACCCCATTCATTTGGGTCAATATTAATTTAGATTTCCCCACTGACAACAGAAATAGTTGAATCTTAGTCTTAGAAAATTAATGCTTTGAAAATTAAACTCAACTTTGAAGTAGCATAAATAGAAAGACTATTGTGATTTCTTGGTCTCTACTATGCACACATTGTAATCACAAGGGCTTTTAACCTCTGCCTTAAATGGTAAAGAGGGTAAATACTCAGGAGTTCAGAAGGTAAACTTATCCTTGAAACTGTAAATTCACCACTCTAATTCCCTTCAAAGATCATTTGAGCTAGAAAACATTTGAGTAGGAGAAGGAATGGTAGAGCCAGGGGGAAGAATAAAAAGAGGGATCAGTTTAGAATCATTAGATAGCCACAAACAAAGTCCAATTCCCCTTGATTGCCCGTTGACCCTTATCTAACTCTAACCAGGTGCTGATTGTTAGTTGAAAAGATTCCTGTGCATAGGCTTGTAGCAATAAATCAGTTAAATTGAACCTTCCCATGTGGAGCTGTTTTTTTTTCCCATGCCTGCTCTTTATTCCTTTGGACTTTCCTATTTAACCTCATTATTATTGCTAAATCAGGTTTTTCACTGATATTGTAACAAACAACTGAACTCTTCCTCCTCCCCTCTCAGATTTGTGGCAGAGTTTCTTAGTATTACATGAAGCAGAGCTATGACTTTCTACCTATAAAATATTCAGAGATTTGAAGCTTCGTCCACACTGAATAAATACAATAGATCTACATTAGCTAGTTTTGCTACTGGATATAATTACAGCAGATTTGCATCTCCTGATTATGTTTGCTCTTCAAGAACAATGTGACTAATGACAGGATCATGAAATGGTTTGGCTATATTACTAGATAACAACAAGAGCTATACTCCTATTTGAAAACAGCTGCTACTATAGAGGACATTGGGAGGAGACAATGTCTCCTGGACAATCTATTCATGTACTTCAATGTCATTGGTTGGTTGATATTTGAGAGTCAAAAGGCTGTTCACAATCATTAATCACTGAATTGGTCTGGTAGGACTTGTCTACAGAGTATTTCCTTTCTATACCAGAATTGCATACCTTCTTGAGAAAACTCAAAATTTTTATTTCTGTTTCTACAATGCCTCAAATGTTAGACATTGGAACTATTTTCAGTACCCAATCACTCTAGCAATACTTAATCAGGCAACCTTCTAGAGGTGAGGTCTAATAAAAACCAAAGGTTCATTTATTGTAGTGCACTTGTGATGCATTTTGCCACTGGGAAGGGTAATCCAGAGCACTGACTGCTTCACTAGAAATGATGAATCCACAAGCCACAATATACAAGCCAACACAAATCTCTTTTAATCAAAGAATAAAATTCCCAAAAAGCACTAAGGTCTATTTCTTTGTAACTCTGTCTAGTTTAGGATAGTTACTTTTATCCTTCCATAAACCCTGTACCATAAGAACACTGACAAAGGCTGATCTTCACATTAAGGTCAGAATATCTCTGAGACATTTCCAGATTTACAGTGCTAGATGGACCTCAAAAAAATTCTCTTCTTGGTTACTGAACTTCGCTGATATAAACTGTGTTGCTAAGACAACAAGCCTGCCTTTTCCGTTTTCAGTTTCTGATACTCTCTTTTCAAACTTTCATCAGCACCCAAACATAAGAAACTCCTTGCTAGATTTGCCATTTATGGCAGAGAAGAAACCAAAGATAATATTGAGACAGAAAAAAAAAAAGCTGCTTTTAAAACTTTACATAAGATAATAAGAATGTAGGTTAACAATCTCCTAAATCAATCTTGGGGGATCAAAACATGAATTCTAACAAATTCTATCTTATCATAACAAAGTGCAAATTCCCATTACCAAGATGTAGGTCATTAACTAGGTTGTTAAAGATTTGTTGGTTACTGAAGAATAATGTATACAGGAAACATGAAAGGCCTAGAAATGTGTCAGCATTCTATGATGTTGGAAAACTAATAATAATAATAATAATAATAAAGTTGGAAGGGACCTTGGAGGTCATCGAGTCCAACCCCCTGCTCAGGCAGGAAACCCTATACCATTTCGGACAAATGGCTCTTCTTAAAAACTTCCAGTGTTGGAGCATTCACCACTTCTGGAGGCAGGTTGTTCCACTGGTTAATTGTTCTAACTGTCAGGAAGTTTCTCCTCAGTTCCAGGTTGCTTCTCTCCTTGACTAGTTTCCATCCATTACTTCTTGTCCTGCCCTCAGGCGCCTTGGAGAATAGCTTGACTCCCTCTTCTTTGTGGCAACCCCCGAGATATTGGAATACTGCTATCATGTCACCCCTAGTCCTTCTTTTCATTAAACTAGACATACCCAATTCCAGCAAACGTTCCTGATATGCTTTAGCCTCCAGTCCCCTAATCATCTTTGTTGCCCTTCTCTGCACTCTTTCTAGAATCTCAACATCTTTTTTACATCGTGGTGACCAAAACTGGATGCAGTATTCCAAGTGTGGCCTTACCAAGGCATTGTAAAGTGGTATTAATACTTCACGTGATCTTGATTCTATCCCTCTATTAATGCAGCCCAGCACTGTGTTGGCTTTTTTGGCAGCTGCAGCACACTGTTGGCTCATATTTAAGTGATTGTCCACTAGGACTCCGAGATCCCTCTCACAGTTACTACTATTGAGCAAGGTACCCCCTATACTATACCTGTATAACTGTTTGTTTTCACCCAAAATCCCAGTTCAATCAAGGAACAGACATTCATCGCATAGACATAAGTGCTTGAATAGGGGCCCAATTCACAGATTTGAATTTGCCCCTCTGCTCCACCCCAGCTATAGTTCCACTTCTACTCTCAAATTTCTGTTTCCACCAGGGATACCATCTGGCTCTTCCATAACTCTCCCTCACAGGGAATGAATTTGGTCTAGTGGTTAAAGCATCAGGCTAGAAAGGGGAAGACTGTGAGTTCTAGTCCTACCTAAAGCATGAAAGCCAGCTGGGTAACTTTGGGTCAGTTACTCTCTCTTAGCCCAACCCACCTCACAAGAAGGAGTATTTGATATGTTCACCATCTAGAGTTATTTAAAAAAATAAAAAAACTCCATAGATGGAAATTCCACTTATTCCACCTATTCAGACTTGACTTTCATCTAACAGAAAGCCCCTGCTTGTACATCTTGTTTTAAGATGTACAAGCAAGAGTCTTCTGTCATCACTAAAATTGGGGGGCCTATATATGACAGTAATGGAGCTGATCAAAGTCAGATACAAATTAACATGAAGAAACTTTTCAACATTTCTCCAGTCCTCCATTTCAGTGTCATGCAGGCTGTATTAAGTCTTATTGAATTCAGCGATTGATAGGTCTGCTCTAAGGTCAAAGTAGCCACTGCAATCAGAGTACAATTGATGTTCTCAGATGCATCCTTTGGACTCTTTTCCCAAATGGTTCTGTGTGATTAGTTTCATTTATTTTCCTTCCAACATCTCATTCCTTTATCTTTCATTTCTCCCTTTCTTCTTTGTTTTCAGAACTTGCATGATTGCAATCTTTTATAAGTACAATAATGTTTTTAGTTGCCTTTTGACTTAGTCCTTCCTGGCTCATCAGTTCCCCTCTCTTCCAAATCATTCATTTTATCATCTCCTCCTCCTCCTCCTCCTCCTCCTTCTCATATGTGGTATATATCTCTTACTTCTTTGTATACAGTGTTCGTTTCATTTTGGTTCTATTGATAAGTGTGTCTATGTGACATTATTCATCACCCCAAATTTATTTCTATTTAATTGTTAGAGGTGTATCCTCGCTTTCTTTTAAAACTCAGGATAGCATACATAGCATGTCTCTTTCTAATGTTTCCACACAAATATGAGATAGCTTGGGCTGAGAGAGAACAATTGGCTGAAAGTTACCCAGTGAGCTTCTATAGCAGAAAGTAGATTGGAACCAACACTTTAATTGCTATACTACATTGATGTCCTTGGGCAATACAGAGAGGATAGATAGATAGAGGAAAATAAGATCCAAAGCCAAGCATGCTGACAATGATGACAGGAGTGATGTAGTGCAGAAATTTATATGGAGTTAATAGTTGAACAGCTTGTGTAAGAGCAGGAACATATCTCTGGCTGATTTGCAGCAGATCAACAATTCTGGCTTTCCATTCTCTAGCAACAGCAAGAAATTAACAACCTTTTCTCTTTAGTAGGAATGCTGAAAAAGAACACTCTGCTAAAAGCCACAGAATTGACAATTGTGTGAAAAGGCTTAGTGCCAGTACTAAGATTCAGAAACTCCTGCAACCTGTTCTTGAAACATTCTTTGTACCCATCTCTTGTTGAAGGACTTCATGATGATAACAAGAATGAAGTCAATTCTACTGAAGTCTGCCAATTCCTGGTATAAAGTTTTAGATTTTCTGAGCGACACTCTTGTTTCTTTCTAACCATGCTTGCAAAATCTCCCTGACTTTTCCAAATTAGTTTTTTGAAAATATTAAACATAAAAATCCAGCTATAGAAAGAGAAAAGTAACACCAAGAAAACAGGCCTGCACTACTGGAAAGTTTTTAAAGATGGATTTAAAACAAATGACTCATGAATAACTCATGGCTCAAAATATTTGCAGTTAAAGAGAAGCAACCTAGAACTAAGGAGAAACTTCCTGACAGTTAGAACAATTAACCAGTGGAACAACCTGCCTCCAGAAGCAGTGAATGCTCCAACACTGGAAGTTTTTAAGAAGAGACTGGACAACCATTTGTCCGAAATGGTATAGGGTTTCCTGCCTGAGCAGGGGGTTGGACTAGATGACCTCCAAGGTCCCTTCCAACTTTATTTATTATCATTATTATTATTATTATTATTATTATTATTATTATTATTATTATTATTATTATTATTATTATTATTATTATTATTATTGTTGTTGTTGTTGTTGTTGTTGTTGTTGTTGTTGTTGTTGTTGTTGTTGTTGTTGTTGTTGTTGTTGTTGTTGTTGTTATATTATTAATGTATTTGTCAACTAGTTTTAAATAAGAAAATTACTGGGGGGGGAGTAAAGCCTGGCATTGAGTAATTCACATACATGAAAAAAGAATTTATCTGGAACATTATTTGCTATATATAAATTATCAAATTTTCCAAGAGGGTATTTAAAACTCAAATCATTGTGTTGCTTCATGTGAATCTTCGGCTAATGTCACTGCAACCTGAGTGATTACAGGCCAAAATGCTTAAGGTAAGGAAAGCATAAATGATAAATGAGCATTTATCATTTTAAACTGCATTTTAACTAGAACTGTGCTTTATGTGGTAAACCCAAATCCGTGAATAATTGGGGAGAATTTGATACAGGTTTTTTTTACTAATAGAAGGCAGAATGGATCACAGTGTCTTACTTCGTACCCTTCTATGCAGCTCCTATTGTAAGTTCAGACTTCAAAATGGGTGGGATGAGGTATCAAAAATGTTTTAGTAGAGAAGTGAAAAATATTTGCTTTTATAATACATTGGATTCTCCCCAATTCCATTTAAGCTTGGAAATCAGTTTGCCATTTCATCTCAGGCACATGTCTTGCAAGATCCTGGACGATGGATAGAGAAAGACAAGTTTATATTTTATTCATAATTTTACTTCAAGAACCATCTCACTCAATGGGATTGACGTGCCCCACTTACTCCAGCAGGATGGGGCATGGTGCAGAATGAATGAGAAGAGCATTTTTGCCATGCTCCTTTCCTTTGGAATATCATCCCTCTCAAGGTGAGATTGAAAACCCAACTCTTGGGTTCCTGATGGGGACCATTCTGGATGTGGCTAGTATATTAGTATATTATACCACCTCAAGCCCATCCATGCATTTTTTAAAAATCAGCTTTTTATATTAATTTTAATCTTTTATCTTTTAATGCTCGATGTTTCAATGTTTTAAACCTGTAATTGTTTTATTATGGTATTTATGGTATTGTAAGTCACCCCAATAGTGAGAAGAGCAGTGGACAAATTTAATAAATAAATAGGTAATACTGCATCAATTTTGTGCATTCTTATCATTTCTCTGCCCAGAAAAGAGATTAGTGACTTAGTCTCTTAAACTTCTGTATGTCCACAGCTCTATAAAGAATATCAAGAAAATGGCATCATTATTCCTTCCCTTCCCTTACACAAAATCCTTTTAATCTATTTTTGTGGAGCTTGTCTACTATATTTCTCCTGTGGGAGCCATGTTTGCTGTGAAATTCATCACATTTTGTTAAAACAAAAAGTTATATCTGTGTGTGTGTGTGTGTGTGTGTGTGTGCGCGTGCACACACGCGCGCACGCACACAAACACATGATTAATCATTTAAAATGCTCTGATTTCCATGTTTATAATGTAATATTTGGTTTGCAAAGCTCGATTTTTAATTTTTACTCTTAATTATTTTTACTAAAGATTTTAACAATAGTAAAAGATAATACAAACCAAAATCAAAGAGTGCAGATAAAAGTGCAATAAGAAAAGGAAAAAAACAAAGAGAAAGTATTTTTTTAAGAAATTATTGTACATCTAATCTTCTTTACAAGTACAAGCAGATTTGGTATTTCTCTATCCCCTCTGATAGTATGCTACATAAATTCCATGTATCAACATTTATCCATCCACAAATTCAAAAATCATGAAATTTCTGTTCAATATTAGCAAAAAGTCATTTAAGATGTTGTCACGGAATTTGATCTCCATCGAAATTTTCATTCTCTAACCTTGGGAATTTTTTCCTTAGCTTTAACAACCTTCTTTTGTAAATCTAGTAATGAGTCAGTATCTAGCTCATTTTTCATTTCTAGTCTTATCGTTTGTATTTCCACTTTACTTTTTATCTCAATCTTATAGTTCACAATTTTTATTTTATTTTCCAGTATTTCTCTATAGGTAGGAGTTTGTTTTACCTCTTCATCCAGTTGATGTGTAAATTCTTCCAAAATATTCTCCTTAATACCTTTCATTTCTTCTTTAAGATCTCTTTTCAATGTGGATTTGTATGGGCATATATTTTTGCTGTCATTGTAGTTGCGAGCTTTTTTCACATTTCGTAAAAAATGGGAAAAAGTTTGAAATGTCTCCAATCTTTAACTGTCATTTTTACAAGTTTCACTGCTGGGCATCAAATTCAAGAATAAGCAACAGACTTTTCTCCCCCCCCCCCCTACCTGGAATCTTTATTCTTCTTTCTGTAATAACATAAACTGTCTAAAAAAAATTTTGCTTGTTTGTTTTTAAAAATAGTCAAATAATCTCTTTTCTGAAAGACTAAACAATTCATGTTCCACAAAAAGACTGTTTTGTTTTTAATTACTTCAAAAGTCTTAAAGCAAAAGTCATAGTATTTTAAGCATTAAATCAAATATTTCAAATTGTTTAATCTCTTATTTTGGTTCAAACTTACTTGGATTAAATTCTTATCTACCTTTTTGCCATTTACTTTGTATTCTTTAAATTCTTTAAATTGTTAATTTATTTTTTCCTTTATTCCATAATGAAGGAACACTCACCTGGTAGTTTTTCAAAGCTGCTCAAAAGATCTTTTTTTTTTTACTTTAAAATATCCCAAAGGACTTTAGGGGTTTGCAGTTGCAGTTCATTGCCTGACACTCAAACCCATGAGTCAACTAATGTCCTGCAGTGCCCTCAAGAGGAGCAGCTGTCTGGCATGCACATGAGTAATTTTTGTCCTCTCCTTATCTGGAGAAGTTCTGTTAGACTGGGCTTATTTTTGGTCCATTGGTCTTGCCCGCAGCATTGTCTCTACTCCTCTGGTCTTTCTTCTCTTAGCCTGCCAATCTTTTACTCAGACGTTTCATTTTTCATTTTTATTAATGCTCCTAAATTTTAGAAGTTGGAGTGTTAGCAACCACATAAAAAGAAATCTCATAAATTTGGTCAAAAAGCATATTCTGGGAGATTTCAGAATATCTTTGAGCTCTGTTAGTAAATAACTCAAGTAAGTAAATTTATTGGAAATAAATTATAATCTAAAATAAAGTCATAATGGAAAAGCAATAAAATATCCCATGCAAAATTTCCATTTCACATTGAATCTTCTTTTTCCTCTTTCTATCTCAAGTTATGTTCTCAGGGTTTTTTAATTGTTCCAGGATAGATTTTGGACCTAATGAGGGGCTGCAGCATAAGGGAGACATAGCTCCTTTCCTGCTGTGCTAGTGAAAGTTATGGTCACTTGGATGGGCTACACCTTTGAAGATGCACAAATGTCTAAGCATTAATCAGGATTTGATCAAGCAAGGAAACTGCTGAAGACAAGTTGCAGTTTACGTAAATGAAATGCAATTAAGAGTGCTGATTATAGCAGCACTAAGATGCTATGAAAAGATAACTAAATGAGAGGGAGGGAGGGAGGGAGGGAGGGAGGGAGGAGACACCTTATTCATTGTTTTGTTTTTAATTCCAAACATCAATAGATAGTCTGGACCATTCTTCATGGCTTGCATATATAGATCTCAGCCCACAGTGAATTTCAAAGAAAAATCCAGCTGCTTCCTCCTTTTAATGGATTTAAGTCCCTGAATGAGCTCATATTCAAGTCTCTAGATGAGCTCAGCCCCAACACTGATTTCTTTGGTACTTGATACCTAGAAATGTATTTACATCAAACCAAGGAGGAACAGTTATAGGCCATTTCTGACTAAATTGAGCTTTTGCTATTCTTTAGACAGTGGCTGATGGTAGAGGATAACTGGTTTCTGAAAGTGCATGTGTGTTTGTATGTGTGTGTGTACACATATACTTACACACACATACATAAACACAAACAATTTAGTGTGCTTATTTCAGTGTTATATAGCAGGTATACATACAATATATATATATAGCATCATACCTAACACCAAGCATTACTATAAATCGCTATTATTCCAGAAACTCAGCCCCTCATTCAAGAATAAGATAAGCACAGAAACTTCAAGGGTTTGTTACTGTTCGATAAATGTTATTGCAGACTAGAAACAAGTATGCACAATACATATACTGATGTCTTGCCTGCTGCAGAACATTAAAACTGATTTGTGTGTATATATCAAGCAAACTCAGGCTTTGTATCTTTAACCTTTTCAGGTCAATGGACTTTGGGCCACTAGTTTCCCACTCTTGAGATTAAGGAAGCCACCTGCTTCATAGTTTTGCAGTGATTTTGTTTGGCCTGAGCATATTTGTACTGTGCAGCCAGCTTCAGCCCTTACACATTGAAGCTTTTTAACAACACCTTGTCCATCCCTATGATTAAAACATCTTCTACAATATCTCTACTTCACTTAAACAATCATATGAAATTGTGTAAACACATACTCAGAGAAATCAGAACTCCACCATCAGTTACTGCCTCATAAATTGATGGAAGAAAACTCAGATCTTCTTCCCAGTGCAGAAAAACCCTTTAAGTTATCAGGATGCTTACCTTCCACCTCTTCTTAATTTGATAAAGCATATGAGTTATTGACATAGATTATCATGGCAAACTTCCTTCTCTTAGTTAAATTGGTCTGTGGCCTTCAAAGTGCTTCTTTCTGTCCTATCTCTAGCCAGATTTGAGGTTCTGAATATGCACTGGGCAAGCATAAAGCCCTAGAGAACTGAGATACACAGCTGTTCCAATACTTAGAAATGGGGAGCCAGGATATTTCCCAAAGATATTTGGCCCAAACTTTAAGTTAAAACAAATACCTCTTAAATGCTTTGAATAGCTCTTTGAGATAAATTTTATATAAAATTCAGCTGGGTATGACATAAGGAATTAACTTTTTTTTCTTCTCAAAGTACTAAAATCAATTTTCATTCAATGAAGTTGAACTGTAGAAGTTTCTAGACAAAAATAGGCATTAATTTACACCACATAATTAAATTATATTAATTCACAGGCTACTATAGAATGCAGAAATCTATACTAAATAAAACCTTTATCTGGATGAGCAATAGATTTTATGTAGCCTTATATTATTAATTTTGCTACTGTAAAGATTCAGAATAAGAAAATTAGGAGAGAGTTTTAAAAGGATTCACATTGAAAAAGAACACAGAAAGTTTCCCTATTGTAACATGTGCTTCCAATGTCTATTTTAAAGATTCCTATTTCAAAATAAATAGACAGAGAGATAGATGATTTATATAGCTGCCATCTCATTACAGTGGTTTTTCATGGGGCACAGAGGATTAAAACCAACAAAATACAATAAAAAATAGGAATCTAAATTAAAAATACCCCCATTATTTCTCTTCATTTTACAATGTTGTAATAAGCCTTCAGTTCTGATTTTTTATTTCCTGTTTTTTACTATTTTTTTGCTAAAATTATTATGACCTCTGATCACAGCTCAAGACTTTACTCACAGGTTAATTTGTTTTTCATTATTGGCTTAAATTTTTGTGTTGTATTACCCCCAAAAAAGGTTTTTAAATGGGTTAGGAGCAATGATGCTGTAAAATATAGTCTTTGGCATGTTTTGTTACAGGCATTTGGGAACCTAATGAGACCAGTAGGCTAGGCTGCAAAAGAGAGAACTTGGCAACTTTTCTGGATTGTTTATTTTCCAGCTAGTTATACTGCAAGCCATATAAACTTTCAAAATGGTGTCTGGAATAGCTTGTTTTCCTCTTTTCCCTCCGTTCTTTTTGAAATTATTATTTTTGTAAATTCTAAATCCCCAAGGAGGGGCGTTAATGGAGATTAAGTAGCAGTATAAAGATACTTTAAGCCACAGGTCTAGAAGAATAAAAACTCACATTCCAAATAGAATAGAATAGAATAGAATAGAATAGAATAGAATAGAATAGAATAGAATAGAATAGAATAGAGCTGGAAGGCACATTGGAGGTCTTCTAGTACAGCCCCCTGCTCAAGCAGGAGAACCTATACCAAGAAACTGTCTAAAGTCTTGTAAATCACTATACATGCTAGAAAATACAAAATTATACTTTAAATCCCAATTAATGTTATTCTGTTATGAAAATATCAGTTGTCTTTAAAAACAATCCTATTCTAAGATCCTAAAGGGAAGGAAGGAAGGAAGGAAGGAAGGAAGGAAGGAAGGAAGGAAGGAAGGAAGGAAGGAAGGAAGGAAGGAAGGAAGGAAGGAAGGAAGGTCTTCCAGCATATTTCTAATACAAAATTGAAGGGATATGGCAATCTCTCAATATGTCTGGCTATATAACACCTCTCAAGAAAATGTATCCTAGGATGGCCTTTGCTCTTTTTGCCGCTACATTGTTTTGCTGGCTCATATTATGCTTATGATCCATCAAGATATCCAGATCCTTTTTGCATGCCATGTTTCTCCCTCCCCAGCCTTGATTTTTCTAATTAAAAAACTAATTTTCCAAATATAGACTATGTATTTGTTCTCTAGATTGTTTTATCTTACCACTTATATGCTGTCCACACATGTGATAATGTTTTCCAAGCCTTCATCATTTGTAAATCTGTTGAACAGGACAGGGACCATTGATACACCACTTATCTTCTTCTTCAAGCTTGATATGGAACCATTATACATTCACTAAGTACAATTGTTCCATTTAATTATTCAGCTAATGTAGCAAAGTCCATTCCACCCTTTACTATTTTACTAGAATTATGGAAACCTTTGTAGAATGCTTTGTTGAACTTAAAAGTACAGTACATTGTATCTACCATATCCTTGCAGTCAACTCACCTGGTTACTCTATTTTTAAAAAGTGTGACTTGACTTGTTCTTGATAAACCAATACTATCTTATTATTTAAAATTTCTCATGTGGCAACTTCCCATAGTATAAACTCCCACATATATGGATGTCACTTTCCAAATTCTCATCAGTGACCTTGCTAGCTAGAGAGTTCTGGAAACTGAAGTCACCTATCTACAAGATGCCTGAGTTGCAAGGGTTGTCATATCTAAAAGAAATCATTTAGGCTGTTTTTTCATGCTGTATGCTAGTACTTTTAAAATGAGATCTGAACAATTGTGGCTGTATCAACAGAGGTGCCAAATTGGATTCAAAATAAGCCATTATTCCTCTTAATTCTGTGATGTGTAGACTGTAACTTGAATATTGTACTGCCTTCTAAGCATTATATTGTTGCAGTATCGAGTATATCCAGAGGAGCACAACCAAGATAATAAGGTCCTAGAAAGGAAATCTTAAGAACAAATGTTTAGCCTAGAGAAGAAAAAAATTCAGGTAGTTATGATATTCATCTTCAAGTATCTGAATGACTGTCATGTAAAGGGTGGGGCAGACTTGTTCAATGTTGCTTCAGATGACAAGAAACAATGGGATTAAATTACAAGAAAACAGATGTTGATTAAACTTCAGGAATAATTTTCAGATATAAAGAGTTGCTTACTGTTTGAACAAACTGCCCCAGGAGATAGTGGGTTATCTTTTGCAGTAAATGCTCCTTTGTCTTTAAGCAGAAGCTGATGCCAGTCCTGTCAGAGATGCTATACTAGTGGTTTCCTGCATTGGAGAGCATTGGAGTAGATTATCTTCCATGTTCCTTTTAAACTATTCATCCCATGATGTTAAGCCTGTGATGCAGTCATAAAAATGAAGTGCCTGGATTTAGATAAGATCTGAATATGGTTGCCTCTGCGTATATTGGCAAAGAGCAATCTGTAGTCCCCAACTTTCCATTCACATTGGCTTCAATTCAAACTGTTCATTCTATGATATTAAGCTTGTGATGTGATGGTAGAAGCAATGTAACCCATGATGAAGTGCCTGGATTCACACAGAAGATGTGAATATGATTGTTTCTGCTTATACTGGCAAGAGGGCAATTTGTATTTCTCAACTTTCCATTCAGGCTTTGGCTTCATTTCAAAACTGTCAGCAAGAGATATCAGGCCATAGTTGTAAAACATTTCCCTCTTCCCTACAGTCTGCTTCTTTGTAGAAGACCCTTTCACTCCCCCCCCCAAACATTGCTGTTTATTTTCCCTTTTACCCTTTTCTTTTAAGTCCTAACTGACATGATTAATTTGAGTGTGAGGAGCAGTGGACTTCAGAAAACAATGACTTAGACTAAAACTTTGATATCCTGTCATCTTTGCTTTTCTTTCAATTTTAAAAATATAATTTCCATTATTTACTCGAGCTATAATTCTTTATGGCTTATTATTATTATTTGTATCCATATGTTTTGTACAATATTTGAACTGTGTTTTAAAAACACTGGTTATGGTACATATATGTATGAGAGAGGGGGAAATACATGTGTACCAAGCATACACCAAGCTATAATGAGCATTTTTTGAGTGGGCTTGCATTATTTTAGTATATTGTAGGCAAATGCTCTCAGTATTGTTTTTTTAGCGGAACTCAAAAATGTTCAAACTCTGGCTGAGTTAAAGAAAAACAAGATGACAGCAAGTCACCTCTTTATAGGTAGCCTGGATATTAGAAGAAAAAAATGTTTCAGATTTTATGGAAAAGTTTCCATATTGAACCCTGTCCACAAACACTCCAAGTCCAGCCCCCCCCCCTAAATTCCATTAACTCTTATCTAACGCCATATTAGTACTGACCATTAGTTGAGCAGTTTCTGGTGTATAGGTATGAACAATAAATCTTAAAAATTGGAATTTATGTGTGATCCTGATTATTTGTACTGGACACCATGAATTGTAATCTAGCCTTAGATATAAAGCCAGCTGGGCCAGTCATTCTGTCTCAGCCCTAGGAAGAAGGCAAGGGCAAAACACTTCTGAAATCTGGTCAAGAAAACTGCAGAGATAGTCTAAGCGGGCATAAAAAGAAAGCAAATCTAGTACCAATAGTAATAGGCACTTTGGATGCAATCCCAAAACATCTGGAGCACCTCTTGAACACCCTAAATATTGACAAAATCATCATCAAGGACAGCATTACTGTATTCACTGCATTCTATTAGGTAAACAAAGTTCATCTCCCAGCCATGGGCTTTTGTTAGAAAAAATAATAATAAATAGAATCCACAGCAGATAGTTGCAATATACAGTCTGGAAGGTTCCATTATTATTATTTTTTTAATGACCCAGCCATGTCCTCCACTGTGATGCTCTGTTTTATTCCCTTTCTCACCAACAGTCAGTTCCATAGTTTAAGAGTAAGGTCATTATTCTTTGGGTTATTAAGTTCCTCCAATTAGTTTCCTGTCTTAAACAGCCTATTTACATAAATGTTCAGGTTCCCCTGAGGCTGTTGAGGTTTTCTTGAGGTTTTGTTTTGTTTTGTTTTTTTGTTTTGTTTCCTGTTTGGAGGCTGATGTATAACTACATTTAGAAGTTCTCACAGCGTGCATATTGGAAACACATGTCTCTCTATGTAGGTAGGTAGGTATGTGTATTATATTACTTTCTATATGTCTATCATTTTTCCTTTGGCATTTTTGATGATACCTGAAAAGTTATTTCAGATGTTTAAAAAGCACTACTGATAATTAATAGCATTACTAGGCTGGCATAATATTTTCCTTTTGTAGCCATTAACCTTTAGGAAATACTGTTTCTTATATTTTTGCTTTTTAAAACTTTGCACAACCCACTACATTAGATGCCTTTTTCTCCTTTAATACTGGCTATTGGTTGTTAAATACAAACATAAAAAATGTAGAAAAACAGAATTATTATAATAATAATAAACTGAATTTAAAACCTTGTAGAGGACAACCAGAAACTATGTCTGTACTGCTGTTAACCAAATTACATGAAATATTTATGTAATAATCAAGATTTAAGTTTAACTTAGATGGCCTTTTTGTTGTCTTTTAATTGGTTACACTTCTATATAGTTTCGTATTTGGCTGAATTTCTAACAGGGTTCTGTGCCAATAGGTATCTACTCCCTATTTCAAGATTCCATTTAGTGGAACAGAAGAAGTAGAATAACTTGTCATGATTCTACTCCAATATGCAAGAAAAAGGAAAGTCATTTATCCTTTACTAATTAAATTTATTCAGTTTATTTGGATAGTTAGCCCTACGCTTTGATTTCAATTTGCCTAGTTCTGGCAGGCCCGATAGCACAGAGAATTAGTAGGAACTCTGAGAATCCTGCTCCTGCCAGATTACTCAAGAAATTGGCCTATTATGCAATTGTAATACCTACAGTACATCAAGACCAGTTTGGTGTATTGTGAGTTATAGTCTTGCCTTAGGCACAAAGGCAACTGGGTGATCTTGAGCCAATCACTCTTTCTCAGCCCTAGGAATGTCAAACCACATCCAACACTGTTCCAAGAAAACTGCAGAGACTGGATCAGAGACTTGCCAGGAATTGACATTGACTCATAGGCAAAAACTAGCTAAAATTCACAACCTCTGTCCTAATGATGGAGAAATCCAATTATTATTTTTTACCAGCAATTTTCACAAAGAAAACAAGTGAAATAGTAGCAGAAGTACCATCCTCCACCTATTCTTCATCTCCTCACAACATACAGAATTCAGTGCCATGTACAAATTGATCTTATCTCTGAAAAAGAAATAAATTGGAAAGGAATAAAGTATCCATTGCATATGTTGGTACTGTACTTGAGAAAGGAAGCATTTGCCTAATGGGTCAGTCTGCTTGCCTGGAATCCTGGGCCTTAGTAACCCTTCGGAGAACGGAGAAGAGATTCATTGCATTTGATTTCTGTACTTGATCACACAAAGGTGAAAACCACCCCCATCTATAATTTACTCTGCTCTTACTGGCAAATCGGTTCGGAGTGCTTGAGAAAAACACAAAAGCAGCCCTAGGCATGTGCCAGGTTTCCATGACTCCCTCCTCAATTTCTAACTGCAGCTGCCTCTCAAGAGCTAATTGCCCAGTAGGATTTTTTGAGTTTTCTGCCTGATTTCTCCTCTAGCTTCTCACTAGCTCCTTCCATTCTTGCTACTTTAATTTACTTTAATTTTTTTCCCATTCATCACTCAAGAGTATAAAGGATAAACTACTGGAGACTTGAAAATCACCCTCTCTGTGGAATGGTGGTGCTCCACCAAACAAGGAAAAACATCTCTCTTCCCTGAACTTTCACAAACCATCACAGCATGCAATATAATCGCTTCTCCAAAGTCCCCTCTGCAAAACCTTGCTTTCCAGCAATGCCTTTAATAGCTTTCATAAGTAAAATGGTACCACATTATGCAAAAACACAACAGCTTTCCCCTGGACCAACATAGCCCAATCCTGCTAATATGTAACCCTAGGCACCAATGGGCAATCAGCTGTTTCAACAACTGAAATAAAAGTGATCCATTTGTCAGGAGGATGTGTGCAATTTTTCCTGGCATATTAAATGGACACTAAGCACAGACCTCATACAAATTTAAAGCCTTAAACACAAATGCATTATATCTATACACCTGCGTACTTGTTTTTTTTTTTTTAAAGCAAATTGAACAGAAAATCAATGTATGTAGATATTGTATACACAGAATCTAATCAATTAGTGGAAATCATGCTAGGATTTGTCTCTTTCATCCATGCACTTAATATATTTTCTTTAAGAATATCTTCAAGTGCCCTAGTTGAATCAAGAAAGAAACACATGACCTCATTTGAAGAGAACACGATGAAGGACCAGTGCCATTTTGGTTCTTACACTTTCTCCTTCTCTAAGATGCTCTGGCAATTGTGCAGTAATCCTTCTCTTTAAATTGCTAAGGTGTCGGACTCATGCTGGGCATATAAAGATGTCAAATGGCTTGGTCAGCAGTGCCCTATCCTATGGCTTCCTACAATTGCAAAGAAATTAAACCCCAATATTTGGAATTTGGATGTCACCAGGCTGCAGGGCTCCCCAAATTTGGTTCCCAAATCCAAACATTAAATGTGTAGGACAAAAATGTAACCACTTAAATGTGAGCTTGTTTTGGAAACTTTACATAGCTTGCTTGGGAATCTGTTAATTCATGCCTAGAATTATATTAAATCTATGAGTAAGATAACATTTTGTTCATATCCTAATGCAGAAATCAATTCTAGAAAGGCAAATTCATACACCAGTCCATTAAACTAATGCTTGAACTGATATAAATGGATGACTTTCTAAGGGGAAAGTGCATTTCAAGACAGGATACTTGGTTTTTTTCTGACATGCCTCTATCTTAAGGACACTGGCTTCACTCATCCCCAAAGCTTGGCTGCCACTTTTATGTGGGGGTGGGAAGTTTCCAGGCTTTTCTATATTCTAAAAATACATCTCCCCTCAAGGAACTGGAAATGTGCCCAAATTTCTGAGGGAAAAAGTCAGAGAAGCAGGTGGCTAAAATATAAAAAAAAAATAGAGAAAAGCCAGGCTGAAAATGGAAAATTGCCCATGTGTGATTCTCAGGGCTAGGGAATATGAAAATCATTTCCATTTTTTTAAATACTTTTTCAGATCATACCACTAAAATTGAGGAACCCTTGTTAACTCTTGTATATGTATATACATATGTGTGTGTTGTGTATGGATAGATAGATAGATAGATAGATAGATAGATAGATAGATAGATAGACAGACAGACAGACAGACAGACAGACAGACAGACAGACAGACAGACAGACAGACAGACAGACAGACAGACAGACAGACAGACAGACAATGTTCTTTTGAGAGCGGGCATCAGAATTTCATTTTTTTAATGTGTGCCAGTGTGTTCACAGAAAAAAGTGACAATAAAGGTTATCTTATTTTACCTTACCTTACCTTACCTTACCTTACCTTAAGAGTGGGTTTTAAGGAGTGCTAATGCACTAACTTAAGCTTTAGGTTGGGGTTATGGGCCATGGAAGGGACAAACAATCAAGATGGTAGTTGCAACCATTTGTGGAAGCTCCAACCTCTTTTTTTATATATATATAAATATTTCATTATTTTTCTTTTTTTACAATCAAGTACTTAATAGACAATGTGTTGTCTGGTTCCATTAATAATTCAGTGGTATATATTAATTCTTCAATCTAGATCCAACATTGCACCATCAAATGTTTCCTCTCTTCTTCCAGTAGTACCTGTTTTCCCACACTAGGCAAATACAATTCTTATTGTTATTAGTAAATATACAATTGAATATCAACATCTTTGTTACATTTTTCTCATAATATCAATAATATCAGTTTTAGATTACTTTTCTAACCAAAACATATCTTAATTGCATTTGCACTTAATATCCATATGTTCAATCAGTATATCCTGTTTTTGCTTTTTTTAAAATTTTAATTTCCCATCAGTGTTCAAAATGTCTCTATTGTTTATAATTTCAAAGTAAGTTATATTTGCTTAACCAAAAACTTCCCTTATTCAAACTTCTTAGCATTTTCCTGTTTCCCTTCTTATACCAAAATCTAATATTCTAGTTACAAATCTTAACTTTCTAGTTATAATAGTACTTCTATTTCTAGCAATTATCTATTCTCCACCATATTCAAACATCTAGTTAATAATATAATATCCCATCTAATGGATCAAAACATCTATTTTCTTCAGTCTTACTCTAGCTTTTTTCCTTTGCCAACTAACTTTCCAAGTCAATGCATTTGAATTATCAATTAATTTTTCCTCTGTTTTTATATATATTGTTTGGACTAAGAAAGACCATTTGGTTAAAGTATTTTTGAAAGAATGAACCCATTGATATTCATTAAACAGCCTTTCTCCTTCTCCAATTCCCCACAGTTCTCCTAACAGCTCTATCTTCCATTCAGTCAGTTCTTATTTTTCCTCGAATATATCCTGAATTCTTGATTGGTAAGATGTCTTTTCCATTTCCGATATTATCGCTCCGTCTTCTAGTTCTTCAGTTGTCTGAAGGTTGGTTTCTTCCTTTAAGTCCTCAATCTTTGGATCTGCTTCCTCTAGTTTTCCTTCTATTTTCTGGGTTATTAGTTCCTTCTTTGTAGTCATATTCTGTGTTTGTAAATTTAGATTAAAAAATTGTTCTTTTATCTCCTTTGTGTTATTTTAGTCACAAGCTAAAGCAATAGTCTCTTATATTGATTTTAGCATGGAGAGAATTTATTTCTGATCTTCATCCATATTTTCTTGGCAGTATTTTAATCTGAGGCCTTTGGGAACAGGTGTTAGAGATGGTTTTTTACCATTTCAAGTTGAGTATGGGACATCCATTTCATTTTTTGTAGGTGGTCTTTATAATAAAAATTGTTCATCAATCAAGGATTTGTAATCCAAAATATTCCATCATCTCAAGCAATAAAGTTTATTTCTCCTGCAGGGAAATAGTTCCACCACACAGCTCTGAAAGTCAGATAATATTTCTATTCATAGCTCAGGCAAGCCAGTTTCAAAATAGTTCATTGTCTCTGCCACATCAATAAGCAGCCCAAAAGTTCTTGTATTTTTCCCTTTTCCCAGCTGCAATCTTCCAAAGTGAAAGCTTCCAAGGTCAGCAAGAGTCTTATCTAAATCTGGGCTTTAAGCCAAGTTTTCTTTAGACCTAACAAATTGTAGTGCCGTAATTCACCACTAGATGTCATTAGCGCCATTTTCCAGCTTTTTAAATCTCGACTTATAATGTAAGCTTTTCAAATCTCTTTTTTTTAAAAAAAAAAAATCTCAAAAGCACTTTTAGTCCCCAAATTTAAAGCTATAAATGTATATTAATTCCAAATTAATCTTGTAATTTTCTCTGTTTCTCCCAAGTAATTAATTTGCCACTTTTCTTTTCCTGAAGGAATGGGGTGGAAATTCCCTTTCCCTCCTCATCAGGGAGGGTGCTTTAGGCAGTTTTTTCCAGGAAGAGGTCTTAAAGTCTTAAAGAGAGGATAGAGTCTCACCCAGTTTCATCCATGTTGCTGCAAAGTTGCTTGTTAGTGCTTATTGTCTTCCGTTGTCAGCAGCTTCTGACTGGCTACACGAATGTAGCCAGTCTTTCCCCCGCCAGTTTGGAGGACTTCCTCGGATCAAACAGAAGGGCTGCCACATTCCTGTGATCAACAAGGGTCCTTTCCTGGCTTGTCGCCTCTACGGAGTGACTTTCGACCCTTTCCAGCGTCCCCAGTGGGGCGAAACCAAACGCAAATGATGGAGCCCTGACTTCCTGCGCCCGTTCGCCACAACATCAAAACCAGAACACTCCAACCTCTTTTAATGTATATGGGATAAAGAAAGTTTGGGATTTCAGTCATACTTTTGCAGCTGCCATCTTGACTTTTGTAGCAGTGCCTTCAATTGTATGATCATAGCCAGCATGATTTTTCTGATTCTGGTTGCCATTTAGCTTGCTCTGAATGTGTGCTTTGCTGAACCTTTTCTTCAGCATTTTTTAAAACATTCTCATTTTGTTAATGACAAATGGTCTCCTTCTCCTCTTCCTCCTCCTTCTAAACTATGTTGGGGAAATTCTCATAAGTAGCTGCATGATTTTACATTTAAAGACTACTGGGAGAGTTTATATTTTATTATACAATAGGCAGCTTCCTTGACTTCAATTAAATCCCAACTGAAGCATTGCAAGAGAATTTGTCCTATGAGGCTCATTTTGAAATCTGAAAGCAAGGATGGTCAGGGAGATAACAAATTGCTGGAGGAGTCCATAATAGAAAACAGCAACAACTGGTTATCAAGCTCAGTGTGGCTGTTGGGGATGTTGGTGACCCAAACATCATTCTTCTCCTTAAAGCACTTGTTTTAATAATAATAATAATAATAATAAAGTTGGAAGGGACCTTGGAGGTCATCGAGTCCAACCCCCTGCTCAGGCAGGAAACCCTATACCATTTTGGACAAATGGCTGTCCAGTCTCTTCTTAAAAAACTTCCAGTGTTGGAGCATTCACCGCTTCTGGAGGCAGGTTGTTCCACTGGTTAATTGTTCTAACTGTCAGGAAGTTTCTCCTCAGTTCCAGGTTGCTTCTCTCCTTGACTAGTTTCCATCCATTACTTCTTGTCCTGCCCTCAGGCGCCTTGGAGAATAGCTTGACTCCCTCTTCTTTGTGGCAACCCTGAGATATTGGAATACTGCTATCATGTCACCCCTAGTCCTTCTTTTCATTAAACTAGACATACCCAATTCCAGCAAACGTTCCTGATATGCTTTAGCCTCCAGTCCCCTAATCATCTTTGTTGCCCTTCTCTGCACTCTTTCTAGAGTCTCAACATCTTTTTTACATCGTGGTGACCAAAACTGGATGCAGTATTCCAAGTGTGGCCTTACCAAGGCATTGTAAAGTGGTATTAATACTTCACGTGATCTTGATTCTATCCCTCTGTTAATGCAGCCCAGCACTGTGTTGGCTTTTTTGGCAGCTGCAGCACACTGCTGGCTCATATTTAAGTGATTGTCCACTAGGACTCCGAGATCCCTCTCACAGTTACTACTATTGAGCAAGGTACCCCTATACTATACCTGTACATTTGGTTTTTCTTGCCTAAATGTAGAACCTTACTTTTTTCACCATTGAATTTCATTTTGTTAGATAGCGCCCAATGTTCAAGTCTGTCCAGGTCCTCCTGTATCTTAAGCCTGTCTTCTGGAGTGTTGGCTATTCCTGCCAGCTTGGTGTCATCCGCAAATTTGATGAGTTCCCCATCTATCCCCTCGTCCAAATCGTTGATGAAGATGTTGAAGAGCACTGGCCCCAGAACAGAGCCCTGGGGCACCCCACTGCACACTTCCCTCCATGTAGATGCGGTTCCATTGAGGACCACACGCTGAGTACGGCCGGTCAGCCAGCTACGAATCCATCTGGTGGTGATGCTGTCTAACCCACATTTTTCTATCTTATCAAGTAGTAGGTTGTGATCTACTTTATCAAATGCCTTACTGAAGTCCAAGTAAATTATATCCACAGCATTCCTCTGATCCACTAATTTTGTCACTTGGTCAAAGAATGCAATAAGGTTTGTCTGGCATGATCTGTTTTTGACAAACCCATGTTGGCTTTTAGTAGTGATTTTGTTTGCCTCTAGGTGTTCGCTGATTCGTTGTTTGATTATCTTTTCCAGAATCTTCCCAGGTATTGAGGTCAGGCTGATAGGTCTGTAATTTCCTGGTCCATTTTTTTTCCTTTTTTGAAGATGGGAACTACATCAGCTTTTCCAGTCCTCGGTAGTTCCCCAGTGCTCCAGGATCTTTGAAAAATATAGTTCATGGTTCTGAGATCACATCTGCCAGTTCCTTGAGAACCTTGGGGTGTAATCCATCTGGTCCTGGTGATTTGAACTCGTCTAGGCTGGACAGGTGCTCACTTACCGTTTTCTTGCCTATCTTAACTTGTGTTTCTATTCTGTTTTTTATGGCACTATTTTTGATAGGTTGGTCTGTTTTTTCCCTTTGTGTAAAGACAGATGCAAAAAATGAGTTAAATAGTTCTGCTTTCTCCTATTGCTTGTCACCTTCTTGCCACTTTCACCCACTAATGGACCAATCATTTCCTTCACTTTTTTCTTGTTTTTTACATGTTGAAAGAAGCTTTTTTTGTTATTTTTGACTTTGGTCGCAAGCCTTAGTTCATTATGAGCCTTAGCTTTCCTCACTTCATCTTTGCAGGCTCGGGCTATTTGCTGATATTCTGACTTTGTTATGTGCCCCTCTTTCCACTTTCTATACTTGTCCTTTTTATCTTTCAATTTATCAGAGAGTTCTTTATGCAGCCATGCTGGTTCTTTTGAGAGCTGTTATTTTTCCTCTTTGTTGGTATTGTGCTAGACTGGGCTTTTATTATCTCGCTTTTCAAAATTTCCCAAGCTTCTTGAGTTGTTTTCCCCTTGAGGATCCTCATCCATGGAATCCTTCCCAAGCCCTCTCTAAGTTTATTGAAATTAGCTCTCTTGAAGTCCAAGACTCTAGTTTGACTGTGTTCTATTGCTTGTGCTTCCATAATGTTGAATTCCAATATTACATGATCAATACCTCCCAAGGTTCCTGTGGCTTCAACACCTTCTATCATTTCATCTCTGTTAGTGAGAATTAGATCCAGAATGGCTAATCCCCTAGTTCCCTTCTCTACTTTTTGGGAGACAAACTTGTCTGCTAGGTTTGTCGGGAAACTGTTTGATCTTCCACTTGGTGCAGAGTTTGTCTCCCAGTTGATGTCAGGGTAGTTAAAGTCCCCCATTACTATTGTGATGTGCTTCCTACATACCTTAGTTAGCTGACTAGCAAAAAGTTCGTCTATTTCCTCTGTTTGGTTGGGTGGCCTATAGTATACACCTATGGCAATGTCATTTTTTCCCCCTTTTATATTGACCCAAATGCATTCAAGACAGTTTTCATCATTGTTGTGCTCTATTTCTGTAGAGATGTAGTTATTTCTTATATAGAGAGCAACTCCACCTCCTCTTTTATTTGGTCTGTTTCTTTTAAATAATTTAAATCCCTCTAGCTGTGTGTTCCATTTGTGGGTTTCATCCCACCATGTTTCCGTAATGGCAACAATATCATATCTGCCCTCATTAACCTGAATTTCTAGTTCACCCTGTTTGCTGTTCATACTCTGTGCATTGGTGTAAAGACATTTGAGTCCTTTATGACTGACCCTGTGTTTACTTTCTACATAACCTGTGTGGTGCCTGAGTTCCCCTATTGTCCTACCTCCTATTTGGTTAGTGTACTTTGTGTGGCACTCGCTATTGAAAGCTTGATTTTGCTTGACAGCAAGGTCGATATTCTTGTCCACACACACATCTATGTTACATGCACTAATAGCCCTATAGTTTTTAGATTGCCGGGGACAGGGGTGTTCTGTATCAATTAACTCACTGTCCCCGCTGTTTAGTTTAAACATTCCTCCAGATAATCTGTGACTTTATAGCCGAGTAACTCAGTTCCTTTCTTTGATGGATGCAAACCATCTCTTTTGTACAATTTTTCATTGGACCAGCTACTGACATCGTGACTAATATATCCAAAGCCTTCCCCTTTACACCACTCCTTTAGCCACATATTGAATTGTGCTATACGCTGGCCTTTTCCCTTTTGCTCCTTGTTCACTGGTAAAACCTCTGAAAAAGTAAGCCTACAGCCTATTCCGCTAAGTTCCTGCCCCAAGCTCTGGAAATCATTCTGCACAGAGAGTACATCTTTTTGGGACAGATCGTTAGTGCCAGGATGTACAATAGCCTCCACATCACAGTCCTTGCTGGCATTCTTGATTATTTTAGAAATACGCTTCTTGTCCCTACTGGCAGTAGCACCTGGGAGACACCTGACCTCTTTCGAAACCTCTGTGTCCTTTCCTAAATTTACATCCCTTATAATTGAATCACCTAACAGAAGGTGGCTTCTCTTTTTGGGTGCCTTTCTGTTCTTGCATGACTGATGTGTAATACATGATTCGCACTTCTCCCTGTTGAAAACAAGTTCTTCATCTCGGTCTACGATCCCCTGTTTATTTGAGTTATCATCATAAATACCTTTACCTGTCTCCTTAATGTCCCTATTAAGGTCATCAAGGGCACAGTATCTGTTGTGCAGGGACATATCGAAAGCTTTGTGTTTATAGTTCACAGCTCTCACCCTGCCAGATCCCACAGTTGTCCACACTGCCCTTCTCCTGCAGGATCTTTGTGGTAGAGGGGGCTGATAGCGCGGAGGCTCAATAGAGTAGAAGGGCTGAACTGGACACCTAATTTCTGCCTGAAGAGCAGAGATTACAGACCCTAGATAAATAATCTGTCCTTGTAGACTAGTAGACTAGTTGTAGACTAGTTTAGGATATTAAATTTAGTAGTTGGAACAGTAAAGTGTATAATGGCTAGAACACACAGCTGTAGTTGATTGATTGGAGAGGTCTGGCTCATGCATGAGGCAATCTTCATTATGATTGGTTGCTGTGTGTAGAGGGGGAGTTTCCCTTTTTCTCACTTTTTTCTTCTGTGTGTTCTGTATGTTGCTCTGATTTACCTCATGATGTTCCTATGTCCCTGACTATCTTGTGTTCTTCCTTTCTGAATGATAAATATATTTATATATAAAAGATAACAAGTTTGTGTCAGTATCTCTGACTTCATTTGGACACCTGCTGTGCAATTCCCTAACAATTTGGATGATCTACACTGTTTGGGTTCACACAGTTGTACCATTTCTTAGTATTCTCCTCTTGTATTTTGTCCTTTTCCCCCCCTTCATTCTTTGTTCCCATTTCCTATTAGGCAACGCCACCAGCATTTTCTCTTCTGATTTTTCTCTGACTTTAAAAAAAAGTTACATTTCTTCAGACATCTAAGTGGCCCTATCTGGAGATACTTGGAGGTTGTCGAGAAAATTAAGATGTAAAATCTTACCCATGATTTCTGTTCTGAGGTAATCAAACTTGTTTAAAAGTTAAAAGGAAACAGAGTGAAAGATATTGGAAAGGAGGAGTGGAATAACAAACAGGGGGTTGGGGGAAAGCAAGAAGAAAGTATTTTTTCAGATGAATTCATTCATTCACCAAAGCCTTGCTTATGTAATATAAAATCCAGTAAAATTAGTATGCTAATATCTCAAAAGTTCTTTTTTCTTCAAAAAGGCAACTGGACTGTTTTTTTCCCTTGAGGAAGAAGAAAATGTTTCCCTTCTCATTAGAATCCATCCCCCTGCCATCAGAACTGATGAAGCTTCTTGGATGAAAGGCAAAACATTTTCTTCTTCCTCAAGGAAAAAACAGTCCAGTTGCCTTTTGAAGAAAAAAAGCACTTTTCAGACAACTATGACCTGGGTGACTGAGAGTCTGCACAGACCATATGCTAGCATGTTTGTATCTCCATTTTATCTTCCATTTACATTATTGAACCAAAGTGAGGAATGCTAGAATGTTCACTGACCAAGCTAATGAATCAGGGATGATCTTTTCTGCCCTCCCAGCTCCTGCTGCCATACAAGAAGAATCTAGATGAATGATTGCCAGAGGATTGGAGTTCATGAACTAAAAACAGAAACTCTTTCACATATGGCCAGGTGGTGAGGAGATGAAATATGATTGAATAAGCATCTGGAAACCTGAACTATAAACAAAAGCATTTTGAAGTCAGCTAGATATTTTAAATCTGATCTATGAATAGGAGTGTGTGGGGGAGAAGAAAGTGGCACAATTCAGTCAGGGACTATGTATTATATTCCGGGAACAGTGAGGCATTGAAGACGCGAGAGTGAAAGTAACAGCAAGTTTATTGATTCCACACAGAAGCGGCTCTAGCAGCCGCTTGACACTTATTTATACAGACCGCCACTAGGCAGCGGCCAATCACATTAAAGCAACCACTTGCGCCTAAATTACAGGCGCGAAACTAAAGACACAGACAGTTGCTGATTTGAACTAAACATACTAACTGCCCGCTATTAACAATACCCTGAATTAAGGTTGATACACAACACCCCTCCCCCCTAGGTAATTACACACCCAGGGTATGTACATAGTCTTTTAGGTATTCAGGTGGCTTGCGCAACCGCTCAGACTGCCTTATCTCCGCAGGAGGTTCCTGGTCTACCCTTGGCTGACTGGGTAGACCAGGGCTCCTCGACCCACCAGCTCTGGGTAGACTGGCATCGCCTTGGCTGGCCTGACCTGATAGACCAGCATGCTTGTCCGTGATCGGGGCTGATCGGGGCTGTTCCAGAACGATTGGGAGACCTGTCTGCTCGCAAGTTCAGTTTGGGAGGCAATGTCCCTTCAGTTGGGGGCGACTCAGCCACAGTTGTGTCGTCCTGGATGTCTCTGTAAGTCCTTCCAGGTCCAGGCAATTCTGATGTGCTGCAGCTGTCAGTTAACTTTCGGCTCTCCTCTTGATCGGTGGCCAGGGTTTGGTTAGCCTGCCACTGACATAGTTGGTCGATGTGGCAGCGCAAAACACGCCCATCTTCCAGGACCACTTCGTAAGAAAGTGGTCCTGACACCTTACCAACCACAGCTACCACCCACGGTGCCCCTTGACCATAGTTTCTCGCCCAAACATGGTCGCCAACTTGCAAGCTCCTCGGGGTTTTGGGCTGTGCCGTCTCAGTCGCTGCTCGGTCTGGATGGAGACGGTCCAGCTTTGTAGTCAGCCAATGTCCCCATCGCAGTTCCGCTGGGCATCGACCCGTTGACGTGCACAGAGTTGTATGTTGGCAGAGCAGAAAGTCTGCCAACCTGTGATGCCAATCACCTTTGGTAATTCTCCTGAGCGCTTCCTTGGTTGTCCTGACCATCCTTTCCGCTTGGCCGTTCGAGGCCGGGTGAAACGGGGCTGAGGTAGCATGTCTTATCATGTTAGTCCTCAAGAGGACTGGAAGTCAGCTGCCGTAAATTGTGCCCCATTATCAGATACTATCACATCAGGTAAGCCGTGTGTTGCAAAGATCCTGCGCAGTTCCTGGATGGTCCTGGCAGTAGTCATAGTAGGGACAGGTGCTATCTCCAGCCACTTGGAGAAACTGTCCACTACAATGAGGAACACCTGACCTTGGAAGGGTCCTGCATAGTCTATGTGAATCCTAGACCAGGTTTTTTGTGTTGTTTCCCAGCGATGTACTGGGGCTTGAGGCATCTCAGGTCTGGTCTGTTGGCAAACCTGGCATCCATTCACTTAGCCTCTATCTCCTTGTCCAACCCTGGCCACCACAGGTAGTTCTCGTGAGTGCCTTCATCCTGACTATTCCAGGATGACTCTCATGCAGAGATTCTAAGACTCTGGCTCTTAATGTGTGTGGGACTATTACCCTGCTACCCCAAAGAATGCATCCCTTGAATGCAGATAGCTCATCTTGTTGTTTGAAAAAGCTCTGAAATTTTGTCCCAGGACTTGTTCCTGGCCACCCCCTCAGCACCCAGTTCAAAACACGGCCGAGTGTTTTGTCTGTGGTTGTTTCAGCAGCCACATCCCCTGCGTGTAGGGGAGACTCTGGCAGATCCTGAATTGACAGGATGCATGCAGCAGGTGCGGGGTCTGGTCCTGACTCAGGCAGAGGCAACATGCTGAGTGCATCAGTGTGGCCCATTTCCTTGCCTGGCTTATGGACAAGCCTGTAATTGTAGGCTGTCATAAAAATTGACCACCTCAGCATCCTTGGATCTGAGGGGTTTGTTTGTCTGCAGTGAACAGACCTAGAAGTGGCTTGTGGTCTGTAAAGACCGTAAATGGGCGACCATAAAGGAAATCGTGGAATTTCTTTATTCCTGCCACTATGGCTAGTGCCTCTTTGTCTATTTGGGCATAGGCTCTGTGCAGAGGCTCTGCTAATGCTGCCTTGTGGGGAAGGAAGGCATGATAGAAATTAAGTAGCCCCAAAAATGCTTGCAGTTCCCCCTTAGACTTGGGTCGGGGAGCCTGCAGAATAGCCTTAAGCTTAGATTCTGCTGGGTATATTCCAGCAGCATCAATCCTGAAACCAAGGAACTCTGTTGAGCTCACTCCAATTTGGCATTTGTCCCTTTTTAGCTTCAGCCCCGCTTCATGGAAGCGCTGAAGAACAGCCCTTAGACGTTCTGCTAATTTTTCTGCTGAGTCCCCAGCAATTAGCACATCGTCAAAATATGGGCACACCCCTGGAATGTTTTTTAACATGTGCTCCATCACACACTGAAAGAGCCCTGGGGCTACACTGACCCCAAACTGCAGGCGACGAACCTTGAATGCCCCTCTATGGGTTACTATAGTTTGTGCCTCAGCTGAGGCATCATCTACTGGCAGCTGTTGATAAGCTTGAGCCAGGTCTAGCTTCGCAAACAAGCGACCCCCTTGTAATGATGCCAGGATGTGGCTAACTATAGGTACTGGATACGCATGCTGTTGCAGTTTCTTATTAATAGTGCACTTATAATCAGCGCAGATGCGTACCTCCCCGTTGGACTTAACCGATGTGACTATGAGGGTTTCCCACACACTGCTGTCAACTGGCTGTAACACTCCCTGTTGAACCAGCTTATCTAACTCTGCATCAATTTTATGCTTAAGGGCAAAAGGCACTCTATGAGGCTTTACCCTGATTGGGGTTACGGTTGGATCAAGGTGGAAAGCAATTGGTGCTCCTTTTTACTTCCCTAAGTTGGGGCTGAATACGTCAGCAAACTCCTGGCAGACAGCTGCCAGATCCGCTGTTTGGGTTCTGTTGATGCCTGTCACTCTTATGCCCAGGGCATCAAACCAGTCTAGGCCGATGAGGCTTGTGCGCTGGCCTTCCACCACCACGATGTTGAGGGGACCCTCAAACTCTTTGAATTTCACTTTATGCGTAGCTTCTCCTTTAACCGTTACACGGGAAATTTGAAAGTCTGTCAAAATGAAATCGAACACCTTGAGCCTGACTCGTTTCCCGCCATTTCTGCAAACATAATTAAAAGTCTTGTAAGACATTATAGATACAGCTGACCCAGTGTCCAGTTCCATGGTGCATGGAACTCCTTGTAGCTTGACCTTTAGTCTAAGCTTTTGTTTTAAGGGGCGATGGGCTCCAGTTCTGAGAATGCTTCTCCTTCCGGAGCAATATCCTACTCTATTTTGCCCTGGGGCCCCATTACCTCTCCTGGGGAAGTCTTCAGGTGGAGATTCCCTCTGTCGACCTTTACAGATGCTTGCAATGTGGCCCTGTTTGCCACATGCCTGGCACACAGCCGTACGAAACCTGCATTCGGAGTGTTGATGCCGTCCTCTGCAGCCCTGACATCTAGAGAAGAAGGCTGCCTTGTCAGCCGGTCGCTGCCTTCTCTCTGGGAGCTTCTGCACCTATCGACCTCAATGTCCTCATCAGGGTCTTCTGCTCTCTCAGATTCTTTGTGGTGAACCGCTATTTGGCTGGGAGAGTTCTTTGAGGGACATAAAACCTTGACGGCTCCCCCTGTGGCTTCTTCTGCCATCACCTCTTTCAGGGCATCTTGGAATGTCAGGGACTCTTTTGCGAACAGCTTCTGCTGTAGGTCCCTGCTTCTCAGTCCACATACCAGTCGGTCCCTGAGCCGATCTTCTAAATCGGGGAATTTGCAGAGCCTGGACGCCTGTCGCAGGGCAGCCACGAATTCAGCAGCAGACTCCCTGGGCTGCTGCTCCCTCTGTTCAAACACGTGTCTCCACGCGATGATGGACAGCTTTGGCTCAAAGTGCTCCTTGAGCCTTCTTTTTAAGTCAGCGAAGGTGACTGACTCTAATGTAGCGGGAGCGACTAGATTCTCCGCTATATCAAAAGTGGCTTGACCACATATGCACAGCAACATTGCAGCCTTGAGTCCATCATCTCTGATTTGATTTACCCTCAGGTAGTTTTCGACCCTGGAGACATACGAACTCCACTGTTCCGGGTGCGAGATGTCAAATTCTGACAACTTTCCAACTCTGGCCATGCTGGCTGTTACTGCGTTCCAATGCCTTATGCTGCTAAGGGCTCCTGTGGGTATCCTAGGGACGGATCCCTTAGGATTGTGATGCCTCCAGCATTGCTTGCTGGCAGGCAGAAGGGGGGGAATGTCGTTCCTACCAGGGCGCTGATGCCTGGTCTTACCCCTTAGTGATTATAGCTCTTAGTCCTCCAGCTCTTTCTTCCTTAGCAGCATAATCCCACCTTCGTCGCCACTATTATATTCCGGGAACAGTGAGGCATTGAAGACGCGAGAGTGAAAGTAACAGCAAGTTTATTGATTCCACACAGAAGCAGCTCTAGCAGCCGCTTGACACTTATTTATACAGACCGCCACTAGGCGGCGGCCAATCACATTAAAGCAACCACTCACGCTTAAATTACAGGCGCGAAACTAAAGATAAGATAAGATAACCTTTATTGTCATTTTTTTTATATTGTGGGCACAGACAGTTGCTGATTTGAACTAAACATACTAACTGCCCGCTAGTAACAATACCCTGAATTAAGGTTGATACACAACACCATGAATGACTGACTAACTGAATGAATTGAACTGAATTGAATTGTGAATTCCAATTCAATTAGAGTAGAAATGATATAGCAAGGCTGTGTGACCTCTGGAAAAATTTGGAACAAACACTTTCCACTAGGAACGGAGCAACATGCAATATTTCTGGATATCTGAATGATGGGAAAAATGGGACAGATTAGGAAAATTACTGAAGGGGAAAAAAACTTTCTATAGAACTTTCTATAGAACACAAATATACCAAAATGTTGGGCATAATGCTGATCTTATCAAGACAATAAATAAATAGGTAATCCTCTCTTACCTACTACAGTTGGGACCAACAATTCTGTCGCTAAGCAATGGAGTCACTAAACAGAAAATCACATGACAATAACAGACTTCCAGTGTTACTTCTCCTTTGGTTGTTCAACTACTGCACTTGTTAAGTAAAACATACATGACAGTGACTTGTGACTTCTGCACTCTTCTTGTCATAAGCCAGTTGAGAAAGCAAATAGTTATCACATGACTGCAGGACACTGCAGTGATTGCAAATATACACTGCTTGGTGATGATGTGACTGCAGGATGCTGCAACTATCATAAATGTGAGGATAAGTCACAAAGCTAATTAGTCACAAAGCTTGTATCAGTGTAACCTGAACCAGTTTTACTAAAGAGGCAATTGGTAAGTGAGGACTAGTAATATTTTGTGTGAATGGGACATTTTGTTATAGTACAATGGTTGCCCTATCTAATAATAATAATGTTCAAATCTTTATTGTGAACAAGCCTAAACAGGGCCTGTGTGCATGTGCTCCAAGTCAGCCTTTTCTCCTGGAGATTGCCTGGCCTTGTCCCTGCAGTTTTCTTGGCTATGTTTAGGAGTCATGGTGGTGCATGGTTAGAATGCAATATTTCAGGCTAATTCTGCCCACAGCCAGGAGTTTGATCCTACCAGTTCAAGGTTGACTCATTCTTCCCATCCTTCAGAGGTCGGCAAAATGAGAACCCAGATTTTGGGGGGCAATATGCTGACTCTGTAAACCATTCAGAGAGTGCTATAAACTAAAGCACTATGGGGTGTTATATAAGTCTAATTGCTTTTGCTAAGTTTTTCAGAAATTGTTTGCCATTGGCTCATTCCTAGGGCTGGGAGAGATTGACTGGCCCAAAGTCACACATCATGCCTAAAATGGGAATAGAATTCAAAGTCTCTCAGTTTCTAGTTTAGTGCCTTAACCATGACATCAAACTGGTCTACTTCACATCTTTTATCACTCCGGTAGGTTGGAACTAAGGCCAATGTATCAGAAGATTGCTGAGATTTTTGAGTATGGAGCACAGGAAGGTCCCTAAGGCTAGACTTCTTTTTCAAAAGGCTGTATAAATCTTTACTACATTTAATTTTTCTTACTTGATCGCCTGAAAAGTTAATACTTGGGGCCCCAAGGGTGCGGTACTCACCACTGGAGGTGGATGATGGATAAGACGACTTCAATCCTGTTAGTCCTGGTTTTTTGTAGTTTTAAATTTTTAATTTGCATGTTTTTAATATATTACTATTCTATTTGTCTTTTTATAATCTGTAATCTGCCTAGAATCATCTTATAAAGGAGATGGACAACATAAAAAATAAGTTATATTAGTATGAATAAGGATAAATATTAGTAATATAATTCCTACATTAAAAATTTAGAACATCATACTTTTAAGCTTGAAACATTCCATGTGTCAATGTTGCTCTATTCTAGACTAGCTTGTGTCAAGTCTATGTTTCCATGTTATTGTTTGTGTTTGACAGCTTACCAGGTTGTAATCTAGTTCTGCTGTGCTATATCCAAATCGCACAAAAAGCACTTTTTTTTTCATCTGCAAAGATAACATTTTGCATTGGCATGAATTCTTGCCTCATCCTTCCTCTTGGCTCTTGGGCTGACATACTGTAGCAGTGTTTCATGGATCCTTAAAAGAGAGTGGTGGCTTGTCAGCTCCAAAGACTGCCCTCAGAGCAATCATTCCGATTTTTTTCCCTCCCACACAGAGCCAAATTAACTGCAACCCAAGTGCTGATTTCCCTTTAAAACAGCTGGGATTAACCAAGGGTATATTTATCCTGCAAATCCTTGCAACTGTTCCTGTGTATACAGTAACTGAGAAGGCAGCTGAAGTGAAATTAGCATCATTAAGATCATTCTCCTTACTTTCTCTTCTGAGGTACCAAGGATGCTGTTTGGATGATTTTTTTTTCTTTTGTATTAGTACCTGTAGATTAGAAGGGGGGGTGGCTTGAGGAGGAGGGCACCCACTAACACTGGTTTTTTTCTCCCTTTTCAGTGGGGTATGGACTTGAGAGAATTTTTGTTCAGCCAGTTCCTCTCTATTTAAATATATATATTCTCACCTCTTCCACTCCAGTCACTGCAGCTACCTGCACTCACAATTACAGCTTGGGGAAAAATACCTGACTGAAAAATTGGGAGAACAACCTAGTTACCATCACAATTTAGCAACCACCTTTCAAATGCCAGAGAGGAAGGGTTGCTTGGCAGTTTCAAGTTACCTTTTCATAGCAACTGCTTGCTGTTATTTTGTAAAAATCAGATTGCATACAACATGTTGGGGAACTGGGAAGAGCTTGCAGTTGATTTCATTTCCTTTCTGTGTTGAAGTGGGAGCTGGGGGAAGGGGTAAATGCAGAGTTCCTTTGTTGCTCCAGGCTGATTTGAGGAAGGACACTGATTATTTGGTGTTTATTTGCACTCCCCTGTTGGCCAGCCAACAGCCAGTTTGGTGTGATGGTTAAGGCACCAGGATAAAAACTGGGACACTGTGAGTTGTAGTCCTACCCTAGGCAAAAAAAACTGGCTTGGTGACTTTGGGCCAGTCATTCTCCCTCAGCATTAGGAAGGCAATGGCAAGATATTCCCAACAAAACTGCAGGGACGGCAAAATTGGCTCAAAGGTACACGCACACACGCCAGCTAGAGGGAGCATTGTTTCATCACTATTCAGGTTGTTCTTTGGGGCTGAAGCTGATCAGAACCAGCCTGGAGGAACTGGAAAAGGTGCTCTGTAGATTTATGAAAAAGGGGACTCAGTCTAACCTTCTTCCTGGTATAACTGGCTTAATGTCATAATGCTGTCTTTGATAGATATTTATAGTAGCAGGAATATGCAGCATATATTGAATTTTTTCCTGAAAGGTGAGAAGGCAAAGAAATACAGAAAGCCATGCTATCTTTCAGAATTCTGAAAAATACGCACACATGTATAGTAAATCTACAGATGGCTCCCAGGCCTGTTTTATTGCACTATACCACTTTCCTTTTACATATGTCTTCCATAACGACATTTGAATATATATTATAGTTTCTTACATATTGTCTCGCATTAAGGAGACTTGCATTATGGAGTGGTAAAAACAAAACAAAACAAAAGACTTGTAAACCATGGAAACAAATTAGACTCATTTTTTTTTAACACTGGCAATCCACAGCATCTAGACTTTACTATAATGTGCCTGGTTTTTCTTCTTTATAGTAATTCAGAAGCAGTCAGAATGATGAAGACTGAGATACTTGGAAAATTCAATTTTCTATTCCTCTGCAGAGCAATTTTTCCTGCACATTCAGTGGCTAATTTCCCCACAATGACCTGCTATATAGACATATTCTTTGTATATATATACTGGATATTTATATTTCTCATACATATTCATATTGCTTGGCAAAGCTATACAGAATTGAAGTTTTGATGCAATAAATAATTTCATTAAAAATAAATAAATGCTACTAATTCATATATACAGTTTTCTCTACTAGGGGTCCCTATTGCCTTGGTCTATGAAGTCTTAAAATCACCAGATTACAAGGGGGACCTTTGAGGCCATCAAGTCTGAACTCCTGCTCAATATCTTTCAGTAATGATCATAAGGTGTCCATCTGAGCATATCCAGAGAAAGAGAAACTACCATCTTGAGAACCTCTGTCAAACTTCTCTTTTTGTTAGAAAAGTTTTTTTTTTCTAATATTCAATTGGAATCTGCCTTCCTGTAGCTTCAAACTATTATTCTGTGCCTTATTCTCTGGGTTGATAAAGAATTGGTCTTCACTGTCTTCTGTTTTAGGCCAATCACCACAATTTGTGTGATCTTTTTTGCCATGGTTGTTAAGCTGATGACTACAGTTGTTAAGCAAATGATGTGGTGGTTAAGTGAATCTGCCTTCCCCCATTGACTTTGCTTGTTGGAAGCCAACTGGGAAGGTTGCAAACGGCAATCACATGACCCTTGGATTCTGCAACTTTCATAAGTACATGCCAGTTTCCAAGTGCCTGAATTTTGATCATATGACCATGGGGATACTGTACAGTCGCTAAGTGTGAGCACCAGTTGTTAAGTCACTCTTTTCAGTGCCTTTGTAACTTTGAATGGTTGTTAAACAAATGGTTGTAAATTGAAGATTATCTGTAATTAGGTAGTGGTGGTGCAGTGGTTAGAATTCAGTACTGCAGGCTAACTCACTGCTCATCTGTGATTCTCACAGGCTCAAGGTTGACTCAGCCTTCCATACTTCCGAGGTCGGTAAAATGAGGACCCAGATTGTTGGAGGCAATATGCTAAACTGCTTAGAGAGGGCTGTAAAGCACTATGAAGCAGTATATAAGTCTTAAGTGTTATTGCCATTGCTATTGTTAGGTAGACAGTGAAGAATGGAAAATATTTATGAATAGTATCCAGATTTAGCTCCAAAAAATCTCTAAAAATTTTCCTTAACCAAAGCCTCCTATGAGAGATGTTCCATGTGTAGCAACTCTGGATCATTTCAGCCATTGATATTGTTCTGTTCTTGCACAGAAGACATCGAGACGAGGCTGGTTCACAACAAGGATCTCTTTATTGAAACACAGTCACAGAACAGAAGCAAGAACACAATGGCCATTGGCCTTTTATATTCCCCTGCAAGGGGATGCACATCCAATCATTGCAGGCCGTTCTCCCGCCCTGCACATGCGCGCAAGGCCGGAGACAGCCTGTCTGGGTCCCGGGCAGACACATGGTCTGTCTGGGTCTCTGCAGCCTTCCTGCAGCCTTCCTGAGCCTTGCTGAATGACTCAGCAAGGCCCAGGACATAACACCCCTCCCCCCTTGGATTAAACAATTATTAAGCATATTGTTTAACACTGTACACACAAACACATCATGGCAGGCTGGTAGGCAGTCAACCTTTACTCCTTGCAACCCATTACCTTCAGGTCCCTGTTATATCCACGGACTTTCACTATTTGACAATATTATCACCGCAGCACTACAATTGTTTTTTCTTCCCTCAGATGGTGAGGACTAATAAATCTCCTGTATAGTAAACAGGGACCTTACATATTCCTTTAAATGCTTACGAGGACCCTTAACCAGCTCTGATCTCTGTGGAGCCAGATTAGGTGCAGGTGTAGTTGTAGGTGTAGGAATAGGAATAGGTGCCTGGAGTGCCCGCTCCCGGTTTGCGCAAAACAAACCAGGACTTTGTCGCCCAGAAAACTCAGGGGTTCCCCCTGACTGCTGACTGGCTGGATCCACCAAACCCAAACCAGAGTTCCTTGGTGGGGTTGAGTTCCCCGAGTCCCTTGGTGGGGTGGAGTTCCCCAAAATTCCATTGGACTCCTCTTGGGAGCACTGTCCCTCGAGCCCAAGACCAGCAGCAGGAGTACCCTGAGTAGCCGATTTACGGCCATTTGCCCCTAGCCAGGGACCTCTGCCAGAGTCAGGAGCCACCTCCATGGCAAGACCTCCACCTGGAACATGTGTAGGAACATTTGGATAAGCGCCCTCGTGGAGAGACTGTGGTCCACAATCGTAATTGGGGTCCCCCTCCCCCCGAGAGCAGAGCCATGAGCGGAAACATGGCCAGGAAGCCTCCAGCACAATTGGTCAATGTGGCGTCTAAGCACACGACCATCCTCCAAGGCCACTTTGTAGGACAGTGGCCCAGAGAACTTGCATACCACAGCTGGTACCCAGAGATGTCCATGCCCATAGTTTCTGGCCCAAACCAGATCACCCACTTGGAGTCTCCTAGGTGCCCGTGGTTGTGACACCTGTAAAGCCACCCGGTCTGGGTGCAGCCTGTCCAGCTTCATGATGAGTCTGCGACCCCAGCGTAGTTCAGCTGGGCTCTTTCCTGTAACTGTGCAAGGTGTGGTGCAGTGTGCAAGGAGAAAATCGGCTAACTTGTGATGCCAGGGTCCTCGAGTGATTCTCTTTAATGCCTCCTTGGTGGTACGCACCATGCGTTCAGCCTGACCGTTGGTGGCAGGGTGAAATGGAGCAGACGTAGCATGCCGGATCATGTTGGCTTGAAGAAAAGCCTGAAACTCAGAAGAGGTAAATTGGGGACCATTGTCTGAGACAAGGACATCAGGAAGACCATGGGAAGCGAAGTTTCCTCTGAGCACCTGGATGGTCCTGGCAGTAGTAGTGGAGGATACAGGAACGACCTCTAGGAACTTGTAATGGCTATCCACGAGGAGGAGAAAGAATTGCCCCTGAAAGGGCCCAGCATAGTCAATGTGTACGCGTGACCATGGAGTGAGTGTCTCCTCCCACCTATGTACAGGGGCCTGGGGCATCTCAGGCCACGATTGTTGGCACACTAGGCACCCCTGAACCTGGGCCTCGATGTCCTTATCGAGTCCAGGCCACCACAGATGGCTACGCGCAAGCGCCTTCATCCTCACAATTCCCGGATCTCCCTCATGCAGAGAGAGCAAGACTCTAGTCCTCAATGAGGTCAGGATGACTACTCTGCTACCCCACAGGATACACCCTTTGAATGTAGAAAATTCATGTTTCCTACGCCAGAAACTTTGGAACTCTGTACCAGGACACGTCTCAGGCCATCCTGACAACACCCGTGTCAGCACGCATGCAAGCGTGTGATCAGTGGCAGTTTCAGCAGCCACATCCCTAGAATTGAGGGGAGATTCAGGCAATTCCTGAATGGAAAGAATGTGTACAGCAGGAGCAGGGTCTGCCTCTATTTGCTTTAGAGGTAATCTACTAAGGCCATCAGCGTGGCCCATCTCTGTCCCTGGTTTGTGAATCAGGGTGTAGAGATAAGCTGACAAGAAAAGTGACCATCTCAGCATTCTGGGGGAGATGATGTGTGGGGTCTGCTTGTTGGCTGTAAACAAACCCAGCAAAGGCTTGCGGTCAGTGTAAACCGTGAAATGGCAACCATACAAGAATTCATGAAATTTCTTGATGCCTGAGATTATTGCCAAGGCTTCTCTGTCCATCTGCGCGTAATTATGCTCTGCAGATGAGAGAGTTCTAGAGTACTGGCCACAGGGACCTGAGTCCCATCAGCCTTGAGATGACTTAACACTTCATTCTACCCCATAAGGGGAGACATCACATGCGATGCACACAGGCAATTGCTCATTGAAATGCGCCAGTACCGCATTTGAAGATAGCAAGGCCTTGACTTCTTTGAAAGCCTTTTCATGGACCTTTGTCCATTTCCATGGAGTCTGCTTGTCCAAGAGCCGGTGTAACGGCTCAGCCACTGCAGCCTTGTGGGGGAGAAATGAATGATAAAAATTAAGCAGGCCCAGAAAAGCCTGGAGTTCAGCTTTTGACTGGGGACTTGGGGCCAGTTGAATGGCCTGGAATTTAGACTCTGCAGGGTGGATGCCTTCAGCATCAATACGAAAGCCTAGAAATTCGGTGGATGTTACACCAATCTTACATTTGTCTTGCTGTAACTTCAGCCCAGCTTGGCGGAAACGCAGCAAGACAGCTCTCAGCCTTTCAGCCAAGTTCCCAGATGACTCTCCTGCAATGAGGACGTCATCAAAATAGGGGCAGACCCCAGGAATACCATGGAGCATTCACTCCATCACCCCTTGGAAAATGCCAGGGGCTACATTGACCCCAAACTGCAGCCTTTTTACTTTAAAAGCCCCTCTGTGAGTAACTATAGTTTGGGCCTCAGCTGTTGCCTCATCAGCAGGTAACTGTTGGTAGGCCTGAGCAAAATCAAGCTTAGCAAAGACTTTTCCCCCTTTCAGTGAGGCCAGAATGTGGCTCACCACAGGCACTGGATATGCATGCTGCTGCAAGGCTTTGTTTAGTGTGCATTTATAGTCCGCACAAATTCGGACTTTACCATTGGCTTTTAATGGTGTCACTATGGGGGTTTCCCATGGACTAGAATCCACAGGTTCTAGAATGCCTTGTTCGAGCAGTTTGTCCAATTCAGCATCTATTTTACTTTTGAGGGCAAAAGGCACCCTCCTTGGTTTAACCCTGATGAGCCTGATGGCTGGATCTAACTTTAAAGCAATGGGAGGCCCCTTGTATGAGCCAAGCTCTGGGCTGAACACATCAGCAAACTCCTTACAGACTCCTGCAAGGCTGGCAGTTTGTAGATGGTTAAGCCCAGTCACTTGGATCTCAAGTGCCTCAAACCAATCAAGTCCGATAAGACTCGTGCGATCACCCCCAACTACCACCACATCTAACAACCCATCAAATTCCTTACGCTGTACTCTAAGCGTGGCCTCCCCCTTCACACGGACTCGTGAATTCTGAAAGTCAGTGAGGATGAGATTGGAGGGCCTGAGTTTGACTCGTGAGCCACTCCTGGAACAAACCTTTTTAAAGGTGTCAGCAGAAATAATAGAAAGAGCAGACCCTGTGTCCAGCTCCATAGCCAGGGGAACTCCCTGCAACTTTACATCAATGTGAAGCTTTTTGTTAAGGGGCCGGTGAACCTCAGTTTTGAATACTCCCCTACGGGACGCGCAGAAACCCACCCTGTGTTGGCTGTGGACCTTGGTACCTTTCAGAGGCAACTCTTTTGGGGACCTGTTTTTCTGGCGACCCAAGCAGGCTGATGCGATGTGGCCTTGCCTGCCACATGCCCGGCAAACAGCAGAACGAAAATGGCAGTCAGCTCTCCTCTGGCGACCCCCACAGCTGAAACACTGAAGGGATGCAGGCATCTGCCCTCTGTCTTCTTGCAGTCTTCTCTCCGCCGACTGTTGAAGTTTGTCCACCTCTTCTTCCTCTGATTCTTCTCCGGAGGCCTCTCTCACGACTTCCTGATGGACGGGGACTGCTGCTGGAGGGTTCTTGGTCGACCGCAAAGCCTTCACCATGCTGCCGGCTGCTTCTTCAACTGCAACTTCTCTCAGGGCATCTTGGAAGGAAACATTAGCTCTAGCAAATAACTTTTGTTGCATCTCACGGCTTCGCAATCTGCAAATGAGTCGATCTCGGAACCTTTCTTCTAAGTCTTGGAATGCACATGGCCTAGCAGCCTGCCTCAGAGCTGTGATGAAGTACGCAGCTGATTCTCCCAGCCGCTGATCCCGCTGCTCGAATTGTTGCCTCCAAGCTATTACAGAAAGCTTGGGCTCAAAATGCTCGTGCAGTATTTTCTTTAAATCTGAATAAGCAATCGAGGGCTACAAGGTTCTCAGCAATGTCAAAAGTCTCTTGCCCACAGACACACAGCAAAGTAGCAGCTTTCAATTCATCTTCTTGGATCTTGTTCACCCTGAAGTAATTCTCGACGCGAGCTGCGTAAGAGCTCCAACATTCTGGGTGCGACGTATCGAACTCGACAAGACGGCCCAGCTTGGACATCGTTGTGACAGATAGCCTCTTTGACATCTCTCGCCGCAAGGAAGGAGAAGGGGTCCCACGAAGCCAAGCCCACCTCCAGCGTCTTTGTACTGGCAGGCGGTTGCTTCTCCTGGATGCCGTGCTTCTCTTCGCTTCAGGCCTTCAGGTGAGTCAGCCCTAGCTTCTTCTTCTTTGTCTTCCTTTGCAGCGAATCCCACCTTCGTCGCCAATGTTCTGTTCTTGCACAGAAGACATAGAGACGAGGCTGGTTCACAACAAGGATCTCTTTATTGAAACACAGTCACAGAACAGAAGCAAGAACACAATGGCCATTGGCCTTTTATATTCCCCTGCAAGGGGATGCACATCCAATCATTGCAGGCCATTCTCCCACCCTGCGCATGCGCGCAAGGCCGGAGACAGCCTGTCTGGGTCCCAGGCAGAAATGTGGTCTGTCCGGGTCTCTGCAGCCTTCCTGTAGCCTTGCTGAGCCTTGCTGAATGACTCAGCAAGGCCCAGGACATAACACCTATAATCTTCATTTAGGGACTACCCATAAACAAAGATTATATGAAAGACATGAATGTTAACCAAGCATTCCTTATCAATTCTTATTCTACACTGGCAAGGAAAATTGGAAACATACTTGTTGTTATAGGCAATTTTGTCCACAGATGTTTTCCTAAAAATATGTACAACATTGTCATATTTATGCACTAATCCAACATGATGATATATATGTATCTGAGGTTGAATCCCAGTTTTAACCATTTCACCATTCTAGAATTGCATTTGCAAATAAAATACAATGGAGGTTATTTCAACTATTCATAAAGGTTAGAAGTAATGCTTAGTAATGAGCAATCAGGGCAACAGGAGAGCTTTGTATGTGAAGAGACTACAAGCAACATGAATAGCAAAGGAAACTTCTGATGATCTGCCGAAGTTGTGTAATCTTTATGCTTCTGCCTAAAGAGAACCCACACTACACTTGTATGTATAGAGTGGATGCCAAATTACTTGTATTTATAGAATCTGATCAATAAAAGAATATTTAAAATGCCTCAAGCCAACAATAATTTATTATTTACTGGCATCTAAAAATCCTGTTGAGAGGAGCCAATGCCACAGGGCATGTAGATCTTACATAACGTCATATGAAATGTGTTGTTTTCCAGGTGTCTGTAACCTGGATGTGATAAACAAGCTGCTGAGACTCTTCAAACCCACCAGTAATGAATTCTTCCTAATTATTTATGTAGGGATGAATGACATTGCCAAAAAAGAATATGAATGGATGTCCAGGAGAGGAACTTAGGCCTCAATTAGTGTTTATATCAATCCTTCCAACTGAGGTCATGGTGTAAGAAAAGAGAACAGGATTCTGGAAGTAAACAAGAAGCTACAGATGGTGCTGCCAAGAGTGGATTGAGCTCCTTAACTCTAGAGTGCATTACCTACATGAAGGATTCCTGGCAAGAGATGAGTTGCCTCTCAGAAACACTGGGAAGGATTTGTTTGGCACGTGCCTCACCAATCTAATCAGAGGGTGTTAAACTAGATCAAAGGAAAGAGGGGATAAAATCCCAGAATGAAATATACTGCTAAGGACTGTAAGAGTGCAGGAGAGAAAGGAAGAAGATTGAGATAAGATTCATGTTTATTGCTAGATACAATAAATAAGTGAAGCCAAGATTAGAATTCCCTCTGCCCAACTCTCATGGTGGCCCTTCCTGGAACATAATGCCCTGGCAACGGTGACCTTACCCTCACTACTTCATGGACCAACTTTTGCCATGTATTTTATATTGGTTTGCCTTTGAAGACGACCTGAAAGCTGGTTATCTTTAGAAGACAAGAGGTAGGAGATGATCAGAATGAGCCTGAGGTAGGAATCAACTGCACCATCAGTCTTAAATCCCTTTGTGCCCACAAGACATCTAAGTCTAGCCCACCTTAAATTCCTTTGACTCTTATCTATCACCAATTTGCTTTGACTGTTAGTAGTTCAGATTCTTGTAGAAAGCTTAAGCTTGCAACAAATGTTTATATTCATTTGAACTGCCTGGATTTTCTTGGCCCTTGACACAATAGCTTGCATACTGGCAGGTAAAAGTCACTAGTGTCACCTAATACCATTGTAATGGGCAGTGCTTTTTTTGTAAAAAAAAAAAAAGGTGCCGTAACTCACACACATCATACAACCTGCCTTGCCTACCCTACAAGGTTCCATCCCAAAAAGGTGCCGTAACTCCGTTCTGGGCGTTCTATGACAAAAAAAGCCCTGGTAATGGGCATTCCATTGGTTGCCAGTGCAATTCCAACTACAGTTCAAAGGGCTAATTCCAGTCTATAAAATTTATGGTTGCTTACCATCTACATGTCAGACACCACCTATCCCGGAGAATACTGACTTGTCTAGTGCATTCAGCCCAAAGGACATCTGAGAATTTCCCAAATTATATCAAGGGAAAGATGGTAAAAGCACATTTTGTTCCCATGTAACATTCTCCTTTTAGGTCATACCTTACCTCTGGAGATCAGAACAAAGTCAAGACTGAGCTCTTCAACAGTGTCTTTGATGTTTGAGTTGTGGTGATATTACTCTGATTTCAGGATTTATGTTTTAGGGAAATATTTTATGCTGTTTTATAAAATTAGGCGCTTGTAAGCTACCATGTGGGGTTAGCAAATTATAAATATTAACAATTAATAAGCAAATACACACATAAACTATATTCAGAAATTGATTCAGAAATTGGCAGGAAACTACAACAGCAAAATAAGTAGCAAATTCCCCTTTCACAATTTCAGATGTTACACCTTCAGTGCAGAGGGAAACATCTAGAAAGAAGCTGAAATTGTAACATAAGGGTACAAAGATGAACTGATAGACAGCACTGACATTTGGTGGGCTGACACACATGATTGGAACATAGCCCTGGAATACTACATATTTTTTCACAAGGAACAGATTCAAAAGAAAGGGAGGAAGTACTGCACTGTACATAAAGGAAGCATATGTCTAAAGAGAAATTCATGAATCAGAAACCCTGATCAGAATGTTTGGCAGGAATAAAAAAAGATTTAAATGATATCATTGTGGAAGAGCATTATTATGGATGTCTATTTCTTGAACAGGAAAAACATATAGATGAGTCCTATCTGTATTAGATGATCAAAAACTTTCAAGGAGACATTTGACAGGGACAATGTGAGGTTTCAGCTACTCCTGACATCAGCTTCTAACTCTGCCAAGAGTCAGAGATTGTCCACACTGGAAACTAACTGGGTTACTTTGCAGTTTCTAACTCTCTGGACAGCCTATTTTACTCAGTTGCACTGAGCATAAAATAACTGTGGAGGATAACCCAGGTCTAAATGCTTTGTATTTATGTTGTCATTATAGAACCTGATAATTTTGGCAAAATTCCTAAGCTCTCAGCACTTTAAATTGAACTTTTCAGCAATATACATTTAATTTTATTTTAGTGTACGGTAATTTCTCAGTGACAACAATTGTGGATCAACAGCTGTGTAATGTATCTGCATAAATTATATGGCTAATATTCTTCATTTAACACAGTTCCCTCCACTGCCACCATCCGCTCAGTATTTAACCTAGAAAAGTTGCCACAGGCAATCAGGCTTTCCCAACATTACAGTCCCAAGATAACAAATAAGTATGTTTGCTTTTGAAATAAATTGTAGGAATATAATTTCAAACTTCGAGGACACACATTTTAAACAAGTGAAATAGGCCACCTCAATTAAAGTCAGCCTGAAAGGCAATAGGAATGGCTTCCAATTATGGTAGGTGGAATTGAAATGGAAAAAGAAAACAGCTTTTCTGTGGAGTTCCATAAAATATACTTCTAAAGTTAGATGATAGTCAGATATAACATTTGAGAGCCTAGAAAAAGTGCAGAGAAGAGCAGCTAAGATGATGGAGAGGTATGGAGGCTAAAATATTATATATAACAAAGAGAAGGATTAGAAAAGATATGATAGCAGTCTTCCAGTGCTGGAGGGGCTGTCACAGAGAAGAGAGGGTCAACTTATTCTCCAACGCACCTGAGAGCAGGACAATAAAAACTGGGTGGAAGATAATTAAAGAGAGATCCAATCTAGAACTAAAGAGAAAGACTAGAACAATTAATCAGTGGAACAGTTTACCTCTGGAAGTTGTGGATGCTCCATCACTGTAGAAGAGACTAGACAGTCATTTTGTCCAGAATGGTATAGGGTCTCCTACTTGGACTAGAAGACATCCAGGGTCCCTTCCAACCCTATTATTCTGTGTTTTATGTTCTATATTTTATTTATCTATTAACTACTTAGAAGGGTGTGACAGCTTAGCAATTAAAGACATTGAGCTTGTCAGCTGGAAAGCTAATAGCCTGGGTGTGAGACCTGAGCACCATGCAACAGGTTGAGCTCCGGTTACTTGCCCCATCTCCTGCCACCTAGCAGTTCGAAAGCATGCAAATGTGAGCAGATAAATAGGTACCACTTTGGTGAGAAGGTACACAGCATTCTGTGTGCTCAGCATATAGCCATGCTGGCCACATGACCATGGAAGCATCTTCAGACGATGCTGGCTGCAAATTTGAATTATTCCATGACACCAATTTCTCATACCTGTTGATAGTCAAATGTGTCTGGCAGCTTTCAAGGCTGAAAATGAAGAATCCTGTTTAACATACTTGGACTCTACAAGCTGCTAAGATTTCAAAGGGGTTTCACATTTGCTCTCCAATTAGGCCTAGAAAATGTAAGAGAAAACTTGTAAGTGTTCTCATTCCAAAAAATATGGATGTGAAAATGACAGCCCTAGTCATGATTCTGATAGGTTAAAGCCATCTTCATCATAAGGAAAGCTCAATTTGGCCACTGATAATGAAGGTGCTTTGGTCGGCCATGATTTTTTTTTGTTACTAACTTATTTAACTGCATATAGTATCTAGTCGGAATTAAGATTGAAATCCCTCTTAAAATATGTGTTTATATTGATGTAATATTTATTTTAATTGACTTGATCTTGACCCAAAGACTTACTGGAAATTTTTATATCAAGTAATACCAGACAAAATTCTGGCAATGCAGAGCTTGTCAGCATATATAAATATGCTGGAGTTGGAGTATTAAAAAGAACTACGTCTTCTCATAGGTTTACATGGTAGTTTTGAAGTCTGAATAAACATAAAATACTTTTCTGCTGGGATTTCCAGCCAAACAAACTACCTGCAGATGTGCCTATATATTTGTACACTTGGAAAAACTCTTTGAAAGAGCTATGCAGGCTTTTATTTTGACCTAAGTAGATTTGTTGAATTAACATTTATATTTCTGGATGGTTGTTTTCATGCATTTTTTCCCTACTAAATTAAAAATGTACATGTATATGTATATGTACACATATCCTTCACATGCTTCCCTTTTTGAATAAACAACATTATGTGGAGAGCAGTAAAAGAGAAATAAATTGTGAACCAAAGAAATTAAGATATAAGAAAAAAAGGAAAGGAAACATAGCTAAATTATGCCAATGCCATTCACTACACCTTTCTAGCTTTGCAAACCATTTGTATTTCTACCATGTCCATATAGTGGAACAACCTGCCTCCAGAAGCTGTGAATGCTCCAACACTGGAAGTTTTTAAGAAGAGACTGGACAGCCATTTGTCTGAAATGGTATAGTGTTTCCTGCCTGAGCAGGGGGTTGGACTAGATGACCTCCAAGGTACCTTCCAACTTTTTATTATTATTATTATTATTATTATTATTATTATTATTATTATTATTATTATTATTATTATTATTATTATTATTATTATTATTATTATTATTATTATTATTATTATTATTATTATTATTATTATTATTATTATTATTATATACTGTTTCATTTGTTGCCTTTCATCCATCAGATTTCTAACCTCTCTTTTCCTGATCTCATCAACACTATCCAATCAGGATTTCCTTGATCCATCCCCCCTAATATATATTTGTTTTTTCAATTTGATCCTTACTTGTTTTTTTGTGTGTCCAAATCCATCTCAACATACTTCCTTCATACCTGTCACTACATTTTATATTCACACCCATTCATTCTTGAGCTGATCTCTTCTTATTTTAATACAAAAACACTTTTTAAATACCTTATTCCTTTTATCAAAATAGTTTTATTAAAGATTATATTATACATATTAAACCAGTACAACTACAAAATACAGAATACATTTTTTCAATTAAGAAGTACAGAAAAAGAAAAAGGGAAATGGGAGAAAGAAAGAAAAATAGAAAAAGAAACCTCCCCTTTTATGCATAGGAAGTATAATCAACATTAACATATGACTGTCTCATAAAATACAAACAAATACTTCTTTTTCCATACCTCATCCCATTCTTTATTAGCCTATCTCCAAAACCTCATTATCTCCAAATTGATCAGCAAAAGTAGAGGCATGATGATAAGAAATAACTATTATACACAATTTGAATCTTTCCTTTCCTTTTAAACAGAATCCCCTATTTCCTTTCTTCAAATAATCAAAGTTCTGTCCCAATCAAAAAGCAATTCAATATTATGAGAATAATATCACCCATTCTCAATCAAAAAGCCATTGAACATCACCAGAAATAGCAACCCATTATTTTAACTTTGATCAGATAAGCCAATTCTGTATTCTTTCTCCTTTCCTCAAAGAAAGTTTTATCATCCATCTTTACATATTCTCTTGGTCTCTTTTTTTCTAAAAGTCTTCTCATCATTTTTGTCAAGCTCCCTTTGTAATTCCTATTTTTTTCAAGCAATATTATTTTATATGCATTTTTTCATCCATGGCTTCTTTCACTTCATCATTTCACCAGGCTACCTTTTTCATATTTCTGATTATCATATCTCCCATACCTCTGTGGCTTTCTGTAATACAAAATCTTTTTTGGTTGTTTCATGTAAGTTCTATATTGTGTTTCTTATATTCAATTTCCATTAATTCTATTCAAAGATTAATCTATCTTTATTCAGACAGTAGTCATATTTTATATTTATGCAGTCACTGTATTCTCTTTCAGCTAATTTCAACTACTATTGTTGCTTTTACTTCTTTCCTTCCATGTCCATTATTCCCAAAGTCACTCTCTACACTATCAAATACATAGTAGGAATGGCTTTATTTTGTATAAAGTTTGCTAAAACAATTCTGTAAGATAATGAGTACCCTTAAAATATAAGTGTGTAGAAATTTTCCAATCATTTTCCTCTTCAGTCATGTAGCAATATGTTGAGGAACCTTGTACAAATAAAGAAATAAATGCAATTTTGTAATATGTTTTTAGTTATTTCTTAGTAGTGATTTGTATTTTGTTTCTTTTAAGTGGAAACATACAGTTTCCATACCAACTGAAAGGAATTAAAATTCAATGAAACTAAGCAGACGGTCAACTATTTTTGAATTTTACATGGGAAAGAATAATCAGTTTTAAAACTAACTGTACATATTTTGGCAGGAAAATAATTATAAGTTGGCAAGTGTGAATATTAAAATGTGTTATTATTATAGTATCTCTCTTTCAGGTTAATAATACTAAATTGACTAATAAGCAAATTTTAATTTAATTTAATTTGTAAAATATCTGACTCCTAAACAGTTCTGGGTAGCTTACAACAAAACCACTGTAATAAAAAATGCAATAAATGGGAAAGTAAATACAAAGCCAAAATAAAGCAAAACAAAATAAAACATAAAGGGGGCTCCACAATCACTCTGTCCCCAAAGTCTGGGAGAACACCCAAATCTTCAACAATTTCCCAAGTGACAGAAGGGTGGGAGCCACACAATTCCCTGGGGAAAATCATTCCCAATGGCAGGAATTGCAGCAGAGTAGGAAAACTTTCCTAGGTCCCACAAGAGAGGGCCCAGAATGCACCCTCCCTGCTGGATCAAACCAGATGGGCAGAGACAATTGGAGATAACCAGTCCCTCATATACCTCAGCCCTATGCCATGAAGAGATTTAAAGATGATAATCAGCACTTTTAATGACATGATAACAGTATTCCAATATCTCAGGGGCTGCCAGTGTTTCAATATCTCAGGGGCTGCCACAAAGAAGAGGGAGTCAAGCTATTCTCCAAAGCGCCTGAAGGCAGGACAAGAAGCAACGGATGGAAACTAATCAAGGAGAGAAGCAACCTAGAACTAAGGAGAAACTTCCTGACAGTTAGAACAATTAACCAGTGGAACAACCTGCCTTCAGAAGCGGTGAATGCTCCAACACTGGAAGTTTTTAAGAAGAGACTGGACAGCCATTTGTCTGAAATGGTATCGGGTTTCCTGCCTGAGCAGGGGTTGGACTAGATGACCTCCAAGATCCCTTCCAAATTATTATTATTATTTATTATTATTATTATTGTTATTATTATTATTATTATTATTATTATTATTATTATTATTATTATTATTATTATTATTATTATTATTTATTATTATTATTATTATCATCATCATCATCATCATCATCATCATCATATTATCATCATCATCATCATCATCGTCATATCATCATCATCATCATCATCATTATTATTATTATTATTATTATTATTATTATTATTATTATTATTATTACTATTATTATTACTATTATTATTATTATTATTATTATTATTATTATTATTATTATTAATTCTAGCACCCAAAAGCCAACTGTCAATCAACGCATCTCACAAACCAGGGCGTCACTGCCCTTGCTGCCATATTCTGCTTATGACATTGTATTCTGCACTTTTTGGATGTTTTCCAGAATGACCTTTAAGGGAATCCATGTGGAGCACATTACCATAAACCAATTGTGAAATGCCTAGGAGAGGAGTGATTGGCTGAAGACTCTCCCAGTCCAGGAAAAGGTGCAACTGATGCACAAGGTGTACCTGCGCAAAGGCCCTCTTGGCCACAGCTTCCACCTGTTCAATGAACAAGTGCTGAGAATCTTAAATGGGGAAGCACAACCTCTTTGAGAGTCATGATCCCATCCCTATGATGGAATATCTCCAGATCCTGGGACGCAAACACACAGAGCCACCCAGTCTTCTCAAGACTAAATTTAAGTATTTTTCTCCCATCCTTACCCACAGAGCTTTTAAGCATTGGATCAGGGCTTCAACCACATTGCTCATTCTATCAGGGATCCAGATGTACTGTTGAATATCATCCACATATGGACATATTGACATTAAAAATTGTGAATTAAAATACAATAGCTATTATTTAAAAACAAGCTTAAGAGAAAAAAAAGTTTAACATCTTTCCTATCAAGCAGTTGATGGTAATGGCTATGAATCAATAGTTCAACTAAACAGGGTTAGGTTTAGATGCTTATTATGCAATATTCTGGGGTATCCTGATGGTTTATACCAGAGGTCCCCAATCGTTTGGGCACCAGGGACCAGTTCTGTAGAGAGAGGTTTTTCTGCGGACTGGAGAGTGCGTGGTTTTGTGTGCTACTGGCATCTCATGGATGGGGCTTTGCTTGTTTCTGCGGCCCGGTTGCTGGCATGCCGCGGCCCGGTACTGGTCCACGAACCGGGGGTTGGGGACACCTGGTTTATAATATTTACAACAATAATTTATATTTATATGGTTTATTAAAGTGACAAAATTTACACAAATCATATTTACAATAATAAATCAACAATTAAAACATCAATGTAAATTATGAACAATGAGATGCAAAAATATTAACATTAATATCAATATAAAACTATTGATTGAAATATTATTTTACTATATATCAGATTCTTTCCAAAGTTATAAAGGGGAGGAAAGAAATGTTTACTTCTCTCCAATAACTGAATACTTCATAATTAATTTTGCCTTCTCGAAATGGAAACCAATATATATGTTTTTTATTAGTGTTATGAATACAGCAGAAAAAAGGGTTCACAGGAATGTTTTGCATGCTGGAATTTCCCCGGTTGTTCTTGAGAACCCATTAAGATTGATGGCATTGTACATAATCCTTGTGTATAGTTTGTTGGTTTTTTTTTTTTTAAAGCTCACACACATTGACCATCCTCACCAAACACATCTGTGAGAGGTTGAACATCATCTTGGCTTTATTTGAAAGAGAATAACATTTAAACTTAATAGTATTTAAAAAAAAGTATTTAAAACATTCCCAGAGATTCTTTTATGTGAATCCACATGCTTTATTTGTTGCTTCCTGTGTTCTGTAAGAACAAAAGCGAAATAGTTTGCAACAGAATCAGAAGCTGTATAACTGTGTCTTGGCACTCTCAGGTTTTATCATTCTATATTACCAATGTTTAAATATTTAAAGGCAACAAATCAAATAAATGAAGAGATGTCCTTAGACTGATACAAAATGACCCCCGTATATTCTCAGGATGCTTCAGTCAATTAGTACTATAGTTTAAAATGCTTATTTTAAAAATGGATATAAGAGTGTTCAGCTGTTTTGAAAAAAACAGACTAAAAAATAAAATTATAAAATAATGACTGTGAGCAATAAAACACAAACAAAATGCCCAATAAAGCAGTAAAACAATTGAACACTTTAAGCAATATTTTTCAACCTTGGCAACTTTAAGATATTTGGGCTGGAAATACACATAAGCTTGCCAAGTTTTAAAAACCCTGGTTTGGAATAATTAAAAACTCTTGGGAAATTAAAATGTCAGTATCAAATTAATAGAGTCAGTATCAAGCATACCTTGGTAAGGAGATAATTTCGAAGGAGGCTACCACCAAAAAGGCCTGCTCCTGGGGCTGCTCAGTACTTAAAGCTGCTAAAGATAACCTTGTTTTACTCAATGGAATGTATGGGAAGAAGACTTGGAGGGGTTTCATAATTTAATGCCAGTATTTTCAACTGGAGCAGTAAACAATATGCATGCTAATGAAAAGTGATCTATTCATAATATCCAATCAGAACACTTGCTGCAATATTTAGTACTAGCCAAAGCTTCTTGACCAGGTTAAAGCACATAGTTCTTTGCAGTGGTGGGATTCAAATATGTGAAAAACCGGTTCTCTGTGTGGATGCTGCTTCCGGAAGTCCATTCTGAGCCTGGGCAACAAAAAATTAGCTACCGGTTCTGCTGAAGTGGTGTGAACCAGCTGAATCCCACCACTGGTTGTTTGTCTCCAAAAATCAGGAGAATTGCAGCACCTGTCAATAGAATAGAATAGAATAGAATAGAATAGAATAGAATAGAATAGAATAGAATAGAATAGAATAGAATAGAATAGAATAGAATAGAATAGAAGGGACCTTGGAGGTCTTCTAGTCCAGCCCCCTGCTCAAGCAGGAGAACCTATACCATTTCAGACAAGTGATTGTCTAGTCTCTTCTTAAAAACCTCTAGTGATGGAGCACCCACGATTTCTGAAGACAAGCTGTTCCACTGGTTAATTGTCCTCACTGTTAGGAAGTTTCTCCTTAATTCCACGTTGCTTCTCTCTTTGATCAGTTTCCAACCATTGTTTCTTGTCCTGCCCTCTGGTGCTTTGGAGAATAGTTTGACTCCCTCTTCTTTGTGGCTGCCCCTCAAATACTGAAATACTGCTATCATGTCACCCCTGTTTCTTCTTTTCTTTAGACTAGCCAAACCCAAGTCCTGCAGCCGTTCTTCATATGTTTTAATCTCCAGGCCTTTGATCATTTTACTTGATCTTCCCTAAACTTTTTCCAAAGTCTCAACATCTTTTTTGTATTTTGGTGACCAAAATTGGTTGCAGTATTCCAGGTGTAGTCTTACTATTTTGTTACTTTTATGAATTTTAACTTATTGAATAAATAGCAATAGTGCTTAGACTTATATATGCTTCACAGTGTTTTACAGCCCTCTCTAAGCAGTTTACAGAGCCAGCATATTGACCCAACAATCTGGGTCCTCATTTTACCAACCTGGGAAGGATGGAAGCTTGAGACAACCTTGAGTTATTTGGAATCAAACTCCTGGAGTGAGCAGTGAGTTATCCTGCAGTACTGAATTCTCTGCGCCACCAGAACTCGAATAACATCTGATGGTTTGACACGGAGCTCTCAAATTCACTCTTATTTTTGAATATCATAGACTCTCCTCCAAACTCATCTTCATGAGAATCTGCCACTCATGTATTACTTCAGCCAGGCCCACTACCCAAATAGAGCTATAATTTAGGTACCAGCCTAAATTGGTAAGCAATGATTTAAGTCACAAAAAGGTTTTGAAGAATCAAAGCTAATCTATATATTTAGAATTTAAAGATTTAGAATTAGCTACATTGATGTAGGAGATGACCAGGCTGAACCTGAGGGAGAGGTCAAGTGCATCATTAGTCTCAAGTGCCTTTACATGCACAAGAAATCTAAGTACAACCTACCTTGAGTTCTGTTGACTCTTATCTACTGCCAATTTCCTTTAACCATAAGCAGTTTAGATTATTGTAGAGAGGGTTAGCATGCAATAAACCTGTATTCATTGGAACCTGCCTTGGCTTCTGATTTTCTGCACTTGACAATTGGGGAATGGAGACATTGTATGAGGAGAGAGATATTAGTGTCAAAAATCAGTAGTGTGGTAGTAGCTACTCTGACTAACAAATTATTCAAAGGCATAGGTTTCATCAGTTGCAACTTATAGCATCAGATGCAATCTAACATTTCAAACTTTTGACAGGGAATTGCATGTTTTTCTCTAAAACATCTACTTTGAATATAAGAAACTAGCATACTGGGAAATGATCTACTCAGAAAGGTTTTCTCCATGTGTTAGTTTACAACTGTGCAATCCTAATCATACACATTGGGTATTCCCAATTAAATTTAACCACACTTATTCCCATGCAATTTTTTTCCATAACAGAGTATCATGGCACAAAGTCCCCTCTTTTATTCCAACTGTTAAAGTATTGCACTGCATGATTATTCTCAACAAGTAAACCATTTCTAATCTGACAATAAATTGCAGAAATGGGATTAATAAATACTTGAAGGTGTAATCCAATACTCTCATTCCAATATTCATTGGTTTCTGCTAAGAGCATCTTCATGGGTTTAATAACTCTACAATTTATGTTCTATCTACAGCCCAGACAAATTATTTATCATAGTTACTAGCTGAAATAGACTTATGTGGAAAAAAAGAAAAAGAAAAGAAAAGAAAAACCCATGTCCAGACTTTTAATATCTGGAAAATACACAAATACTATTTGAAACAAGAATCTCTACTGAATGAAAGAAAAGTTGAGCCCAAAATGACAGAACAAATCTGTGACTAAATGCAGAATAATGTTTACATCTTTTGACCTCTTCTGAAAAAAACAAATTCAGAAAGCTATTAAAAATTGTAAAGATAAGAACTTGAATAGTTAACTGGTTAAATAAGTTCAGCTTTCATTGAGTTCTCAAATTTCTGTTGAATAACTAAGGATGAGACCCACTCTTAGAAACATTTAGAAAGATCTAATTTAAGCCTCATAAATATTTGATTATTTTGCCGCTGCAATTGGAGTAGCTAGGTTATAGGTAGAAAAGTATCCTGTACCTATTTTTGTTCTTACATCTTATTTTGGACATACATGTATGTTTGCGATGAAAGAGCATTCTCATGCATATTTTTCATCTATAGTCTGAAATAATATCACTTGAATCATATATATATATATATATAACTGATTGAATAAGAACAATACCTTATATGCTGTTCTAGTGGCTGTTTATAGGAAGAGGGTCAAGCCAGGACCGTATCTTAGAGATTTTTCTCACTTCTCTGAACTTCTCTTTCTTTGTGAATCTAATTCTAACAGCTTGTTTGCCACTGATGCCAGCAAACTCTGCCAATTGACGTAAGATGGTAAATTCTGATCCTGCCTAAAAAAACAGTCCAGAAAAGAAAAGAGATGTTCTAAAAATTATTCCAATTCTAATGCAATTCTGATGGCTTCTATTATATTTTTAGCTTATCTCAATCATTTATTGTGCCAGTGTGGTACAATGATCTAATGCATTAATGGGAAAAACAGAATGTTTTAGAATTCTCACAAATACCATAACCACCACTTCCCAAAAAAATCCCTACATTATATATTGCAGTACTATACTCTACAAACCTAACTATAGTTTCCATAGTTAAGTATTGATTCTAGATGGAAGATATTTATCAAATACACCTTAGAAACATCGAAACATAGAACACTGATGAATAGAAAAAAGACCTACTGGTCCATCAAGTGCCTTTTGAGGGTGTTTTTTTTCCTTTTTAATTAATTAATTTTAGTTATTATTTTTATATTTTATTTATTATTAATTTTTGCCAGATGATGGACATGTGTTTATCCCAAGCATGCTTAAACTCAATTACTGACCCACTGCCTCTTCTGGAAGTTGGTTCCAAACTTCCACTACTCTTTCTCTTTACTTTTTCTCTTACCAACAAAAATGGAATGCTCAGAAATTTGTACCCGTTGTACCACAAAAAATATTGTCCAGACAGTATTTTTATCAAATAGAAATATTTGATAAAAATAGAAGCAATGAAAGGTAAATCAAGCACATCTTCAAAAAGTACAATTTTTCCCACCTAATAAACAGAAATCCTATATAAATCTCAGATGAATGTGGTGCTACTTTGAGGAGAAATCTTTGTTGGTGCTTATTTCTGATACCACTGCATATTAACTGAATAGGTTTTTTTTAAATGCCCATACATTTACTATTGCTCTACCAGAGCTATGAACCTTTTTGAAAATTAGGTCTCAAAAGAATTAGTTGAATAATTTGGTCAATAGATTCAAACACAATAGAAAGTAAGTAGAAGATAGGTTCTCGCTTACCAACAACCTCATTTAAGTTAAGATAGTATAAAACTAAAAGAAAAACAATTTTGCAGCTACTCTTCACATTTATGACCATCACAGCATCCCACAGTCATGTGACTGCTGTTTACATGCTATACAACCAAATTTCAGCAAACAGAGTTAATGGAGAACATGGAAATAAAATTGCAAGTCTGTCTCCCTTAATGACTGTGGTAAGCAACTGAATAACTGAATAAGAAGTGAAATTGTAAGCCCATCACAGTCATGTGATTTTCCATTTAATTACCATGGTGTTTAGCAACAGAGTTTTCAGCCTCCTGTTATGGCTAAACAAGAACTGCCTGTATAGATGCAAAGATTAAGAAGCAAACATTCAATCATTAATTGGAAAACTAAAACTATCCCACTCCTTGAATTCTCTCAGTACAAATTCTCTCTCACAAAATAGATTTTGGACAACTTAATCAATTTTGATTAGGTCAAGTTTCCATTTCTGCCACTTTCAATCTATTTTTTTCAATTTCTATTTCCTGTTGTTGTTGTTGTTTAAAAAAAAAGCATAAAAATATGGCCCTTGTATGTACTTTTTCATACAATCAGCTTCTGGAATTTTTTGTCTGCATTTTTCTTCAGTCCACTTTCTTATATATAACTTCCTCTTATTATTTACTTACTATTATTTATATCCATTATTTGTAAGATTCTAAGCAGCTTCTATAGATAGCTTAGATCATTTCCCTACTAAAGATTTGTAGCATCTTTTAGAGTCATCTATCAATCACCATGCCAAAACTACAGTAGAGAAGACAGCTTTGACATCATTTTTAAAATGGCTAGGTGATGCTATAAAATTGCTCTAAGTTACTAGAGGGGAAATGGCCTTTATACCCGTGTTCTGAGTGACAAGCAGTGTCACAAAACTCAGAAAGCTGCAATAAGATTTGGGCAGCAGCAGGAGGGGCATGAATGTGGCAGCTATGAAGTGCATTAGAAGATATTGCTTGAACTCTCGCCTGAAGGTCCTGAGCACCAGCAGCTAAGGATGCTGAGAGCTGTATGATAGACAACAAAAAGCAATTGAGAGTTCTGACAACTTCAAGTAGTCCAAGGCACTGATAAATATTTAAATGAGGAGGCCCAGGTGATAGACTGGGTCTTCTTAGGATCTGTGTTTCCAGTAAGCACATAAATCTCAGCGATCAATAACACCTAGCCAGCAACTATTGCACAGGTAATGATCTCAAATTACAATACTTATATGTCTTTTGTGCACTCATCAATTACAACTGCTTAAGAAAATCCAGTTGATCACAATTTTTGTTATATTACAAGGGAAACTGTCTTCCATCCTGCCTTGGTCTGTTACCACCCCCATCTCATATCTAGGATAATTGCATTATAAAACCCAAAGTATTTGAAAATAGCAGAGCTTTGTGTTGGTGCTCTGTTATTGTTTTGAATTCCTCTAATACAAATCATAATATAATTTATACAATTTCTGGAACAACTCTGGAGATTGGGAGTTGGGGGCATCTATCTACATCTATCTTGCCCACTAGAGGCAAGTAGATTGCAGGTCCCATGTATTAGGGAGGTACACCTAGTGGGACCAAGGGTCTCCTCTGTGGTGTCTCCCTCCAGCTGGAATATCATTCCCCCCAGAGAAAAGATTGGCCTCCACGATACTTTTCCAGAATGACCGGAAGGCATGGTTTTCTCAGTGGGCCAAGGGACTCCAGGTTGACATGGAGCTGATCAAGTAGCTGGTGTGATTGCGTGTTCACAAAGAATGGGTGGGTGGGTGGTTTATGGGTTCTGATACTGTGAAATGTTAATGTTGCAAGTTGCCTGGAGTCATTGTGGGTAGCCATGTAAATTTATGTAATAAATAAATAATAAAAATTTTAGAAAGAGTTCATAGCTTTATTGGCCAGAAAAATAGAGATATCTGCCAAAATTAAACAGGAGAGTAAAGATAAACAGAGTGTGTGCCTGGCTTAGCCCACCTATCAATAAGTGCTAACAATGTTTTATTGTATTTGAAGCAAAATCCAACTATATTAGGAAATACACAAAATAAAAGCTTCACTTCACCTTGACAGCAATGTGCACAGAATCAGTGGCTACAGCACTGGGAGTAAACTCCTGCTTCTTAGTTATGTGTGCTTCACTATACATACTAATTGAGCAGAGCTTAGAGTGCATTGCCATGATTATCATATTTTATAACGCATCTTCTAATCCTGTGTTCTCAAATTGCCTTTTTATGGGGCCTACAATTTATGCACTACAGTATCACATGAGGCAGAATGACTGGCCCAAAGTCACCCAGACAGCTTTCAAGCCTAAGGAGGAACTAGAACTCACAGTCTCCTGGTTTCTAGGCCAGGATCTTAACTAGTACACCAAACTGGCTCTCAATTCCCAGGATTGTTTGTATTTTCTCTCCATATTTTGGCATACAGCCCCCAGGGCCCCCACAATATTAGCACTGCAGTGAAGAAAAGAAAATGTATTAACACCGGGGGGGGGGGAGAATTGAACTGTAGTAGTTCCAATCCTTTGAACCCTCTTCCCAACCTTACAGCCTTATAGAAATTGGGAATGCTTTTGGTCCAAAAGGTGATTGAATACTGGTGCCTCTTAGTGACTCTTAGAGTCATTTCCAAAAAGATTTTATTTGATTGTTTATTAAATTTATATGTTGCATAGCTTCTGATAAGGTAACTCTGGGGGATTACATATAATAAAAAGATAAATAGAAAAGCAATTAAAATTTTAAAACTATAAAAATTAAAATGTTAAAACTAAGAAAAAAAACTAGAAACAAGAGATGGATGGCATGGGGATCAAGTCTTCTTAACCACAATTATTCCAGCCAGGAAAATAAAGCAAGCAAGAGAAAGAAACTCAGAATGACCCCCCATAATTTTGTTTGATATAAGTGATAGTGCTGAAATATTCTGGATTTTGTTACAATATAATACAATAGAGAACATTTTTGAAATACCAGCTGTTCCTATTTCTTGAACTGGCCATCCTAGAAGGGCTGACATTATAATAAAATTAGTACCAATTTTTTAGCTTTGTTTTATGTATATGATCTTTGTATTCGTACATCACCCAAAATTATTTGGGACCTGGGCTGATTATTAAAATCATTAAAATAAACATGACTCTTTAAAGTGAATATTTAGGGTGAGCTAGTGTGGGAGGCCTGGGGGCACTGCCATGCTATGTTTTATAGCAGCTGTTTTTATCCAGACTGACTTGTTTTGTCTATGTCAGGCATGTCAAACTGCCAGCCCTCGGGCCGGATGCGTCACGCCAAAACCGCGCCCACCCCATTGCCGGCAATGGGAAAAAAGTCCCGCTACGTCGCGCGACGTCACATGACGTCACGAGTTTAACATGCCTGGTCTATGCCCTAATTGTTTGGATCTTTGCATTAGATTTATCAGCTGCCAAGAGTCTATTGGCACAGGCAACTGCCATAACAAAGTCAACGAAAATAAAATTAATGAAATAAATAAGTATTAAATAATATTTCTTGAAAATTGTCATCCAGTAAGAATCTCTGCTTTGGATCAATGCTTCCTGCCTTTGGTACTTCAAGTCCCATCAAATAAAGTGGGTCCCACAGGGAGAGAAAAAGAAATCTATAAAAGTAGGCCACCGAATTCTTACCACCTTCTTTTTCAGAGCAGAGTCTTGCAGATGAAGGTGTTGTTTTGTTTTTTGGGTTTTTGGGGTTTTTTTTTTAAACCTGCTCCTCTGCTTTGGCTATCTCTTTTCCAAGAGATGGAGAAAGACACTGGAATGTTGCTGTTGTCTTTCTCGAGACCTGGATGCATTTATTTAGTACAATGTAGAAAAGACATTTCAGAAATTGCATCTCTCTGGAAACTGTATTCAAATAGGTTTGTAGCTTTGATACATCTGGTTCTAAACAATTTGATTACTCCCTAAGGCATTAGCAAAACTCCCATAGACTTCACAGATTAAAAAAAAAGATTTTTAAATGCAGAGTTTCCACTATACATTGTCAATATCAGACTCAGGCGACAAACTGGTTGGTCAATTCATGTCGCAAACAATGAATCAACATTTCATTGATCTAAAAAAAGGCGGACCCGGTGCTTGCAGGATAAATGCTAAAAAGAAAAAAGTTAGCGGTATGCCTTGTCATTTATACAAATAAGGACCATGTGAGTAATATGGTCATTCAAGCCTGGTCAGGACAAAGCAGCAAGACAGGAATAAATATCACCAAACAGAATGATATTTTAGACTTTGGAAATTGCCATTCCCACTGCATTTGATGCAGGTTTTAATTGAAAGGGGGAAAGAGACTAGAAAAATCTGAGCCATAGTGCTTATTATGATAGAATATTGTGGCTAAATTGTGCATTTCACTACAATAGACATTTGTACAGCATATGTTTAGATGTGATGCATACAAATAAAAATGTGGATATAGATAGTGTAGATACGTACATGCATACATACATAAACTCTGAGAATTGTATTGCTAGAAAGTCCTCTAAAGTAGCTTTGTCCCACCTGATAGCCTTTAGATACACTGGAATTCTAAATCTGCCTTATGTGTTGGGCATTGCAAAATATAATGGCTACTCTGTTAACCAATGCAAGGTACAGGGATCAGTGCCAGTCCTGAAAGATATACATGAACTTCCAACTGCTTACCAATGACATCTTATGTGTTGGGGTTGAGGTTTAAAGCCCCAAATGGCTTAGAGTCTTACAGTCTGAAGAGCATTCTGAGGGCCTTCTATGTGTGGCTCCTAGACTATGGAATACACTTTACAACATGAGAAATTTGGCCCCAAGTATTCCAGAAAATAACACCAAGCTTTTCATTGGTATTGAATCTATTTTAATGATACTAATTTTAATTTTACCCTGATTTTTCTCATATTCTTTTCAGTATAAGCTTTATAATGTGGATTGTGAACTGTGAACTTAAAACATTATAGAGACAAAACAATGAGATATAAATCTAATAAATGAAAGTATACTATATAAATTCTAATTCTAATATGAATGCAGTCTCAAAAAAAATCTGGAAGATGTTAGGTCAGGAAAGACTATTTTAGAAAGAATTTTTTTTAAAAAAAATTAAACCGACTATCATTTTTGTTTTTAAATTCATGAGTTACATGGCCATATTATTAAAGACAGCCATCTAATTTTTAAAATCCATTATTATTTCAAATAACTCTGTAGTAGGTATGGACAAATCATTAATTTGCATATCCTTTGATCCTTAACTTCCATAACACAGCAACTCAAAAAAAAAAAAGCTTATGTTTAAAAGGAATATCCGTTTTAGTGCTCATTCATTTCTTTTACTGCTCATTCATTTCATTCCTTTCTTCTTAGCTGCAGCAGATGTGATGAGTTCATAGAGACATGAAAAAAAGATTGAAAAATCAGCACTGTGAATTGTGCTGAAACAAATACTTTTACTAAAACGAGTTTAACTTCCTAAAATTATCCAATGTGCATTCTTTTGCAAACTCAGTTCACTCTTTTTGAAATTATACAAGCACGTAAACAAAAATGCATTTTCCATGTTTTCAGACCATTTCAGGAAAGTTCATGACAAAAGCTATAAAATAAATGTTATATACTATAAACCTCTCTCTAATATACCATACCATATCAGAGAAATATATGCACAAACATATTTAAAAACCTCTTTCTAAAAGGTGTGAATATATCAGAAGAAAAAATAAATACAAATGGGCCTGCATTAGATGACTTTCTCTAGAACGTGTGTATGAATATTCATATGAATTATCTTTGGATTTTAAATTGAATCCAATTATCTGAAAATGAGGAATTGAGCAAAACTAAAATCTACCAGTTTCCCCTCACATATAGCTACCCATTTATGATATTGTGTGAGAAGTACAATATAAAAGAGAGAAGGCAGTATTTGTTTTCATCAGTGTCAGTTCTTCTTGATCTTTGAAAAAAAACAAAACACCACACATTCAGACTTGTCAGTGCTCTTTCTGTGTGCAAATGCTTCAATGATCTAATGAATTTACTGTTCCTTTAAGTATTTAAGTAAAATTTAAAATGAAAATTTAAAAACTGGCTCTGCGGTACAGTACCATGATTGATCTGTACTTCTATTTATATTTGGTACAATTCATGAATCTCAGCATGGGCGATTCTGCTACCCCATCTGACCTCTCTAGTGACCCATCTCCATGCTCGTGATATTTGTAAAATTGATTTGAAGTGCTACAGTAGACAGGTAGAAAATTAAGGAAACCATAATACTTTTCCTGCCTCTTTGTAACTGAAGCCATGATCTCCAAGACAACAGAGCTGAGGCAGGTCAATGCATTAGCTTATTCTGTCTTTTCAATGTTGGTGGAGAAAATGAATTTTAAACTCTGTCTGTTCCAATCATGAACTTCTCTTTACTTTTGCTGGCATGACAAAGAAACACCTGATCTGAGTTTTATTCCCTTGTTTCTTTCCAGCTTTCTTTTCTTTCTGTCTTTTTCTGTCTGGCTGTATTCCCTCCTACCTCCCCACCTCTGCCTCAAGTGGGAAATAAGTAGCACAAACTTTTTAAAAAGCTTGAATGTGGATGTAAATAAAACACTTGGGGCAATTAATAGGGAATCTTAAATGAGCAAAGTCACACTGCTTGGGGTTTTCTTTAAAGTTGCATCTCAATGTTGTTGTTTTTAATACAACCAACTAAAAAATCAATGTACAAACATACAATATCTCCCTAAAGCAGATGAAAACATTTTCTCGAATCTGGTGGACATAATAAGAAATTTAGAATTTATTAGACCCTTTATGCAGCTCCTTCACATAGAAACAAATTATTTCTTCTCAGTTCCCTTCTCCGAACTACAGCTTTTCGAAATGAGTTCAGAATTAGGCTATCTACAATCTTCAGGGTCCAATTTAAAGAAATACTACTTACTCTTACTATTCTAAATCATCTGAAACCAAAAGACTGAAAAAAAATGAATTCATTTAAATAAAAGGCTGCTTGTGCATCAAGACCTTGTATTGATAGATACCATTCTGTGTGAAACATCTCATGTCTCTACAAAGGATTTCCAAGAAACCTTTGGAGACTTAACTAAAAAAATACGTGGGCATTTTAACATCCATATGTTAATTATTAAACAATGCACCAGGGTGAGTTAGTGGTTCAGCATTAAGCAAAGAATAAAGACAAGGAAGTGTGATGCTTCCTTGATTGTCTAATGTAATTATGGATAATTGCCTAAGCAACGCTTATGGCAGTGACAGAAGAGAGATCCTTGAGGACAGGAATGTCCATTTGCTTTTGCATGCAGACTATGCTATGTTATTGGCTGAGAATCCAAATGATTCTTAGAATGTTAGAGCTGGATTTTCAGAAGAAGCATAACAATAAGTTAGATGTAGTGGGAAGGGATTATTTTAAAAGTATATTTGGTAAAACAAAAAGAGATAAAATCATGAATAAATGGGTGAAAGAATATGGATTAATAGAAAAATGAGTAATCACTACAAAATAAATACCTTGAAGTAGACTGATTCTTTAGAAAGAAGGAAGGAATTCAATCAATCTGTTTATTACAGCCATAAGGCCAGAGAAGGAAGGAATTCAGGACAGCAAACTAATATATGCAGGAAAAGTGGGTGTGCTAAGAGGAAAGAAAGGTTTTTAAAAAGTTGTGGGATGGAGGGCATGACATCTTCGAAAAGAGAGAGCTGAGAAGTTTAAAGAGCAAAAGGTAATGTATAATTTAATGTATAGATCTGGTGACCATGGAACTGCTTGGAAGAGCAGAAAGTTGTAGGGAGGTATAGTGTAGGTGTGAAGTAGATGCAGTTAGGTTATCATTTCTTTTTTATCCTCTGCCTTTAATTCCTTTTGCCTCTTACTTTACTACTTCTTACTCTTTTTCTGAGCTTCAGTGACACTGCTTACTTGAAAGGGAATAGAATGATTGATATGTATGTGTGATGAAAATTACAAGAGAATGAAGGGAAGTAAAATCCATTTTAAATTAAATTCCAAAAATAATAAATGAATTAAAGTTCCATATTTACATGTCACCTAAAATATAAATCTATCCATTGAGATTTTCTTTAGCTTCATTGTGGGTTGTTCTGTCCATTATAAGAAACAATCTTTGTAGGCTTAGGGGAAAAAATCCCAAGATGAATCAAAGCTTCTAAAAAATATGCTTCTTTCATTAAAAGTTAACATTCAGTATATTGTTAAAATGAAAACAAATGAATAAGAAATGAAGACAGGATTTTTGTGTGTGCTTCCCTTGTTCAGTATGATAACCTTAATTTTAGTTCCTTATGGAGAAAAAGGGATGAGTATTTCTGTTATCTGTTCTAATAAATTATTCATTACTTTGAATCCATGTTTAAAGTCTGCAATTATAATTTAAAATGGACTAGTACACAATTTATTTTTAAGTTTTCTCCCACCCAAAATAACTGTCTACATCTCAAATCTATTAAATATTTGCTATCATGTTTATTTGCTTCTTTATATATTAATGTCTCCATTTATATAAATTATTTCCTATTTTTACAATTTATTCAGTTTTCATAAAACCCAGTGACTACATGATGCAACTACTCCCCCTCCCTCGGAATTTAAGAAGAGTCCTTGTAGATCAATAATAGCTCTATTTAGCAGCAATGATTAATCTATTTCTGGTCAATGGTAGCCTTGCTTGCGTTGAATCATAAATCTGGTCCTTCTGTTTTTCTGAAATGAAAGAAACAAAATTACATTTAAAATGTTTGCCTTTTCCCCCCTAGTATATATATGTTTGCAGGCATGTTTTGAGAATTGTATTTCGAGTTGCACAGTAAAAGTGCATAGACTTCAGTCCAAACATCTGATCAATTTGCTTAAACAAAGTTGTTGAAGTTATTTAAGTTATTTAAGACAATGTCAGGTCCCTACCGGAATGCTGCCATTTGGGGGCGGGGGGCACTGCTTGGGGATTGAAGATGTTCCTATCTTGTTTCTGCTTTCACTTTGATGTATCCACGTGGGAACTGGGAAGGGAGGAATGAGGGTTGGACAATGGGAAATTATCCTAACATTTTTGCACAGGAACTTCAGATTCTGCCTGAAATTTGCTTTCCTGAGGGGATAGCTGAGGCCTCCTTGGAATATTGACTGTAAGGTCCTGCCTCAACTATCCCCTCAGGAAAGCATGACTCTTGAAACAAGCATTATTTCAAAAGGATCTTTTACGGAGAAAAAGTGATTGCAGAGAAGTCAGGCAGAATCTGAAGTTCCTGTGCAAAAATGTTAGGATAATTTCCCATTGTCCAACCCTCCTCCTCCCTTCCCAATTCCCATGTGGATACATCAAAGTGAAAGCAGAAACAAGATAGGAACATCTTTATGAATATAAATGCAACATATATCCAAATATTCCATATAGCTATTGTAGGAATATCCACTTCTGATATGCTTCTCTTCTAAGAGTATTAAAAACTACCTAAACCAGGATCATCTTCCACACTCTGATAACAAATCTTATAAATTAATTATATGTCATTGGCTGAGATGGGTGGCCATAGAAATTGAATAAATAAATTATTTAGAAAGCAAAGAAGTATCAGTTTTAGATTATAGATATGGGATTTGGATTTTATTGCACTGGTTACTCATATCTCTATCTGTCTCACTTATTATTTATTTATTTATTTAAATTTAAATATTTTCCAACTTCCAACAACACTGAGCAGTTCAGAAATAAAAACATTAAAAACCAAGGAAACAAGACTAAACTGGATAGGAACAATCACCACAACAAAAATGAACTGATACAATCCAAAGCGGGGACTTCATTCTCTCTTACCAAAAGGTATCATCCAGAACCTTCATTCCAGAAGGCAGGCTTCAATAGAGAAGATGCACTTCCTGGGTTCTCAATAGATGGCATCTTTTTATTCAGAGTATGCCAACTCTACCAGATTGAATGGCTGGGCAGACACTATGGGAAGCCGTTATTGCCTTAAATAACCAAGTTATCTGTCAGGTTATAATTATTAAATAATAACGATTACACTGTTGACCTCTTTTGGGTTAATTAATTAATGCTAACTCTAAACAGAGAAGAAGTATGGTTCTAGCTGTACCTCTGCGTCAAATTTCCCCTCATATTTTATATATGGGATATACATAGGTATCTGTGGAGGCCTTCAATTGGTTAAAATCTATTTTCCTCAGATTCTACAACTTAAATATAATTTTACTCAGTGAGGGTATTGAACCTCTCTGGTGAATGCCAAATTTAAAGGAGGCCCACCAAGCTTGACAGAATCAGTTAAGCATCATACTTTCAGTGTGATTGTTCTACGTGTGTGTATACTTGCTTAATTCTAAAAGTGAATCTATATTATTAAACTTATCATGTCTGTAATATTTAAATGGGTGAAATGGTGCATCATAGGGCAACACCTTTTGAACTAAGGTTCTTTCAATTTGCAAAAAATATGCAAATATACCAACTCCTGATATTTCACTATGCTATACTTTCAAGGCAGATATATCTCTGAATATCTCCTTGAATTTCTAAGAACTTTTCAAGTATATTAGAAAACTTACTATTGTTGAAGGCATTGAGGAAAGTGTCACAGATTGTCCAGTTAGTTATGTAACTTATTTGAAGTTGTGTACATATTCTCTCTTACTAAATCAACTTTCTTGACTTTCTATTTTCTTGAGATCCTCATGTTGACTGGGAAATTTGGAATGCTATTATTCAAGAGAGCTGAATTGGGGAAGGCCAGAATAGTGGAATTCAGGAAAAACAACCTTGGCATTACTACATGTTAATTGGTCAAATTGCCATAGCAACATTGGAGAAGGGACATATTATCAACACTAAGGTGAACTAATTGAACTTATTTCACAGCTGGGGAGCATAAGAGTAGAATTTCATATTGAATTATGCTCCAAACATTAGCATTCAAATCAGGAAATATTTTTGTAAAGCTTATTATATAAGAAGAAACTCTTGTAAAGAACCCTGAGACAGAAAATATTAATGAGGAATTAACTTGAAAACTGTAACAAAACATTATTAATCAATGATTGGGATCTGATGGTCTTGTATATGCTGCTGAACTACAAATCCCAGCAGCCCTGGCCAATATAGCTAATAATGAAAGATGGTGAGAGCTGTAATTCAAAATTTTGAGAATCTGAAGATCTCCAGGATATATACCTGGATGATGATGATGATTCTCTTAACATGCTACTTTCTTACCATAATAAAAAAGAGGAATAAGAAGAATAAGTTTGGTTTAGTTTCTATGTAAGTTACCAGACTACAAACCAGGAGACTGTGAATTCTAGCCCTCTCTTAAGCATGAAAGCTGGCTGGGTGAATTTAGGCCAATCACACTCTCTCTCAGCCCAATTTACCTCACAAGTTTATTGTTGTGGAGAAAAATAAAGGTAAGAAGATTATCATATTTGTTCACTGGCTAGAATTGTTTATTATCTCCTTTATTATTTTTATAAACAAAATAAATATTAATGGGACTCAGGAATGACTGAAGAATTAGGGCTATAATTCCAAAGCTTTTATGTACATTTATGTATATTTATTTATTCATATATCAAATATATATTGCCACTAATTGTCCAAAAAAGTGAATGGCATACAAGATTATAAAAAAGTGTGTGTGTGAGAGAGTGTGCATGCACTTGTTTGTGGAATGTATACTTTTTTCAAGGTGCTGGTTTTACATATATAGGTTAAGAGACAAGAGCAGAAATTAATAACTAGGGACCCATCCCCTGGGGATTCTAGGCCTGTTGACATAGTCAGGTTTTAAGGGACCAGCAGAAAATCAACAGAAATGGAACCAGACTCATTTCTTTGTATATAGGACCAGAGAAGGAAGGGAGTTGTGAAATGTAGATCCTTCACCAATGGGACCTGTAACATGTGTCTTCTGCCAGATCTGATGGGATGGACAGATATAATTGGGGAGAAGCATTGCCTCAAATAATCTGGCTCCATGCCATGTAGGGCCAGATTAGGTCAAAAACAGCATCTTGAATCAGACCCAGAAACAGATAATCAATACATCTCCAACCAATGCAGATGTGTAATGTGTTGTTCTAGAAACACACATGACTAACCAGGCCACTGCATTTTGCACCAGCTGAAATTTCCAGGTTCCATTCAGGGATGTCCCCATGAAGAAAGCATTACATTAGTCCATGGACAAGGGCATGAGTGACCATGAGCAGATCCCCCACCCACCCAATCTAGGAAAAGATGCAACTGGTGCATAATATGGTGCAAAGACCCTCCGAGCCATGTATTCTTTGAGAGGGGTTGTAAGGTCAGAAGGACTTTACACCGGGTCTGGCAGTCCCTCAAAACCTGGTTATGTCAACAGACCTAGAGTCCCCAGGGGATCAGTGAGTTATTGAGATGGCTCCATAGTTGTTAACTTCTGCTCTTGAATCTTAGCCTATATATATATAACAGCACCTTGAAAATTATCGAGCACCACAGATGGTATTGTCCTAGAACTGGCAGACCCCAAAACCCAAAGCCACGCAGTCTTGCTATGGTTCAGCTGAAGCCCATCTAGACCCTAATAATCTCCAGGCACCAGGACAAGATTTATAAGGGGCAGAGATGTATAATTAGGTATCATCAGAGTATTGATGATACCTCACTCCATGGCTACAGATAAGCTTAACCAGTGGCCTCATGTAGATGTTGAATAGGAGTGGAGAGAACACTGAACCTTGCAGCACTCAACATAGTAGAGGCCCAGGGTGGGATCTCTCCCCCCCCAAATCACCACCACCTAGAACTGACCCCAGATAATGAAGGCAAACAAGCACAATACAATACTGCCCACCTCGAGTCTTTTGAGTCAATCCAGAGGGATACCTTGGAAACTACATTTTTAACTAGCTTATCTCAGTTACTTCTTTTACTCAGTAAATTTGTTGTTGTTGTTGTTAGTTGCAAAGTCATGTCTGACCCATCGCGACCCCATGGACAACGTTCCTCCAGGTCTTCCTGTCCTCTACCATCTTCTGGAGTCCATTTAAGCTCACGCCTACTGCTTCAGTGACTCCATCCAGCCACCTCATTCTCTGTCGTTCCCTTCTTCTATTGCCCTCAATCTTTCCCAGCATTAGGCTCTTCTCCAGTGAGTCCTTCCTTCTCATTAGGTGGCCAAAGTATTTGAGTTTCAACTTCAGGATCTGGCCTTCTAAAGAGCAGTTGGGGTTGATCTCTTCTAAGACTGACCGGTTTGATCGCCTTGCAATCCAGGGGACTCGCAGGTGTCTTCTCCAGCACCATAGTTCAAAGGCCTCAATTCTTTGGCGCTCAGCCTTTCTTATGGTCCAACTTTCACAGCCATACATTGCAACTGGGAAAACCATGCTCAGTAAATTAGTCCTATACAAATCAATTTAAATTTGAATGAATATAGAAAATCAGGACAGTTTCATTCAGATTTCTTAGTCAAAATGTTGAACTGAATCTGATTTGGATCACTGAATTAATTAAAAAAATGGAATTACATATGAACAAAAGCTTAATGGATTAACTCCCTTCAGAGGCATCCAATGCAATTTGATATTCCAAATTAATTATATTCCTTAATTCAGAAAGTCAATTTGATTCAGGTTGATTAAATTGCCTTCAGATAGAATATTTGCACATCCTTAACAAGAATAAGGGTGACTGCATTAAATGTCTAGTGTAATGTTTTTGTTGTTGTTTTATTCTAAACTGCTCTGAGTATATAGTATATATATACAGTATATAACAGTGAAAAATAAAGTTAGCAATAATTTAATAATAAATATTTCAAAATCGCCTTCCATGCATCTATATTTTTTCAATCATTTTTCATCTAATTTTAAGACATAAACTATCAGATCATAACTCTCTGCAAAACTGTATGTATCTATATATCATTGCAGTCCAGTTCCTATTCATTCCTCTTGGTGCACAGAAAACTTTACAAAGGATTTGTGTCTTAAGTATTTTTGAGTAGACCTTACAAATTAATATCTTCTGTTAAACACATTTCATTTCTTTACCTTGCTGCAAAGTTCTCGTATCATTATTTGTAGCTTTATTTAATATTAGATGGTGCATTGCTTCAGATTGAAAGGCAAAATATCCTTGAAGTGTATGGGGCCAAGTATGCAACACCTGTTGGAAGCTCCTTAAATCAAACGTATCCTTTCCAAGCTGCAAAACGTAGCCACATAATCTGAGAAAAGATACAATTACTTTAAGAAATAGGAGATAAATAGGAGCACACCTGCACACTCCAAAGCATTTTTTCACCTGTGAGTTTGAAGCACTGCACATTTAACATACAGAGTTTATTAAAGTTGCTTTATGTGGGGAGAGGAACTTGCATCCCTGAGCTTTTTGCCTTAATTGTGAGGAAGGACGTAAGAGGAAGGAATATCCTAAAGCAGGGGTGTCAAACTCGCAACGTCATGTGACGTGTCGCGACGTATCACAACTTTTTTGCCATTGCCGGCAATGGGGTGGGCGCAGTTTTGCTATGATGCATCCAGCCCGCGAGCCGGCAGTTTGACACTCCTGTCCTAAAGGAACAGTGTCCCAATCTTAGCAGTACTTGCTATGTGGACCTTTTATGATTGGAATAAAAAGCATAAATACTTTCTTCAAAAGCTACATTTCCAAGAAGTATATCTAATCTTCTCCAGATTTAGAGTCCAAAATCCAACATAAATGCCATAGTATGGTCCATGTTTTTTGAGAAAGTAGTATGGATTCATTTCTTGTTCTACAAAAGTGGGTCTGAGTAGATCCAACTGGTTGTTATCTTTAAAGTTAGCCTACCTCATATTCTGTTTCTCAATTTGTACATTTTCTTGCTTGCTGTATTTGTTGTGGTTTTTACAAAGGGAGAGGATTGGATCAAAATCTTGCAATAGGTGGAAGGAAATGAAATAGATATTCACGGGTCAGTGAGAAGTCCTGTCAACATCCAAAAGATGTGTGTATGTTTCTGTCTTTTGAAGTATATCCTTTCAAAGTCACCTCAATCTCTGCAAAATGGCCAAAGAATATTCTTATCTAGTTAGCATTGGTAACATTTTACATTTGTTAAACTCCACAATTCTCATACAGCAGGGCTTTTCAACATATGTATTTGTATATTCACCAATACATCTACAACACCCTTAACTGCACATGGCAGAATTACAAAATTCATCATTACTATTTTTAAAACATTTTTAAAAAAAAAAATACAAAATTTATAAATTGAAATACAGAAAAATAATATACAAAAAGAAATGAAAAGAAAAATAGCGATATCAGAAACATTAATTTCACTACTTCTATAAAGAGTTAATTGTTATTTTAAAAATTGAATGATCCACCTTATGGGACATGTGCTAGATATTAGAGATTGGATCACCAAATTTGAAAACTTCACAAGATATCAAGTGATATATATATTTTTAGAAGAGGTATAGCCATTCTATTACATTATGAATTAGAACCTGGCTCCTTTCAAGGTTGTTTCTGAAGTATACAGTTCATATAAAGAATTAAATTTGTTTTGGGTCATTGGGTGGGTGTTAACACTGCCTCCCCAAATCAGAAACTAAAAATTGTTTGAGGAAAAAAATCATATAGAATCAATTTTGCTGTGTGAGCCATTCTTTAGTTTGCTGCAGAAGGCATGTGAAGAATAGTTAGTTAAATAGGACTTCATTCTAAGATGTAAAAATGAAACTTCCTGATTCAAATATCAGCTTTTAGATGTACAAAATATACTGATTTGGTACAAAAAGACATTTCAGAGGCAGTAATTACAGGCTGAAATTTATCATGGCAGAATACTAAGATACTTGGAGGTTTGAAATATATAAAAATAATGAGGTTAGAATAGGAAAAACAAGACCCAAAATCACTGGTTACTTTTTAATATGTAAATCCTTCCTATTGTTCAAGGAAAATTACTCAGAACAATTTAGTGATTTAAATTCAACTGTTTAACACCTCCAGATTAAAATCAGCCCATTGAGACTTCAAACAAAGAAACAAGAAAAGATGGAGTAAAAAAAAAAAGCCTTTTTCTCTGATCACCTAATCTTGATTATTCCTAATGTCAGAAAATCTTCTGTACAGTCTGTGCTTTTTACTGTGTGAAGACTTTTAAAATACTAAATGAATAAAACAGATATTACAATCTTAGATATCCAAGACCAAATTATCCAATATCAATCTTTCTGCTAATTGAAGTTTAGATGGTTCCAATCAAATTCTATCAAAGAGGATTGTCAAATGTCTTGAAAGTTGCTTTTGTTAAACAGCAATGATCATTTTACCTGTTGTCCCCCCCCCTCCAAAACAACCCACCGTGGTAGTCACATATCTACAATTATTTTTCTCCCAAATCGTTAAAAATATCTTGCAATACCTAAAAAGTCATCTAAGAGCAAGTAGGTATGATCATGTAACTTTTAAAACAAACCAATGATAAATTTAGAGTTTGGCTCCAACACTTCCATATTTTTTAGAAAGGTATGGGCAGATACCATCTTCTTGGAAAGCTCTGTGTAAATTTCATGTCCTCATAATGAAAACTAGAAAAAAGGGAAGAAAAAGACTGATGTTGAACCCAGCCAAAATGGTCTTACTGTCATATTATTTTATCATACTGCTAGCATACATTTTTGTGTCTTGATTTTATTATGTAAACCACAGGGAGCCATTAAGAATTGGGATGGTTAAAAAAAATAAAATAAATGCATAAAACTTGCAGCCAGTTGTATTTTCCCATACAAGTTATCAGGGAAATCGATATCCTTTTCCCCCCTGAATTTTGCTTTGGATCTAGGCTTCAAGTTGAACTTGAATAACCTGTAGCATTTTCTGAAGCTCTGGATTGGCTGTTATCTGTATGGCCCTACACATCTTCAATTTTTCTGAAAGTGTATGTCTTTAGTCAGAAATCTGTGTGCAGATTGCTAAATAGCGATATTACCATAGTGGTAAGACAGCATTATTTATTAATTTATTTATCATATTTATATGGCTCCATATCTCATAAGCAAGTGACTCTGGGTGGTATACGATATATACGATATATTTGTCCAATATATTTCTCCAATATTTATTTATTTATATGCATTTATACAATAATACATAGTATATTTAATCCAATGTAAAACACTAATGGAGAAGGGAGAGAGAGAGAAATGCTTTTGATTACTTGTCTTCAGGCTTATTATTAATTAAGATGTCATTTTAAAGTGGCTTTTCAAAAAAACAACAACTCAAGAACTGTTCCCTTCCCTTAAGCTTTTTACTATTATAATTCAAAGACCAATTTACCTAATTTTAACAAAGGGCAATGGTGATGTTTATGGTTCAAGCTTGAAAACTGTGTTGACAATTATCTAGTTCTTCTATGGGTCTGTCAGTTTCTTGAGAAGACCATGTAGGAAACATGACAAGATAAGCTAATTCTACTTTATTAGAGTGCTACATTAACAGAATCTTGCCAGTATGAATGTAGAGATCTCCCACTGTCTCTTTTTATCACCTGATAAGTAGGTCAGAAATTTTCTCTTTTTCTGCCTGTTACTCAGTTGCAGGCTTCCCCCTCTTTTATCTGATTATTCCCCAGACAGCATCTCTTCCACATATTTTCCAAGATCATTCTCATATTGCATTACAGGGTCTACCATCATGTTCACAGTCTCAGAGCCTTTCAAGGAACTGAATTTATAAACTCAATTCTAATTGCTTTTGGAAATTGCTTATTTACTACTCCAAAACTATTGGAGATCTTCAGAACAACTGACGAGTGTACTTTTCTTCATGAACAACAACAAAAAAAGAATTTAAAAAATTGGAAATAAACAGCAACAAGCTAAATAAGATTTTGATCTAACAAGTTGTAAATTAATTAAGGATCCAGACAACTTTGGAACATTGATACTTTTATTATAAGATTTTGGAAATCAACTACCTTTCATGGGAATCAACATGTTTTGCCTATTTTAAGTGAAAACAGAAATTACAAACTTTATGATTTCAGAAATTAGACACTTAGAGGGGACTAAAGATTCCAGGCAGAAAAGAAAAAGGGGGGTGTAAATGCCTTTGAATTTTGGTTAGTATGGAGATTTATAAAATGACACAAAGCAGTATAACATTTAAAATATTTCAAGAGATTTTCAAAGAACGGTACTAGACAATAGTAATTACAATAACAGAAATCTCAGCAATGATGTCTGATTCTATGGATGGACTTTGTCCAAAATATATTAAATCTTATGCAGAAGTATTAGAACCAGGATAATAAAAAGTGTGGATTACAAAATAAAGGAGGCAGTTAAATTGAAATGTCGAATGACGAGCTTAGAGAATGACCCCGAGAAGAACATTTTTTTTTTCTGGATATATGAAAGAAGCTGATCAAAGCTTTGAAAATCAAAGTGGAAATATAAAAAGTGTGGATTATAAGATAGAGAAGGCAGTTAAAGTGGAATTACAAATAACAAGCCTTAAGAATGAGTCTGATAAGGACTTTTACTGGATATACAAAAGAAGCTGATCAAAGCTATAAAAATCAAAGTGGAAATACAAATGAAAAAACAAGACAATGACCTGGATAATGACTTTTAAATAGATTTACAAAACGGGTTTCAAATTGTATGACAACATTTGAATGAATTAAAGATCAAGATTGTTAGAAGTAAAAGGAAGGAATATGGAGTTGGTTCGTTTGATCAAGGTTAAATAAGGCATATTTTTATAAAGTTCTGATAACTCTCTACAGACTTTCTGCTGACATTAGGACTGAAAAGTTGATGATGTGGATTTGCATATAGATAAGGACTGGGTTGTGTTATAAAATTTGTTTTTACTTGTGATGAAGATCTGAAGTCACTTCTTTATATGTTTTCTTTTTCTTACTTTCTTCTTTTTTCTTTCTTTACACTTTTTCTTCTTTCTATTTCTTTTTCTGAGATTAGTTTGTATTTGTTTTTACTACTGTAGTTAAAATATTTAATAATAAATATATTTAAAAAGTTAGAACTAATAATCATAGTCATGCTTCATGTCTGACTATCTTGAAGGGACAAATCAATCATGCAAGTTTGACAGCTACATGGAATCATGCTAAATATTTAATATGTGATGCTGAGCCCAAATGTTGTTTCCATAGTCCAATATAAATAGATACTTTATGATGGCATGAACAGTAAAGAAACCTTACATTCTTGTAAACATTATTGTAAACATGATTCACATTAAAATTTAAAAAATATACTACTCAACTAAATAATTTATCAATTTATTTAAAAAAAAAAAAAACACCAACAATTCATTTTTCCAGCAAACATTTCTCATGCCAGGTTACTGGACAAAAGTTTTAAAAACAGAAAATCTAACTTAAAGCAGAAAAGTAAAACAAAGCACCAACAAAAAAGATATGCAACAACTGTTCACAATACATTTATAAAATCCATAGCTATCATGTTCCTAAAGATGTATCCTGAAGTGAAAGTTTTGTTTAGGTCACAGAGGAAGAGCTTGTGTTCACTCATCACTAACTTATGATTTATTTTGGCTTAAAATCAAAGCCGGACTTCAAAAACACTTTGAAAAGTCCAAGGTTTTCTACAGTATATTTTCCCATTGCAATTTCTCATAATTTTTGACAGAATCAGATGAAATTTGCTGGCACAGAAGTTTTTCCCAAGTAGACCAAGTCTGACAAATTTCAGATAAATTGTTGAGTTTTGGAAACAAGAAGCCTTAAAGTTTTTTGGGTTTTGTTTTTTTACAGAGTTGCTGTCAGGCGCAAGAAACCAGGAACCAAAGTTGTTCAAATGAACACAAGTTTATTCCATGCTAGCTCTCTACAAGAATCTGAACTACTAATGGCCAAGGCAAATTGAAGGTAGATAAGAGTCAATGGAATAGAAGGAGGACTTAGATCTCTTGTGGGCATGAAAAGATTCGAGACTTATTATGTATTTGACCCCACCCTCAGGTTCAGCCTGGTCATCTCCTTCAGTTGCTTATATATTACTTATTATATAGCAAAGTTTGATGAAGTTTGCAAGGCATTGCTTATCCATTCTGGGGTAAAGAAACCAGCTAATTTCAGAAAAATAAGTGCAGTGGAGGTTTGTTGTCCGGGATATTAAGAATATAAAAAAAGGGATTTACTACTTCTAGCCACACAGACATACATTTTGTGCATCTAACCTGAAAACATTTAAATAAATAAAGTAAACAGATATTTGATCAACAGAAATGTCTAAAATTTGAGAAAAACATTTTGTTTCTTCCCACTTTATACTTACATTGCAACTGAAACAGTAGATAAAGGAGTAATATTTTATGGATGAAGTGGCACATTCTGATATTTAGAAATACTCACAGCTATTTCCTGAGATGGTGTTTAATACTCTCAGCCATACAGCTAAAAGGAATTTATTTAAATATGCAATATTTCTAATCATCAAAGAAAACCATTTCCATAGGTTGTACATGGAAAGGCTGCACCCGGTGAAATGTCACATCAGGTTTTATTAACTTGGTATCCTCTAGATAAGTTGCATTTCCGGAGTTGGTGAAATCCAGAGGAGGTGGCAAGGAGGCAAATAAAGAAACAAATACAGTAATGTAACTCTATCTCTTTTTTGCTTACAACAAGATATTGCAGGCAAATATATAAGGGATAAAACTTGTGTTGTGTTGTCATAGTGTACCCTTTGTCAAACTGAGGAACTGTCAGCTTGCTACTGGGCCCCCACAATGGGAAACATTGGAGGAAATTGTTTACCAAACCAGAAATCATCTCTACTGAATAATATCCTATTATGTTTTTTCGCACCCTACGTGATTGCAGTATTTGATTTGACTATATCAGTATTGGAACAAAACCTAACAGAATAAGAGTCGGAAGGGAACTTGGAGGTCTTCTAGTCCAACCTCCTGCTCAAACAGGACAACCTGGACCATTTCAGGCAAGAGGCTGTCCAGATTCTTTTTAAAACCCTTGTGTGATGGAGCACACAGCTTCTGAAGGCAAGCTGTTCCACTGGTTTATTGTTCTGTTTGGAAATTCTAGGTTACTTCTCTCCTTGATTAGTTTCCATCCATTGTTTCTTACCTTGTCTTCTGTTGCTTTCGAAAATAGGTTGACCTCCTCTTCTCTGTGGCAACCCCTCAAATACTATCATGTCACCCCTAGTCCTTCTTTTCACTAGACTAGACAGACACAATTCATGCAACTGTTCTTCATATGTTTGTTGCTGTTTTCTGTACTCTTTCCAGAGTCTCAACATCTTTTTTATAATATGGTGACCAAAACTGGATGCAGTATTCTTTTTTTTTTTAACCAAGTTTTATTAATTTTCCAATTTTACAAAGTTCCAGGTGATAGGGAAGCAACATGGTGATTGGGTAGTCCATAATCAAATAACAAGCTCTTTCATGCACATATCAGGTTACATCAAAAATTTCCGCTCTATTTCCCTTAGTTATTGTATCACATTGAAATTAATACATTGCTAGTTATAGCTCAGTCGGTTAAGAGATTTATCAATATATTTTAACTTATACGCCTTCATATCCTGTTTTGAATTTTACCTAGTTTCAGTTACAGTATTCCAATTAGCTTAATATCCAAAGTCTTTAGATTTTGGGTAACCCAAAGTTCCCTTAGTTCATTACAGAATAATTGTCATATCTAAAATACATTTATTATTTACTCAGATAGATTCTTACTTTATTTCACAAACACATTCCATTTCTCATCCTAATACTTCATCACTTACTAATAAGATAACCTTTATCATCTCAGTCCAACTTCTATATTATAATCCAAGACTATTATTCTAGTGACTATTTTTTTTATTTCCCTTATAGATCTAAATCCTAAATATTAAATCAATTAGTATCTTTTAAAATCTCCTTAGACCATTAAATAATATTTTAATCTCTTCCATTATAGGTCACATAAAAAAACCATTTTTTAAAGTCTAACTTTAGCTTTCTTTTTGTGCCAAGCAGGCTTCCATAGCAGTGCCTCTAACTCCTCAAGCGGATCTCCCTTCATTCCTACACATGTCGTTTGAATCAAGGGAGACCATCCAATTATCAATTTTTCAAAGGAGCCGGTCCCTTCATAATCATTAGATTGTTGGTCTAATAGTTCAAATCTCCATATTTGGCTCAATACATCTGTCGTCAGTTCAGTCTGGTCCTCTTCTTCCGGTTTCAGCTGGTTTAAGTAGAAAGTCGTGTTCAATGTTGTAATTGTTGTTTGATTGTCTGGTTTTTCTGGGTTCTCAATGTGCTGTACATGTAAGTCCTCAGCACTTTCCATCTCAGTGTTGCTTTCTTCAATTTCTGATGCTGTTAAAGTTGCAGGTTTTTTGATTAAGATCAAAGTTTGGGTATCAGGGTTCTCAGTAGGTTGTAGCTGGTATTTTTTGAAGTCCATTTTAATATTAATTCCTTCCTCTTCTGTTGCCTTTTGGATTGTAGGTTCATCAGTTGGAATCTGGGCTGCATTTTGTAGCTTTGAGGTGGCGCCTTTATTTTTCAGTCTGGAATTCATTAGCTCAGTGGTCTCAAGGATTTTTTCAAGTATCAGTTTGTAGTTAAGTTGTGGGTAATGTTCCTCCATTTCTATTGTGTTTACAGATAGTCCTTTAGTGAAGGCTATTTTTAATAAGAGTCAATAAGTGTCCACCTCCACTATGGAAAATTGTTTTCACCACCCAGATGTTTCAAGTTCTTATCTTTTTTGATAGTGTCAAGGCCAAATCTTAGTCTCACAGGTCTCCCAGTCAAAAAGAAATTCACTTGCTGTACCAAATTTCGCCACAAGATGTCCCCAGTGACATGTAAAGTCTTTCCCAAACTCAGGTTAGGCTTTTATCCGGTTTAAAAAATATTCTTTTTTTCCCCCAGCTTAACAGATAAGTAAAGTAATAGGTCACTGTAAGAATAGGAATCTTTTGGGGTTCCAAATATCCCAAAATTACAAGTCCAATTGTTTAGTTGTTTAGTTTAGTTGTTCTTTTTATATATATATAGCTTTATGTTCCCAGAGTAGGCAGAAGCCACCAAGTTAGAAAGGGGGGAAAAATTTCCAAAGGCTTTTACAGGAGAGTGGTTGGGATGCAAGAAAGGTAAAGTAAGGTCTCACCCAATTCCTCCGCGTTGCTTTCGTCGTGCTTGGTAGTGCTTTTGGCTTTTGGCTGGTATGGCTTAGTGATCGGCCATGTTAATTGCCGATCTTTTCTTTGTCGGTCCAGAGGAGCTGCCTCAGATCAAACGGAAGGGCTGCTGCCCTTCCGCGATCTGTCGAGGGTCCTCCTCAGCGGTGGTCGCCCCTCCAGGATGACTTTTGACCCTTTTCAGGGTCTTCCGACGGAGGAAAACCAGACGGCGGAGAGAGTATTCTCCCCGCACGTCCGCTGGGTCGCGATCGCAAACTGCTGGATGCAGTATTCTAAGTGTGGTCTTACTAAGGCTTTATAAAGCAGTACTAGTACTTCACGTGATCTTGATTCTATCCCTCTGTTAATGCAACCTAGGATTACATTGGCTTTTTGGCTGCTGCCGTACGCTGTTGGCTCGTATTTAAGTGATTGTCCGCTAGGACTCCAAGATCCCTCTCACAGTTACTGCTATTGGCCAGGTTTCATCTAATCTGTACCTGTACATTTGTTTTTTCTTGCCTAAGTGTAAAACCTTAAATTTCTCTACATTTAATTTCATTTTGTTAGATAGGCCCAGTGTTCAAGTCTGTCAAGATCCATATTATTCAAAACACTACTTTGGAGTGTGTTCTATTCACATTCTGTTCCTCTTTTTTCCTGGGCTTTCACAGCATTTGGCTCTGAATTTTTGCATGGGTTTTGCTTCAAAATTATGGTAAGGTCAGCCGAGAAGATCATAGGAAGCTCACTTCCTGGTATTCAGGATGCTGCTTATAAGCACTATGTGCTTAGAGCTCAAAGCATTGTTAGAGACCCCATACATCCACTTTATGATCTGTTTCCATTGCTCCCCTCTGGGAGGAGGTTTCGAAGTATTTCTAGTAGGACTGATTCTAGGTCTATTGATTCTATTAGACCTGATTCTGTAATAGCTTTGTTCCCTATGCTATCCGTCTGGTAAACTCGCAAGATTCGTTTTTCTCGCCATGTACATGTATCCATAATCCAAAGTAGACTGTGTTGTTTCTCTGTTTCATATAATATATGTGGGTAAATGCATAATTCTGTGTTTGTTTATTTATTTTTGTCATATTTATATAGTATATATTGGAGGTGATGACTCTTTGAGAGCTGTAGGCAATGAAATTTCATTTTAATGTATGCCAATTAGTGTACATTCAAAGTGACAATAAAGTTATTATTCTATTCTATTTTATTCTATTCTATGGCTGATTTAGAGTTCCCCTGGGTCTGATTTCGTTAGGGTCACAACCAGGATGGAGACAACTTGATTCTGTTAAACCAAAATAGTGTATAGGAGCTGGAAGAAGCACAGTAAGGTTCCTGAAAGGCCATGTCCTAAAGCCTAGCCTCCCTAAGTTTAATAGGGTATATGTAGACTATATTTACGTATATGGATGCATGTGTCAATCCTTAGAGGTAGTCTAGGTGAGAAGCACCAACCATATAGTACCAACCTTTACTGTGAGGTTATAATAACAGAATCCTGCAAGTCTAAAAGTACACCTCTCCCCACTTTACCATTACAGTCCAGGAAACAAGGGATAGTCTTTCTGAGATGTTTGCCATACCCCATTGCTTCTGTGGGTTAAGCTGCCTCTTATTTGACAGTTACCTAGTCTGTTGCTGCTGCTTTTTCTATCTCTCAAGGACATCCTGACAGATCTTTATAGACCATTACATGTAAATATGCTTTTGAGGCAAACTCAGCTCCTATATTCTGTACTGGGACATCCAGACAATTTTCTTGGCAACATTATGAAAGTGGCTTGCCATTTGCTGCCTTCTGTTATGGGACTTCAACTTCCCAGTCTAGTCTCCATTCCTGGCATTTCTTACACAGGTACTACTCAAGCCTGACCATGTTTGGCTTCTGAGCAAGATTGTCTAGAACTTCCAATTCTTCATGCACGCACACACAGAGACAGTGCCTGAAGCAACTCATGTATGAGTCTCAAGTATTTCGTTGCTGGAAGCCCGATAATATTACTTATTAATATATTAATATCCATGAGTAAAACAGAAGAGTAATGACTCCACAAACAATGACCTGATTAGAATAGAATCCAATCCCCAATTTAGTTTAACTTCTGCTATCCAACTTCCTTTGAATTCCCTCTGAGATTAACAGCACTAGCCAGCCGCTGGTCACAGCCAATTATCTAAGACAATATGCTCCCATGGAGAAGAACACATTAAGAGACCCAAGTGTTTGCAATGCAACATTGAATCCACATTAATTTACTGCTTTTCACTTCCAAGAAATAACCTTTTAGGTTCATAGTACCTACTTTGCATCTCAATTTCCCTATCAATCAAACAAACATAACAATTTGAGGGAAGTATTTTAAATTCCTTTGTTGTTAAGATGTATTTGATTTAACACTAGAATATTCTGAGTTAAGCTATTTGAAGCTATTTCTATATAATTAAAGCTAAACCAGGAACTGGAGAACAATTTAAACTTAAATCCTTGAATGGGAGAAAATAGAATGCCTAAATAATGTACCGTTCTGATTAGAAAGATTGGCCAATTTAACTGCTTATTACATGTACTATTGTACTATCTGCTTATTTATCTTACATTTCCTGCAAGCCACCACTATTAAGTTAGATCACTGAGGAGTACCCAAAGAATCTCTTTAATGTGTAAATATTTCAATATAGTGACCTAGAAGTTGACCTAATTTATTTCCTGCAGTAATCGTGTTCTTCAGAGGGAGAGATTTCTTAATCTTTTCAAGTCTGGGAGTACAGAGAAGTGATTGGAGGAAAGTCAGGTGAAGCAGGTTTTACATATTGTGAGTTCTTATGACCCAGTTAAACACCTTATCCTGTCAGGGACATAAAACGTGAAACACAGCTTGCTAAATGACATTCTCATTTATGCATATTAAGTGGGATCGGTGGGATAGGCATTCAATTGCCATCCACGACATCCTCTGGAATTCTTTACTGAAGCAATCCTGTATAAGATTTTAAATCTTACAGTATTCTTCAAAAAAAGATTTTTTTTATTCTCTGCAAATCTTTGTCTTAGAACTAAAGCCCATATTGTACAGTACATAGCCAGTGTATTTAAGTAACAATTTGAATGTCCAAAATGCCACCTGCTTCCTAAATGAGGTTTATTTCTATATATACTGTAAGTACACATAGGTGTGACTCATACAAACCTGTTTATTGAACAGAAAAATCTCCAGGTTCAGTTTAAAGCTGGGTTGGTAATTCAGAGTTAACAAAGTCAGGAAGCAGGATTTTTTTGCACAGGATTTTTGTCTCTACCATCTATTTTTTCCCAGTCTGTTCTTTTTTGATGGAGGGGGTTTATTTTCTTAAAATTATTCAGAATTGCCTCCCTTCTCATCAATACACACAAATACATGTACCAATGTGAATTTATAATAGTGATGAGCTTTGAGACTAATAGGCCAGGGTCTAATTATCCTAATGTTTCTCCAGCAATTCTGAATCTCATGTTCAGAGGCAAAGCGATCTGCTTGCATAGCACATTTCTCGGCAGCTCACAGACAATTGAAGAGGAGCTGATCGAGTTCTTGCATTTATAACTGAAGTAATCTATAATTGGACCAGGTCACTGGAATTCTGATTGGTTCTTCACCTAGATGAATTTCTAATTGGTTGGTTATTTGAAGAAGTTCCATTTGTGATTGGTCTGCTTTTGAAACACTCTACTGCTTATTCTACTTTCAGGTGAGATTGCTGAAGATTTTAAATAGTGTTTGGATATATGTCAATTATCAATTATAAGATTCCAGTCCCAATTGCTAGTGCAAGGCTAGGACACTAGATAATTAAACCATGGCCTATTAGCCCGGAATCTGATTGTTTTTGAGTTTAATGTTGGCCATGAAAGCCCGCATCAATAATGAATTTTTAATCCTTTTTAGCTAACATGTAAGGGTTAAAATCTCTTAAGTATTATTAAACAAATGGCTACTATGTGATTCAGATATCTATTATTGCACTATGTCTACTTTTATGCTTCTCAGCTCATCAACTCATAAGGCCAGATCTAGCGTTGGAGGTTGAAGCATTCTTTGCAGGCATGTGGGAATGTAACCTAATTATGAAGCCAATTTTACAGCTATAAGAGAAATTAGGTCTATTTTCAGGAAATACATGATAGGGCTAAGCAAAGCCTAGTACCCAGCTAATGACATTGTACAAGAAGAAGAGTCAAATAATTTATGCTCTGTGAGCTTCTGCTTAGAAAGAAAAGCAGAAGGAAGTGATCTCAGATTAACAATTTCCCAGAGAAAGAGCAGGCATAGTGATAAAGAGGACAGTGTAAAACTTTCAACTGTCTAAACCCTACTGCCCCCTTGTGGTCAGTAGTCATGAGCTGCTGAAGAACCAATGGCATTAGAACTGGATCTCCAAAACATAGCAGAGCAAGAAACACGCACACCCTACACCCACTTCTTTCCTTCTACCCTGCATGCAAATATAAAAGTATAAAAACTAATACCAGGTCTTCATCATGGCTTGGCACTGTGGAAATAGCTTTCTCTAACTGATATCAATGTTTTGTTAACCGCTAGAGTTTCCTAGAGCGGGAATGCTGAAAGTGCAAACATACAACTGCCAGTAGCAAGTAAATATGTAAAACAGAAAGCTAGATTGCCATTATACATAGCAAAATTAGGGGGTTGGGTCTGCATACAAAGAAGCTATACATTCTGGAAAGAGATCAGTGACCTGTTGGATGGAAACTAATCAAAGAGACAAGCAACCTAGAACTAAGGAGAAATTTCCTGACAGTTAGAACAATTAATCAGTGGAACAACTTGCCTCCAGAAGTTGTGAATGCTCCAACACTGGAAGTTTTTAAGAAGAGACTGGACAACCATTTGTCTGAAATGGTATAGGGTTTCCTGCCTGAGCAGGAAATTGGACTAGAAGACCTCAAAGGTCCCTTCCAACTCTATTATTATTGTTGTTATTATTATTATTACCATCAACTATTTGAAATAGCTTCTGTTCTTGAGTTATAGTAATGATATAAAACTAATTCTGATATCTGGTCTTCGGGAAGCTTCAGCTAAATTCATGCTTGCCTTGGAGGACCTTGACAATCAGGCATCAAGTTATACATTGAAATAATGAGGGAGAGCTAAAAGAGACTCATCTTTGACGCTGTGAGAAGGATCTTCTTCTAAGCCCGAACCATGAAATGCATCCCAATAATGAATGAAGTCAGCTAGGGCTGAAACTCTCATTGATTGGTTCCTCTCAAGAAGGCTTTCTAAGGAGCATATTTTGCTTTGTGGATTACATCAGTGCCTTGTGACCATTCAGAAAAACAGTTGTGTTTATCCAGTATATGAACATTGTATGAATGACAGCCCTTGAACCAAAATCTGTGTAAGCGTGGCCAACACCATCCTTACTGGGATGGCACCGTCACTCAGCTCTTTGAAATTCCTAATTTATTCATACTATACATGTGCCCAAACAAAATCCCAGCCAACAATGTAGTGATAGCAAGATGAAACCTCATCCCTTTTTATGTATGCAATGCTTGGGATGGAGTTTTGACCACACCCCCTGAGATTTTGAAGCCAGTGGACCTTACAGCAGGATCATTATATATGCCATCTTAAATCCTATACTTGAATCCCATAATGCAGATTATAAATCTAACAGATAAATTTAGCATAAATACATGCTTGCCCTGTATTAAATAAATTTTCCTTAGTATTGTTTTCAAAGTTAAATTAATACCTTTCGAAGAGCTCTGCATCACTCAGTGCTTTTAAGAGGCACAATGGCTCAAGCAACTGTGCAATTCTACTCCAGAAAACCAACTGTGCATATGTATGTATGTATGTATGTATGTATTCAAATTTGTAGGGTATCGCAGTATATATGTGTTTTTTTATGATGCACCCGGTCGGCCCAAATATGAGAAGAAGAAATCTTTTGCCTGTATCAGCCCCAATCTAGGGCTAAAGGTCAACACAACTGCCTAATGTGCAAGCAGTCCGGGTTCGAATCTCAGAAGGGTGTAGCTGGCTGATGAGAGCTAAGGAGCTCGAAATAGCTATATCAGCTTCCCTTTAACTCTTTGTTAGCAATCCAAATTTAACATATATATATATACATATACATATACATATACATATCTACATACATACATACATACATAGACACACACACACACACACACATATATATGTATATGTATATGTATATATATATATATATATATATATAGAAAAAAAATCCACATTGCACAGTCACAATGAAATAAAATCATGAAATAGGAGGTTCACTTCTGTGGCTGCCTCCGCTGAATTGCAAGAGAAGCTGCATGTGTGAGGCTTCAAAGCAAATTAGTCTTTCAGCGTGCAAGGGAGACAGCTCTGACCTTTTGTTGGGCTAGAGAGAAATGTGGTTAAAATCATTATCAGAGGCTGGCCTATAACACAAACACATAAGGGGGAAAAAAACCCACAACTTTTCCCAACCACCCTTGGAAGATGATGAAAGGTCTGGTAATGAAAGTTTTTCTAAAGTCGCAGTTACAAATAAGGGTTTGTATTTCGACAGTGAGGTTTTCTTTGGACCAGAGTATCAGCATTGGCAATGTGGAATATATAAATGCCTGCAGCACCCAACAGGTGTGGTTGTGATCGTGATCTTCCATAGTGTTCAGAAGAGTTGGATCAGACTGAGAAGATTGCGTGGTAGATACAAATGACAGAAAATAGCCTTTTCTCTTCCTCTGCAAAGATGCCCATTCCCGTCGTCATTTGCTATTTGTTTATGCTTTCAGTAAAGTCAGTAGTGGGAGGGTAATGGTGATAAACAAAGTACAAGGCTTGCATTCAGAAAGAAAGAAGGCAGGTGGAGTGGGAAAGGAGAAAAGAGAAATATATTTCCTCTTCCAACTGTTACTACAGTGACATTCAGTAATTGCAGCCTTTGGGAAGCAGGTTTCGCTACAGAAATTGGAGGAAAATGGACATGGACTTATTAGGGAGGAAAGGCCCAACTTTGCTTGGATGGGAGTGACCTGTTCGCAGTGATAGTCACTCAAACAACTTCAGAGGGGACTGTTAGAAGGTAATCGTAAAGGCTAAGGGCTTCCACATGCTAATAGTCATCAATATTTTGCTTTCCTTTTTTTCCATGAGGCAAATATTCTTTTGAAATCTCAACTTCTCTCTGTCTCTCTCTCTCTCTCTCTCTGTCTCTCTGTCTCTGTCTGTCTGTCTCTCTCTCTCTCTCTCTCTCTCTCTCTCTCTCTCTCTCCATCTCTATTTCTTTCACTTGGTATGAAGGAAGAAAGGAATCTTGTCTCCTGTTTATAAGAAATATAAATATCCTATTACATTTAAGCCACTGGCTTAAACAAAGTGCTTTGTTTCTACAGGTCAAAAGATAGCAAACATACCTAATACACCTTTCCCCTCACACAGGTAGTTCTCAACTTACAACAGTTCATTTAGTGATTGTTTGAAGTCATAAAGGCACTGAAAGAAGTGACTTAAGATCGTTTCTCACACTTACGACCATTAACAGCTGTGACAATCAAGGACATAAGATGGGGTAAAACTCATTTAACAAATGTCTCACTTAGCAACAGAAATGTTGTGCTCAATTGTGTTTGTAAGTCAAGGACTACCAGTATTTTCCCCACAAAACCCCAGTTGGGCCAAGAGAGATTAACTGTCCCAAAGTCACCCAGTTGGCTTTCATGCCTCAGGCAGGACTAACGCTTACACTGTCCTGTTTCTTGTCTGATGCCTTAACCACTAGACCAAGCAGTGGTTAGAAAAAATAGGTTGCAGAAAGAAAGGAATTACGATGTAATCTTAGGCAGATTTGATCATAATTGTATGTATCACTGCTGATCAGAAGCCATTTATATTTCCTTTTATGTGTTCTGTTTCTTCTTTTTTTCTATTGCCTTTTCTCTTTATTTTTTTTATTGTATCATTTCCCTTTTACATTTACTATCTTTTTCTTTGAATGTACTTAATATATGCAAAATTAATAAACACCATTTTTTAAAAAAGACAATATCACCATTTTTGTGTCTTTACGCATGTACAAGTCTAGATTGTTCTTCATGTAAAAAAAAAGCACCTTCTGGTAATGTGTGTTGTTTTCATATCTTTCTCATATCTTATTAATTCCTTCTTTTATTCTGATGCAGTTTTATTGTGTTAGGACCTTCATAAACAGAGACTCTTTACTTTGGAGGATCCAATTTGGGTCAGTCTTTATTTTCCCTAATGTAATCATTCAGACTAAGTTTTTCTTTCACAGTTTGTTTCATTTGTAATTATCCTTTATTTCTTGCTATATAAAAACTATAAATAACATTTTTGAAGAGAAGTGCATGGTACACGGTTATTAGTTTCCTTGTTTTTCAATCAAACTGTCCAATTCAGCTTGGGTCTGGACAGCTATGCTTACAGTATATCTAATTATAGGGACTGTCCAGTACTTGTTGCTTTAACAGTATCTCTACCATTTTATTTAGATTTTTTTTTTAAAAAAAAAAAAAGACTTTTTGATATACTCTAACCTTATAAACTTGGTTATACAATAAACCAGAAGATTCCATTAATCTGAAGCATTTGCATCTTTCTTCAAGTGCCAAACATTTAATGACAATCTTCTCCTATTATTTGGCCTCCTTTAATTGCCTTACTAGTACATTTCTCCAGGCTAGATTTCACTATTATGTCTTCACTAAATACAAGGACAGTGTCCAACAGAGACTCACTTTCAGCTTTTGATTTATTGTATACTTTTAAATCATTCAAATAAAGCAAATGGTTTATTTTCAGGCTTTGTTTTTGGATTCTATACAGACAATTATTTTGTTCAGAATACAGGTGAGTGGAATCATTGCCAACACAAAGGGTAATGGTGACAGTGACATCTTTAGAAATATGCCTTGTTTCATTTTTACTTTCCCCAAGTCTTCTCCATTTACTACAAGGGATGCTATGGTGATTGGGCTTGCATTGTTTAGAGATACTAAGAACTGTGTTGGCAGGAGCCCATAGCTCTTAGAAGGGCCATGCTATCCCTTGATAGGAAGGTTTCAACTAGGCTAAGTACATCCCACAGCCCATTTTCAGTGCTGAAAACCAGATATCAATTTTCTATGCCAAAGCAGCCAATTTCCAAGTCAATAAGAGCCCCATATAATATGGATACTGGGAAACTCATGACAAGTGGGTCACAGGTCTCAGTTACTTCTATTAGACAACCAAAGCAGAAAATGCAAACCACTTGAAAGGTGAACAAATATGAAAAAATTGGGCAAAGCTAGAAAACAAATAGATTATTAATCTAAATGGGATTTCAAAGGCAGAGGTTCCCAAATTGGAAACACAAACTCTCAAACTCCAGTATTACTGAACAGAGCTAATGGATCGGTGTCATGTTGTTCTGGAAAGCATAGTTTTCTTTGACACTGAACTGGAAGCTATTGACCACAAACAATAACTGTGTGTTGTTGAAACAAGCTGAAATTACAGATAATTTGAGTATTGGACAACTAACAGTGAATCAAATGATGGAAACTTTAGAAGAATGTAATTCTGATCTACACAGAGATTAAAACTTGGAAAATAGAAGCACTACAGCTAAACAATTGCAAATAGCAGGGACTGAGAAAATCAATCGTCAAATGGAAGAATCAGTAAGAAAATGATTATCAAGCAAATAAAAGATTTGTTTAATCTTTTGCATGACATTAACAGAACATGATAATCAAAACAATTCCAACAGAATCTATTAAAAGAAACAAAGCAACTTATGTACTCTATTGCTAATGTTGTAACAACAGTACCTGGACTTAAAAATAAGAAAACTATAGACATTTAGAAGACTAGAGGAAGGCTAGAGTAGAATGTTTGCTTAGAATGGGATAACAACAGCAACAACTATAGACATATCTGAATAACAAGGTTATATTAAAAATGAAAAAAAAAATCAACCATATCCTTATAAAGCAGTACATTATTGGGCTCAAGACTATTACAGAAACTTCAGAAGAAGGCAGTGGATGATGGCAGTGACACAGAAAATTTAACAACATGAAAGCATTTTTGTTTAAACAAAACACCATGTTTAGAATTAACCTATAGCATCTACAAATTCTGATAAGGAAAAAAGGTAGAATATTTCCAAAATGTGTGTGCAAAGAATGGGGGGGAGTACAATGGGTCAATAAAATTGAAAAAGACTTTAATGGACAGCAAATCAAAGAGGAGGGTTAACAAAATATGGTTTGAATGCAAGTCAGAAAGATTAAAAACTGTAGTGCCCTGGGAAAAAATGAATGGCATGGCTTTTGGCTCAAATGATTCTGATTATTTCTAGAATGAGGCCTACCAGGATTTCAGGCTTTGCCTCACTCTGTCTTGCTTTCTGGCACAATCTAGCTTGTGGGAAGGAAAAAAGAATTTTTTAAAAAAATGTCCTATAAAATTTGGATTAGAATATGAAGTGACTTTTACAATCTTTCGGCAGAACTGAAAGATGTTACCCTCTGATGCGATAACTCTTTGTAAGTTCAGAAAAAAGAATGTACATCTAAGGGGTGGGATTGGCAGTCACCTAATGTTCTGCCACCAGTCCTTGTGAGGGTAGGAGCTATTTTTAAAATACCTTCCATACATTTCCTACCCATGTTGTATTGATAATGGGGGCAGATCTGACAGCTAGTATGAGGAAAAGATGAAACTAGGAATGAGAATGAAGTAGAGAGTCAAGAGAGGTAACTCTACCCTTAGGATCATCATTTGGGCAGCTTCTAATTTGTATGTAGCAGAGGGAAGCTCCTTAGAACCTCCGTTTTGGATGGCTCTAAATTTAGAGGACCCCTCTCTACATGAATTCAAAAGAATATTAAGAACAGAAAGATAACCAAGGGGAAATAAAGCTTGCATGCTGATTGTTGCTCCATTCTTCCCATACTTGGAAGAATAATTTCCAAGAACTCATGTGATATATTTCTTGGACTAAGGGAGCCCCTGCCTAAATCCCTTCTTGGTTATTTCTCACTGAGTGACTATGGGCCACTCAGAATATCTTAGTCTCATAGGCTTATTTTGAAGATACCTTAGGCAGTACATCCACTGCAATCACAGGCATTAATCGTGATGTGTTGACAACTGATCAAATGATGAAAGGTCTAATTTAAAAATGCTTCCCTCGTTCTGTATATTGTATACATGACAATAATCTTAATATAAGATGGGAAAAAGAATCTTAAAACTACATGTGTGACATAATTTTATGTTCAAATTTGGGGATAGGAAATAAAGGACTTTAACATAGTGTCAGAAAATGTTAGATGTTTCCATTTGTGGGTTTTATTTCATGTATTCATTTGTAAGCTTGTAATCTCACTTGCTTTTCCACCGATTGCTTGAAATTTTGCTGGAATTAAAGATTAGCTACAAGGACTGATCTATTTTCTATATACCAATAAACATAGAATACTATACATTATTGCTTGCTGTTGCTGCTGCTGTAATACTAAAACCTGGCTGTGCTGCACAGCACAAGAACCAGGAAAGAACTGGGGGGGAGGGGTGGCAGGGGATGGGCAGGGAGACAATCAAATGCAAACTTTACCCATCCCTTGCAGTTTGGATTAGATCCTCAGCCATGCATTGTAGTCAGGGTACAGAGAATTATTAGAATCTACTCCTTAAAGTGAACAGGTTGCTCTAGATTTTTTGACAGGCAGAAACTGGAACGCTTGTCTGTACATATTCTGTCTAGGTAAATATTTGTTGCACAAAATGCTGGCAACTACAGAATCAAAAGCCTACTGTATACCATATACACCATTGTTACAAGTTTGGTTGTTACAAATAGAGTTTAAGTCCATATATGGTCAACCCAAGAAGTCCCATTCCTGATACTGTTCCCATAATACCACTACTCATCTCCACCCCCTGTATCTAGCAACTAATTAACTCCACCACCACCCAATATCTAGCACATAATTTTATAGTTTTATAGGTGCAGAAGTTCTCTCCGTATAGACATTCATGCTGTGCCATGTAGAAAATGTTTCTCTTATGCAAGTAATGGAGGGAAGTGAGGAGTTGGAGAATTAAAACATGTTTATTATACTGTATGTTAAATTGTATATGATAAAATGATTTTGTGCTGTAACTTTTGAAACAGATCCATAATATTTTGACTGTTTTTGTCTTTTGGTCTGACTGTATTCAACTACAGCATAATGGCACTGACTTCAAAGTACATAGGCAAGGATTTAAAAAAGAAAGCTCTATATGTATGCAAGTGCTGAAAACACTCCTATCTTCTAGTCTTTCACAAAGTCCTATTGCTCAATAGATACTAACAGAAGCTTACCTTGGGAGTGTCTGGGAAGTGTCATTTCTCAGGCTTGGCAACCTTTAAGAAATCCTAGATATGTTACACAGTTTATTTTAAAGGTGGTTTGTGCTTATATCTACATTTATTGATCACTGTCAAGACATGATTAGGGCTTGCTTTCAAGAGGCTGCTGAAGTCTTATCACATCGTCATTCACTTTCCCCAGCAAGGTAGGTCATCAAATACACACAGTCCTTTCTTTTGCATAATCCTTCATTTTACAGGCAACAGACTTGATCCTATGGTTTGCTATTCAAAATTTAGAAAACAAAGCAGGACTGATGCACTGTTTCTTCCTCTTGCGAGAGGTTTTGTTACATGATGTTGGACTATTTTATTGAAATACGTAATAATGAAATTCACTGGAGAAGAGCCTAATGCTGGGAAAGATTGAGGGCAATAGAAGAAGGGGACGACAGAGAATGAGGTGGCTGGATGGAGTCACTGAAGCAGTAGGCGTGAGCTTAAATGGACTCCAGAAGATGGCAGAGGACAGGAAGGCCTGGAGGAACGTTGTCCATGGGGGTCGCGATGGGTCGGACACGACTTCGCAACTAAAAACAACAAATAATGAAATAACTCAGGACACTTCAGTTGCTGCCTAAGACCTTACTCATACCAATGCATGAAAAATGAGAGGATGCATCTAGAATCTTTATGGTAAAAATCCCAAATTAACCTGAAACTGTGTTATGACACTAAACATTAAGGTTTGCTGCCCAAATATACTGGTAATAGATGAAGAAAAGGAAACATTCCTGTCCCTGAAGGCATCAAAGGAAGCAATTCTCATCATAACATATCCTAGCTCCCTGTTTTTCAAGGGTACAAGGTCTTCCTAGTAATGGTTGTATTTCCATAAAATATTCTTGCCAAATAGGCTGGAAATTTCACCACCCTGCTTATACATACATTTACTAGTTGTTGTTATTTTTTTTAAGAATGGCAACCTTCAAACACTCAGTGGTTTACACCAGTGTTTCGCAACCTCAGCAACTTTTAAGATGTGTCGATTTCAGCTCCCAGAATTCCCCAATCAGCATGCTGGGGAGTTGATATCCACACTTTTTAAAAAAGTTGCTGAAATAGAGAAACACTGTTTTACACATATAACCACATCCACAGCACAGTAGTAAAAACAAAAAGCCATAAAAACATGATCTTTAATTTCAAATTAAAATGGCCCCAATAAGAATTATTGATTTGATGGCACTGGGTTATTTAATTCATTGTCTATTGGCTTAATTTCATTAATTAAAAGTACTTAAGAAGAACTTCATTGTAACCAGCTTCTGAAAAACCAGCAGCTTCCACCTCCCCTTGGAAGATTATTCTCCAAAAAGGGGGTGGGAAGGAAGGGTGCAAAGGAAGAGTATCTTCACCTCAGCCTCTCCTTCTTCTAGAGGCCAATGTGGTCCCCATTTTATTATCTCAGGTGATTTCCCTCGCAAAACTCTAATCTAGTTGTGCTTGACACCACGAACAAAATGAAGCCACCCCGTTTCTGATCTGATATTCTGAAACTGTTATCAGAAGCAATGAAAGGTGATCTGATTTTACAAAATCAGTCAATGCCAAAGTCCAAAAGCACAATGGAGAGAAGGGCACCCACCAAAGGAATGGCCTACTGAGCTGCTACACTCGGTCATCTCCTAGAAAGACAAGAGACCTTACCCCTTTCTGGGATACCGGAGCTCCTGTAGTACACCAGTAATAAATGACTGCAATTGAACTGTGCCCTCCTCCTTGGGTGCAGATTTGCATTTCACAGAATAAATGCCTGTGCCTGAAATGTTTCACAATCCCAGAAAAAGAGGGGTGGGGAGGAAGGGAAGTGCGGGAAGAAAAGCTTTCATGTGTAATGCAGCCTGTATCTTTGAGCCAATCCTGGAAGAATAACTCTCACCTCCTCCCCATCAATAGCACCAACACCTTCTTTCTCTTTCCTTCCCTCTCTCCCACACACCTGCCTCATTCCTCAGGCTAGCTGGCTTATCCTCCTAAGCCTTTGTGTTCCCATTGGCTGGGAGCCTGGACTTTCCCCCCCCCCACCATGTCCCAAACAAACAAAGATAAAGAAGGGGTCGAAGACCTCCAAACGTGGAGAGAAAGGGACAGTTTGGGGTAGAGGAAGAAGAGACCAAACTCAGCCGGAATGAGAAGGGAAAGGAAAGGGGTTGCATTCTCTCCTTCAGCATCTCTTTCTGACTTCTCAGATCAATGAATCTCCCACCGCCCCCTCATTCCTTCCAGAACAATTTGTGCCTGTCGCGCGCGCACCTGCCCGCCCGCCTGGTCTTAATCAAGTGGGCCTTTTGTGGGTAACACTAGGAGTCCCAAGAGATCGTCTTGCTCCCCTTTCATCTGGAGCAAAGTGCAGGTGGAGTTGGCCACTTAGGGACCAGCAGCGTGTGGGAGATGGGTGGGTGAGGGGGGAGTCTTATAGTTTGTCCAGGATCTCTCCAAAGATTCTGCTTTGCACTGGAGGGTGTATTGACTGCCAGACTGTCCCTTGGAAGGGGGGGGGGGAATCCTAAGTAAGCAGGCTGCGAAAATATTTTTTTTAAAAAAGGCGCGCGGGGGAGACTCTGATCTCTTTGCTGGTGAGGTAGAACAAGGGGAGGAAAAAGAGCTGGGTGGAAAAGAGAGTATTCTGTGTGTGAGAGAGAGAGTGTAGCTGTGTGTGCATGCCTCTGCGGGAGGGAGGCAGGGAGGGAGGGGGGAAGGGGACTGTGGATGAAGAAAGGATTTCTCTCTCTCTCAGAGCTCAGTTAAACCTGCTGTCAGTTGGTGTTAAGGGAGCAACCGAAGCATTCGATTCCCAGAGAAAGAGTGGCACAGCAATATAGGAGGGAAAAGAGGGAACCAAAGAGAGGAAAAAAAGAGAGAGAAGAAAAAGAAGGAAGCAAGGAAGAAACCAGAAGGGGGGGAAATACCAAAATCTATGCTTGGACCTGGGCTTCTCTCTCGCCAATGCAAAAGGGAATATGCAGCACATTTTTGCCTTCTTCTGCACCAGTTTCCTAGGGGCAGCGTTGGGGGTCAATTTCCCCAGCAACATCCAGATCGGTGAGTCTGAAAAACGATGGCATCTTGGTGGCATCTTCCCGCGGGGAATCGATGTTGCTGCGTGTACGAGAATGGGAGAGAGCGAGATATAACCCACCCCTCGACTTGGCTCGCGAAGGGGCCTCTGCGTGGATTGTAACCGCGTTCACAAGGATGAGTGGGAGACCCCCCCCCCCGATACTGGACTTTGGGGAGGGGAGAGGATACCTGCCTTCTAAGTGCTTCTAAAAGCATCCCCTCTTTTTATTCTCTCTCTCTCTCTCACTCATTCTCTCCTGCATGTGGGACCACTTTGCAATCTCTTCCCCCGCTCCGGGGGAGGCGGAGGGTTTTCGGGGTCCGTAGAGGGGGGGCGACCGCCGACGGACGTCGAGTTTGGCGTTGCTCTTTGTTGCTGCTGCTAAACAAAAGCGGGGCAACGTCGCCAGGAAGCTGTTGCGGCGACCTGCAGTCGCTTTCCCTCGCCTGCCCACTCGGGATCTCGCCCCTCCGTCCCCTCCCTCGGACAAAATCCGGCGCCGGGGCTGGTTTCTTTGCCTCGCACCTGCCCCGGCGCTTTTATTGCAGTTTTCCCTCCATTCCCCAGGCTGGGGTCATCGCGCCTCCCACGTTGCTTCCACGTCTGGCTAGGAAACAAAAGGTGAAGCTAAAAAATGAGCAGGCTTCCTTGGCAACCACGCCGAAGTGGGCTTCTGATTGATCTATTTATTTATTGTGCGGGCGCACAATCCGTTTTTTTTTTCCCCTTGCACGCTGCTGAACCTGCCCAAGCAGCCTCTCTGGTATCCCCCTCCCTCCCTCCTCCCCGGCCCCGGTGGACTTGGTACACTTGATGCTTCGGACTTCAATTTCACTGCAGTTCCCGCTACCGGTCGCCGATTTTCGGCCGTTTGGTTTTATTCGAGCCAGCCATTCCTGCTGGGCCATCTAACGGACTCGAGTCCAACAGATTACGAAACGGTGCATTCCCGAAGCCCATTGCCCGAACGGAAACGTTTGTGCTAATGGAGTAATGGCTTGGACCCATTGGGACATTTAATAATTGCTTGCAGCTCGAATCTCTTGTTCCTATGAGCAGGGATTCAATGAACAGCAGGCCTTGGGTGGTCCTTCTGGTTACTTCCTTAGGACAAGTAACATCCCTTAAATAGGGCATCTCTTGGAGAACATGACTATTTAATGGTGGGCCCTTCTCCCTCGCTGGCCAAAAACAGGAGTTGCTCGAATGATGGCAAGATTTGTCCTTTGTTTATTCTTTTAGTTCAGCAACCTGTTGAAGAAACATCTGCTCAGCGTGGTTGGTTGGGGGGGGGGGGAGTTGGCCATTCGTTGCTGCAAAAAGCCTCAGTTTCAACGTTTAGAGTATTGCTAACTCCCGGTTTTCTGCAGCTTCGATCTTCATTTATAAACCTAATTGGGGATCTCGTATCTTTGGGGTTATGTAATAATCCAGATAAAATGGAATATTGTACCAAAAGCTCCTACCAAAATTCTACCGTTCATCTTTAAGACTCCCTTAGGCTGGATTTGGACTTAATAACATTTAATAACATTGATGAGAAGTAGATTAGTTATGCCTAATTAAAACTCCTCCTCCCAATGGTTTCGGGAACTCCATTCTATGATTTTTATTTATTGTTTGTTTTTTTAGCTACAAGAAACTAATATGGCTTCCTTTTTGTCAAAGTGTCTGGAGAAATTTTGGCCACTGTCTTTTGATATCCATTAAGTGTAATCACTGCAATTGTAGAATACCTTTGTCACTTAAAGTTCGATTTCTTGACTTAATGTCCTTTTTTATTATTATTTTTTCCCCTTCTTTTTGCCTTAGGGGGATTATTTCCTACTCAACAATCCCAGGAACATGCAGCATTTATGTTTGCATTATCTCAGTTCACAGAGCCCCCCAAGCTGGCTCCACAGATTGATATTGTGAATATTAGTGACAGTTTTGAAATGACCTACACCTGTAAGTAAAGGCTAGCTATTGGCCAACCTTTTGCTCTTGCTTGACTGCTTTCTTAACCTGTCTGCTTATCTTTAAATTAAAACCTCCCAGCAAAGATTTTTTTTTTTTAATGATAGGTGCTTTTTCCCTTCCCTTTTTAAAAATAATTTCAAAAATTACGCTATTTTATTGTTACAACTGATCTTCATCAGTTCTCCCTTACAATGTAACTTATGTCTATTAACTTGTAATTTTCTAAATGTGTGAAAATGACAAAAAGTGGAATTATATAAGTATTATTTATACTTATATTAGGTATACAACATTTTAAAAATATCCAACAGTCGCCTAAGAACATAAAAGCACTCTTCCACCAATGAAAGTTTGATGATAGGTCTGAACTGAAGCAGACATTCTTTGATCTTGAGCAGTTTAAATATTTCTGAGACTAAAAGTGGACTATTAAAGCTTTTTTTTTAGCAGTATAGGGAGGAGATTTTTACGGTATCAGTAAAATGGAAACCAGTGTTGTTTAGATTTTATTTATTTATTAGATTTTTTTTATCCCGCCTTTATTACTTTATAGGTAACTCAAGGTGGTGAACATATATAATACTACTGCCTCCTCCTTTTTCCCCACAACAAGAGGGACTGGCCCAAAGTCATCCATTTGCCTAAGGCTGGACTAGAACTCACGGTCTCCTGATTTCTAGGCCAGCACTTTAACCACTACACTATACTGGCTTTCCTATATTTTGCAAAGGTGACTATCAGTCAGGACAATCTAAAAATCTAAAATCTCTGCTACTTGGGTTTAAAGGTTGTTAAATTGTGGTATGTTCACCACCTTGAATTACTTATAAAGTAATAAAAGTTGGATAAAAAAAATCTAATTTATTAAATAATTTAATAATATTTTTCTGCTCAGAAAAAAAGATTTGATATGATGCTATAAGGATTCTTTGAATTATTTCTCTGTTCTATGTTGCATGAAGAATCAGAGACTCAAATTTTAATTTAAGGGGTCATTTTCATCTTCTTTTGGAGCTTACCTGTTGATCCTTTCAATGGTCTAGAAATCAAATGTCCTCGGTCTTTTTTCTATGATGCTTAGACTGCTGAATTAATAATCCCCAGCCTCCCATCTTTCAGTGGTTATAGATTTCTTTGTATGAGTCTTTTGTTAATATGGGACAATGTTTTCTTATGTGGATGAAAGAAATTTATTTGCAACTTCTTGTGTGTTGTTGCTACAGTTATTTCCAAATGGTGGATTTAGATCATATTTAAAATAGAGAATAAAATAGAAAAACGACTGTGACATGAAGGTGAGAAATGAACCAGAACTGTTGACCTTGGATAGACCCTGTTCTAACACATTATTTTAATGGATAAAGAAAATGAAATGATTTATCATATCAAGGAAGTCAAATGAAGGCCACGAAAACTAGATGTATTTTAATGGGACAATGTTGATGGAATAGCTGGTAAAAGATTGAAGAAGTTAAATACCAATATATTTGTATGTATTATTAGACAAGGGTCTCAGAGTTAAATGAGACAACTGTTATTCGGTTGTTTTAATTTCTGGATTTAATTAATATTGTTGTGTTTAAGTTCACATGTGCTATCAGTTGTAGGGGTTGGAATTAATATATAATCAGTTGTAGGGGTTGGGATTAATATATAATAGTAAATTCAGCTTAATGTTTCAGGTCCCTAATTGTGGCTAGGTTATCAATAGAGAACTGAGATTGTATCCCAGTGGTAAACTGTAAGCAAACAATTTTCTTCTCTCTCAATCTTAAGGGAACAATAACTTCGAGTAGCTTTATATTAGAGCTCAGTTTTATGTAGAACACTTTGTCCTAGATGACCCATGAAAGCTAATCCACACCAACCTGTTGCACTGAAGCTCATTTTTCCCTCTTAAATTAAAAGCTTCCATCATTTTGCTCTCTGTGGGTTATAGGCAATTGTTGCTTTTCACAAACGTGAAGACTACATTTGGGCTTTACCATTTCAGCTTTAAAGCTGTATCAGACAAGGTCTTCATCGGCATGATACTTATATAGATTCATTTCCTATAAGCGTTGACAACAATAGGGAATCTCGTAATTCCTTTTAGGCAGTGTTTATACAAACTAGTTTCTTTGGACAAATGTTTCATTTCAGAATGTGACTGTGGCAGGTGAAAGCGAGCATTGTCGTCATGGAAATGTTTCGCGTGTCTTGATTCGAGAGTTGTTGGTATTTCTGTCGCTGTTATTTTTTGGTTGTTGCTCTTGTGGACATTATTTATCTCCAGATGTTTTTATAATGCTGGTTTCGGCTATTCATAATGTGTTTGATTCTTTTATCAAAAATTGGAATGGAATTGAGTTTAAGGGTGAATCTGAGACTGGCATTCTATATTTGTGGATTATTAAGATTGCTTATGGGGCTGGCCTACCAGCATTTGCAAAAGGCACTCAGAATAGTGGTGTGGGAAGAGAAGTATTAACCTTTTATCCATTTGTCTTTTCTCCTGCAATCCAAACTATATTATTTCCCAAGCTCACAAGTCTAGGAGAATGGTTGTGGAGGAGTTGAGCATTTGCAGAAGAGATTCAGCTGGAATAAGAGGAACATGCATCTGTCTGTTCGATTCTGGCTTCCCAAAAGTCCTTCCTGGACCTGCGGTTGTGGGCTTAAGATCACCCATTTTGGAGTATAACCTTGCTGCAATCTTACGCAAAGATTTGTTCTTGCACGAATCATGAATCCTTTCAGGATGTTAGCTGCTAAAGCACATAAAGCTGTAAATAAGGACTGGAGAATTTAAAGTTGTCATGATAGCCTACAATCTAAAATAAAAAGAGTTTTCTAGTGTTTCCAAAGTGCAATGCAGCTAAGTTATAGTTTGCCAAATGAAAGGATTTGAATGTGTGAGCTTTATGCCTAAATGTAGTCATTTTTCATGGAATATTACAGTAAAAATAGAGAAAACCCTGTAGACCTATAGCGGTGGGTTAATTGGCTTAATTTCTTGTTGATCTCTACCACCTAATACAATAAACACAACTAATTCCAAATACCATGTTAGGTATTTCTTATCACATAGTGATAAATGATGAGGACTTTGTCAAGGGAAAAAAGTGTCAGCATCACAAACACACTAATCGAGGTTCCTATCATCTTAGCACTGAATACTTTTTGCTAGATGGAAGAATCTTTCAGTCATATTTCCCCCCCCCCTATATTTAGAATGTAAAGAAGTGGATAGATTTTGATATATTCCAATCAAATTCAGCAAAATTTTCACCATTGCTGGTAAACTGGCAGCTCTCTCTCTCTCTCTCTCTCTCTCTCTCTCTCTCTCTCTCTCTCTCTCTCTCTCTCTCTCTCTCCCTCTCCCTCTCCCTCTCCCTCTCTTTCTCTCTCCCTCTCTCTCTATCTCTGTATAAACTCATGGATTACTCAGTAATAGCAAACAGAATTGGAAATGACATACAGCAAAACAATTGTGTGTAGGCAGAACCAGAAATAGTGATAGATTATTGCACAGTTGCCATGCCACCATTGTTAGTGAAAGAAAGCAATAACAGTAAGTGCGTATAAATTGTAGCTATTTATGCAATAACAGTGACTGCTGCTTCATAGTAAATGAACCTGGCATCAATTATAATTGATTGCAAACATTTATCTCTCTTTTATATTGAAAAAAGACAATTACAAGTCATATGTTATTCTGTGGTTGAAATAGCTAGTGTTTTCAGATATTACATATTTATCCCACAAAAGTATAACTTCCAGCAGTATAATAGGAACAGAAAGAAAGACAACCAAGTTACAGTAAGATTTATTTGACAGGAAAATAGATGAGAGAGAGAGATGGGAAATTACATTGCACAGTTTGCCAGTCTTTACATAGAAGATGCCTAAGCAAACAAGATATGGCAGTCAGAACATAACAGAAGGCCACTGTACCAAATGATAAATGAAATGGACCACAGGAAAAGCATCTTATATGAAAAATGGGACTGAGCAAAAATGTAGGAATAAAATAAGTTAGGACTAGCTTGCAAGTTGCAAGAGTATCAAACATTAATTTTGTCTATAAGCTACACATGAGGTATGAAATCTAGCCATTCACTCTGCTAATGCTGTCCTATTGATTATCAAACTTAACCAGCTGGATCTGTGCGTAAGAGCTATCAGCGGACTTGTTAGAATGAGCCTTTATGGAGAAAAAGACAACTGAAGGCCTGATAGTGACACAGGTTGGCTGACTTTGTTGGTTCTTAATGAACAATGAGGGAAGAAGAGAAATGCTAAAGTATAATTGGGATTCAAAATGGCATTGCTCCACAGTGCAGCATTTTGTTAGAATTTCCTTTGGGAAGCGTGGGTTTGCTAGCAACATTGATGCAATTTTCTGCATTGGGCAGGATGTTGCATTGTAAGTATGGATGCAGTCCTGCGCGTGAACTCGTTCTGTAAATTTTATACATGCAGTAGGATTCGTTCACAATAATATGTAACGATGTTTAATATCTTTGTGCATTCATTACATAGGGTGAAGGTTCGTTCTCCGAGTTGAGGGTTGGTTTCCAAACATTTCATTACTAGGCTAGGTAACATTTATTACATAGCATTTTCCTGCTTTTTAATACTTTAGGACCTCTGTAATCTGTAATAGTAATAGCATGATTAATTAAACATTAATTAATTAAACATAAGCTTTATGGAACAATTTCACAGATAGTAGAGAGTATCAAACATACATTTGTGAGTTTAGATCTTCTCACAAAATATGAAGTTCTGTGTCATTACTGTAGATGAAAGAAAAGTACTCCCAAATTCTTTGGGTGCAAATTAGAGTTCAATACGCTTTGTATGTATATATTGAATTCTTCAGAGCAGCTGCAATCGTTTCTCAGAAATATGCTTATAAAATTCTGACCATTTGTGATAGCTGCAGATGTTCTAGGAGACTATAAAAGCATGTGAAAAAAAATATTTCTGTTATTGTTCCCTGAACAGTTTCTTTTATTCAGTTAGCTAATTATTTATTCAGCATTACACTGCAGTTTGCCAATGTTTCTTTGGAAGTAAAGGGGAAAAAATAAGATAGAACTACTTGGAGAAAGTTTTGTAGAGACTCTAAAACCAAGAAGTAATATTGTAACTTTTTGTATTTTAGTTTTCAGAAGATGATAGACCATTGATTTGAACCATCACTTTTGAGGAGATGAAAACTAAAGAAATAGATTAAAACAATTGTTTTAAAGCAAAATGGCAAATAGCAGATTCAGCAGGAGCGTGTTCATTATAGACTCATTCATGAAGCTCCCCTTCCTATCACGTGTCCTGAAGGACCTAATATCTAGTGATTTCACCTGATAGCTGAGTTTGATTGTCATCATAATAATATTGCTGTTGCTAGGAATAATTAACTCAGTTTTATGACCAAGCAATTATGCTGAAGCAGTGTTTGATGGGCCCTGTAATTGGAGCACTATAAGACACATAACGGTAATATTTTGGACTCTTTAGTTGCTTCCTTTTATCACTGAAAATGTTTGCTGGATTGCTTGCCTGAAATGCAAGAAATAGTAAATCAGATTTGGGTTATATCTTAAACAATAATCAATTCTGTAGTTCAGTTGCATACTTTAGGGGTGCAGAAAGAGGTCTCTCTCCCTTTATTACAACTGGCAGATATTTCCTTTCACAGGCATTCCTGACATTTGGTACTAGAAGATCCAACAGTCAAGTTTTGCTTTTGTTTTGGCCTAACTATGAGCCTAAGAAATAATTACATACATTTAAAATATTTTAGAGGATCATGGCTGGAACCAAGTTACGCTTAATTTTTTTTTAATGAAAAAATTTTTTTTATTTAAAAGATTTTATGAAGATTTAAAAAACTACACAAACATAGAAAAAGATAGAAAAAGATCCTAAAAGAATAAAATTAAAAGTGAAGAATCACAAAAAAGCAAGAAAAATTTAAAAAATCTGAAGAAACAACTTCTGATCTTTGCAGCAGTTATAAACATAGCAATTACCAACTTCACCCTCTCATATTGAATATCATAGTTTCCTTACTTCCATAAATCTTTTTAATCAATAAATTCTGAAATCAATAGTTCATGTTTATCCATTTTCAACAAAGTCTATAAAGGGTTTCTAGACTTTTATAAAAGTAGCTGTAGTTCCCTCTTTAATCAAACAAGTCAATTTAGTGATTTCTGCAGGCTCAGACATTTTCACAATCCTTTCGTCTCTTAATGATGTTTCCATAATCTTCCATCTTTGTGCTTATAATAGCCTCACTGCATACTGGGTAACAGTTATTAAGGCAAAGATGGACCGATTTCAATCTTTTAGCATCTACTTAAAAATAAATAAATCTACAGCCATAGCAATCTGTGAACCAAATGGGTTTAGGTAAATGGATATACATTGAGAATTAAGATACAAGCTATTTTTAAATACATGCCAGGAATTTGTGATGAGTATCAGAACCAAGAATGCAACTAATTCCTCACATAATAATCCAGTCTCATTTTCTTTCTGTTATTTTTTCCCAGCAACCTAAGTTAGGATGTGCTAGCTTTTAAACTATTGCCAGATCGGATCTACTGAAAACCATCTAGAAATTTACTCATAGATCCAAACTTGGTTTTTGGCCACCATACTATATGCTAATCACCGACATTTAGTACAACATTTGGTCTGGGGTGGGGAAGTATTGTCTAGTTGCTGAATGGTTGTGCTTCATTTATTTATTATGTTCTAGACTAGTTTGGTTGCTTGCTTAGTTGGCGATTGTGACTTTCAAACATGGTATTCTGTGGCATTTCACTATCAATAATAGTAAAAGTACTAGTAGAAGCAGTTGGAGAAGAGGAGGAGGAGAAATGGTTAAGTTTGATACTAGGCAGAGAACTTTTTCTGTAGAATACATCAGCCCCTTGCTTGGGCTCCAAAGCTGTCATGTAACTGCAAGAAGTAATCGGCATGCATATTAATATTTTCAATTGCTGATCTAAATGTATTGCAATTAAATAATTATTATGTGTTGGATGAAAAAAGCTCTGTTGATAAAGTGTATATTGGTCGCTATTTCTCCGAATGGCACTGTTGTCATTTATTCCACAGGTAATCAATTAAAATGCAGTTTTGTAATTAAACTTCCCTGAGTTCAGTCGTACGATACTATGCAAATTTCCTGTGTTCTGTTTGTTTATCCCAGGAGTGCCATAAAAGCAACTGAGATGCATGTTCCAAATATTGGGTTGTTGCACACTGTTAGGCTGTTAAAACCCATTGAATTTGAGGTGCTCGGAGTGTGCAGGATTGCAGCCACAGTGGTCTAAGCAGCATAGACACTACTGTAATCAGAGCCATGGCTGTTCACCCAAAGCCAATCTTTCACAACTGGGGAAATTCATCCGCTACTGCAACCGTATGATGTGGACCTGTTTATTTGGGTTTACAGTATTAATGTCTCAATTTAGATAATAATTTTATTGCTGCAATAGGAGCAGAGTAGCAGATGGCAGCACTAACCAGAGTTTGCTAGGCTTGAAAGGGACAGGCTTGGGACAGGACAGAACTTGGATAGGAAGCCAGGGCTGTAAGCTAGCCTGAGAAGTTGAAAAACATGCTAGAAGAAAGCAATGACAAACCTCCTGTCTTGCTGCCAAGAAAACTACATGGATGTATCGAACTTCGGTTGAAAGAGACTTCTTACTTTTTAAACTTTTGCGAAGCTGTTTTTAGACAGTGCTGTGAGCCACAGAAGGACTTTCTGTTAGGTTCTAAATCGAGTGTGTACTACAAGTGCTGCATCCTGTGTGAAAGCTCTACCATCTGTCTTGGAAGAAGGCTCTGTTCTTTCCTTCCAAACATCCAGCCAGGAGATGCATTTTCTTAGGAAGGAAAAAAAAAAGACACACTACAATTTCGGAGGTTTTGCTTTCAGATCTGGTTTTTGAACAATCAGTGTTTCAATCAGAATAGAGCTGGAAGGGACCTTGGATCTCTAGTCCAACCCTGCTAAGCAGGAGACCCTATACCATTTCAGACAAGCCTCCAGTGATGAAGCACCCACCACTTCTGGAGGCAAGCTGTTCCACTGGTTAATTGTTCTCACTGTTAGGAAGTTTTTCCTTATTTCCAGGTTGCTTCTCTCCTTGATTAGTTTGCATCCATTGTTTCTTGCCTTCTGGTGCTTTGGAAAATAAGTTGACCCCCTCTTCTTTGTGGCAGCCCCTCACATACTGGAATTCTGCTATCATGTCACCCCTAGTCTTCCTTTTCTCTATACTGGCCATACCCAGTTCCTACAACCATTCTTCATATGTTTTAGTCTCCAGGCCTTTAATCACCTTTTAATCACTTTTTCCAAAGTCTCAACATCTTTTTTTGTGACCAAAATTGGATGCAGTATTCCAGGTGTAGTCTTACTAAGGTTTTATAACAAAGAGGTTCTGACATAGAAAAGTAGGGATTGATGCAAAAAATAATAATCCTACACGTATCACTAAAATTAATATTCCCTGGCAGCTACAGTATATGTGTTATCATCATCAACCAGATTATTTTTTTTTCTTTACAACTGGACGCATCTGCCTTAACACGGCAAACCACTTAGCAAAGTCACATTACTCTCTGAAGAACAATGGAGGTGGAACATTCAGATGTTCCACACGGTTGACAGGGTACATGAAGACAACCAAGGGCCAAGTGTGTTGCACTTCGTTGAAGAGAAGTCGGGCTCTGCTTTGCTTTGGATAGGTGCTTTGATCAAAATATTAACAAAATGAAGCACTGCTCCAAAGCTCTGCAGGGGTCCAAGATATGTCCTGTTAAAATAGTTAAAGTGAGGCTAGAAATGCCCATCCATGAGATATGAGAACTATAAGCCTTCCCATACTGTAAAAGAAAAGCTGGCCTTCTGCTTGAATATGACACTTCTTCCTCTACCGCCTCTATTTCTCAAAATAGTTAGATCCCAAATTATCCAATCAGTCTTTTGTTCTGACACCTCTGGGTATGGCTGTGGCCATCTCAAGATGGTACTAAGAACAGAAAAAGAGAACCTTGAAGAATCAGATTGCCTGAGGAGGTTAAATGAGTTGAAATAGTTTTCCATGATAGTATTCCAGCATCTTCTAAGCACCACTCAGTTAAAAGGAGAAACAAAGCCTTGTGCTCCATAGTAGCCTCCCTTTGTTTGCTTAGTGCAGCAGTCATTCCTCCTCACGCTGATTCTGTTGCTTCAGTTTTCTCCATCCTGCTCTTTAAAATATTACTGACAATCATTTTTAACCGTAAGATATTTTTTTCTTCCTAATTTTTCCCAGTATGCGTTTTATCCTGAGTCATTGAAAACAATTCTGCTCCCCATAACCCAGATTGGTTGCAGGAGAAAAGGAACTGCGGTATAAATCCAATTAATCCAAATAAAGATTGATTTCCTGGCAGAAATGATGGTCAGGGGAAAAGTGAGGAAGCAATATACATACAGATTACCTGGACTGTATTTTTTTGTTCCTCTTTTTGGGTGACTGAATAAATAGACGTGTCTCAGACTAAAGACATGCTAAGATTAGTTAGTAATATACGGCCAGCGGCAGAGATCCTTAAATGGGTGGTGACAGTCCAGTTAATAACTGAAATCTTGACATTGTAATTGAGACTGATGTAGGGAATAACAGGAAATGTTTGTCAGGATTTGAATACATTGCACAGAAATGGAGTTAAAACTGATTTTTGGCATGCTCTGAGTCTTGGTATTTCGTTATCTTTTCTGGGTAAGACCTGCTAAAACAAACAAACAAACAAACAAACAAACAAAAAGGATATCAAACTTTATAAAGAGGCTGGTTATTAGAGATTGGGACATTTCTGTTACTCCCTTGTAGGTTTCGTGTAGCCTCAGCAGTTGGCAGCACATCACTGAACTAACCTGGACCTGAAAAATTAAGGAGGACTTCTCACTGGATGGGAGATGACAGGGAATCCTAGAACTCAAGTTAGACTTGAAGACATAAACACCTCTCAGAAAAAAAGCCATGGCAATCCAGTTCTATATTGTGGCCAAGAAAACCATATACACATTCCCAGGGAGTAATCATGAATCAAGCTTAGAACAAAGAAATCAAAGAAAATTTATTTATTTATTTTAATAATCCTAGGACACCTAGAGAAGTTTCTTTGTTTTCCCCTTTTGGAGGAGAACCAGTCATCAACCAGATTTCAGAAGTTATCTGCCAACAACCATCAGTTTAGAACATGGCTGGGAAAACTGGTCCTTCAGCCACCCATCATCTTTAAAAGTTGACCATAACAGTGAGTTTGAAAGTACTGGAAGTTCAATTTAATTTGGTAAGAAGCAAGATCATTCTGTCTTATGTCTTGGCAACCAGTTGCTGAGGAGGGAAAAAAGAAGAGCAAAGGGGGTATCAGAAAGAAAAAAATTGAATAAAAGGTCAGGAGAGGGAAGGGAGCAAGGAAAAAGCACTTTGGATGCTGATCAACCCTCAATCCCCTCCCCCCTCCCCCAATGAAATACATGTAAAATACATGCAAAATATAGCATAATAACTGGGGAGGAACAAGGGTTGGGAGTAATAAGGAATGCTGTCCTTTTTGTATTAAGACCCTTTCCTGTATAGCGATGCAATAGTTTTGCTTAAATGTCCACTTACAGAATTAAAATTGTTTCTCCATTTATGTGAATGCCATTGCTAAATGAGACTCACCTTTTCACTTTCATTCTAAGTGATGCATTCTTCAACTCAATGACACAGTAGTTCAGTCAGTTCAGTCAGTGTCAGTTATGAATGGTTGCTACATGGCACACTCTAGGGCTAGGCTATATAATTGAATGAATAAATTTAACCACAACTTGAGCAAATAAAATGTCTGTAATGCAAAGAATGACTATCCAATCAATCAACTTCAAAAATAATAAACATGAAGAAAATAATGCCTTCTAAACCATGGTGGTAGTAAGAAGTTTATTGTGTTATAAACATTATTGTCCTGAAAGGAAAGGTTTTGGTGTGCAGTAAATGTGGATTCAAGCTTAAGGTTCAGTCTTGCAAATACCAGAGTTATGGTCCAAAAGTGTTAAATTCCAACAATTCTTGAAGTAACTGTTGTATTGCAAGACCAAACGTGATCCTGTCATGTTCCTGATGATGTCATTGAGTGTTAGAGAATATTGTCTTCTGAGTTACCCAAACGGGCCTTTGAATTATCACCAATCTTCCCTCCCAGCTCCCTCCCTCTCTTCTTTTTATCTTTCTAAGTGTTGGTGATGGTTTTCATACCTTTCTTGCTACTGGGATGATGCTACAGCTGGAGGTGCAAGAACAAATGGAAAATGGAGGAAAAGCAGGGAGGAAGTGTAGGGTGGATCCTAATTCTATTACCTTTAAACCTAAATCAGGGTTAGAATCGTATTATAGCGAGCATTATAAATCCTCCATATTTCAAGGAATAGGAATTTCAGTTCACAATGTCAAACCATTTCTGCCATCCCTTAGCTGTAACTCGGCATTGAGATGTCAGATTCATAAATTAATCATGCTCCTGTTTATTCAAAAGGTAGTTCAATTGAGTTCGGTGGGTCTTACCCCCAGGACGATTCCAATTTACTCAAGCAAATTTCAATTTAAATGGTACTATATGTGTGAATATTTTATTATAAAGAAAGAAGCACTATATAAGGACTAAACCTGAGGTTTGTGATGGTGTGTGTGTAGGGGGATATAAAATTTCAATCAACAATTGACAACTATCATGATGAAAGAAATAATTTCATTACAAAAGTGAAAGCTATCACTTTTTGTCCAGACCCAATTGATCTGTATTAATAAAAACAACAGGGTAAATGGTTCAGCCATGTGTAATCACAAATATCTATATGTACAAATAATGTCAGATTGGCTTGCTTATCATAAGCTCCTCAGGATGCTGCATAAATTTATAAAAATTTCAATCTTTCAGACAGCACCATTGATAGACTGCAGTAAATGCTGAACAGAGCATAATTTGCTGAAAGGCAGAATATCCATTTAAAAAAAATATCCAAGCAATTGTCACAAATGGAAATACGGGAAAAAAGTAGTTATGCTTTGTTTGTGAAAAAAAAATAGATACCTAGCTGTTTATAAAATTTTGTAATTTATTTATGTGTATGTCCTATGAGTACATTTTATGTGTTTATATATTGATATGACTGATATGTCTTTGTTTATGAATGTAATGTATCAGCTACTCACACTTTTCAATCTAAATATATCAGTGAGTTACGGCAACTAACAATTTGTCTATTAACATATTTACATAACACAACAGGTTATATAATATAAGCATTTACTGTAGATAAATTCTTATTGCTATAAATAAGCTTTTAAGCAAACAATCATTAATACAGTGCTATGTAGTCAAAGGGACACTATAACAGTTCTTACACTTAAATAAACAAAAATTTAAGATAACAAGGTCTAGGATTACTACTTTTTGTGTTTTGATTTTTTTCAGTGTTCCAGTATCCAAGGGATACAATTTATTGGTGCATAGTTTGTGCACAATTATCCACATACCAATCTCTATATAAAAATCTATTTTTATAAGCTTTATTATTAAATAAAGATTCCTTTATACCAGCACAAAGGAACAATATTGCAAAAATGAGTTGTGTGTAATACATGTTAGAAATTCCTACATAAAATAATAAAGACAATAATAAATTAATCAACATTATTTTGCATATTTTAAAACACTGCTGATCATAGGGGAGGACAGCATCCTTAGCCTTTCTCAGGGAAGAGTATTTCACTCAGCACAGGAAAGCTTTCAGTGTCAGTTGAGCGCTGTTTGATCAGAGAATCATAAGGCTAGAAGGGATTTGGAGGTCTTCTAGTCCAACCCCCTGTCTGAGGCAGGAGTCCTTATACCACCCCAGACAAATGGTTGTCCAATCTTTTCTTGAAAACTTCCACCAATGGAGACTCACAACTTCGGGAGGCAAGCAAGATATAGCTGTGCAGCTTTCAGTTTTAATCTTGAGCTTTTTTTCTAGCTTTTTTCTTTAGCTTTGCTCCTATGCTTATCTTTTGTCTGGTCTTGAGTATTTCTCAGTCTCAAAGTTTCAATTCCTGATTCACATTAATCCTGGCACGTATATAGATACTCTACATATCCTGCTCCTCCTTGAAAAGGAGGACACTGTTAAGAGGATGAAAGTGTCTGGAGGTCTGGAGGTGACACCATTAGTGCCTTCATGGATGTTGGTGAAATCTTCCAATATAAGATGAGTTTGTAGGGTGTAACAGTCAAATCTTCCAAATAAATGACAGTAAGCTTGTGAATGATTTTTATCAGAGAAAACAGAGCTATTGCCTTCAACCTTTGCTTGTAAAAAGCCTTGAGTTATCAGCCTCTCCATTGATGGAAGTCAAATTTTTGACCTCATGAATTTTTTTTTGCTACACTAGCAAAGGTTTCCATATCTGTAAGGCTGTAGTTTGGGGTAATACAGTATTATCTTACCGTTACACTTGATTATCCATTCATTAATTCTATAGCTGAGATGAAGATAAGTAAATTCACAGCTTGAACATGACATAATAAATCCCAGGAAAATCCATTATCCTGAGCATTTATGTAATGTGACTTCTGACTTTGGCAAAAGGACAAATACTGGATTATTATTTTTTTGCAAGATGCCTGGGAAGCTAAATTCTAGGTGACTGGATATATCATTGTATCTATTCAGATGTAGGTCAATTCTCTGTAGATGTAAAGCAGTGTTCTACATTGTGGTTAAGAGAGAGAGAGAGTAGAAGTCCTTTTGAAATGTATATTACAACAAATTGTTCAAGGTCTGTAATATACACGGCATAAATGTAGAATACTTGGCATAAAGAAAACACAGATAAAAATACTAATGTTTTGAATGAATTAATCCAGTCTGGGTCATCCCTTATTTTCTTAATGATTCTTTAGAAATATTGGCAAAATGGGTTTGCTAGTAATCTTACACCAAAACAGTAACAGATTATTCAAATGAGGGTTTAGTGAGTATGAAAGATAATGGTTATTTTTCCTCAAAGTGTTCTGAATAAGCCAAAATAAGGATACCTGAAAGAGAGGTATGCAGAGCTCTATCTCCTCTATGCAGAAAAATCACAACTACAGCATATGTGAAATATGGCATTTCAGCTTCTTTTTAAAGATTTCCAATAATCTAACATAGTGTTTCTCAACCTTGGCAACTTTTACGATGTGTGGACTTCAACTCCCAGAATTCGCAGGCAGTAAGGGGAAATAAGGCTGGGTGTGGAATTCTGGGAATTGAAATGACGCATCTTAAAGTTGCCAGTTTGAGAAACACTGATTTAACATCTGTTGCCCCTGTAGAGAGTAGATTTAACAAGTAGAACACTCCACTGATTCTTTAGTCTATATTGTACTAGTATAGATTTATCTGGTACTGAAGCAAACACTCTCCCAAAATAGTTCAAATAGAAAACTAAATTATCATTTGTTATTATTCATTTACAAACTGAATCTGTCTAACAATTGAAGCTCACTGGGCAGATAACCACATTACTACACACACACACACACACAAAGAAAAATAATAAAATGCATTTAACACAGAAATGATATTGTAAAACATAAAATATACAGTTTAGAAATCATTTTAATGACTACAGAATGAAATCAATCTTAGACACACTGATCCAGCATAAAAAAGTCTATGCAATCATTTGTCCTAGTATTAGACTGTAGGTATAATATTATTACGGACATTTCAAACTGATTATATGCACCATAGAAAGTAAACAATATACAGCACAGTGTGAAGAGAACAAACTAAAAGGTCCAATTTTGCTGGGATGAGCTGAAAATAAGAAACAGGTTTTGCCTACTGGGAATTCAGGAAAAAAAACCTGATGTATAGAAAGTGATTAATGTTAATGAACCTCTTAAAAGAAGCAATATATGTGAAACTGCAATCAGGATCTTAAAAGAATGAGAAAAAAATTACTCCAGGCTGTTAATCCCATGATTGCTCCATGATTGAATTTAGCACTACAGATAGTCCTCATTTAGCAACTACAATGGCTAAAGTCTGGCAACTCAGTCATTAAGCAAAGCAATTGCTAAGTGAAACTGCAACTGTGCTTATGATCTTACTTCAGCTTCCTTTTGCTTTGTAGACTTGCAAAGGTCATAAATGTGAGGATTGGTCATAAAGTTACATTTTCATCACCATCTTAACTGCAAACAGCCACTGAACAAGGCATTTGCTAGAAAAAGCACTATCTATAAATGGTTGATCCGTGGTTGAATTTAGCCCAAAAGTAAATTGTTGAAGATCTAGCGGATATGTATGCCTAATATAAATATATCAGTATAAATAATTTCAGGGACATGCATGTTTAATATATAAAGATATAAATGTTTGCCTTATTTCTAGTATAGAGTGTGTGTGTGTGTGTCCGTGTGTGTCCGCGCATGCATATATAAGGAACATACATATCTAACATAAATATACTTTTGACTAGAAATATTCTGTACTCTAAGAATTCTGTACTCTGTGCAGAGGTTTAATGAATCATTCTTTCCAGTAAAAATATCATCTAGGTGCGGCTTCTATTTGCAGCAAATAAACTGTTCTTAGTTTCTTCTATCTCAGAGCTGATTCCCTCAGAGATCTCTCTAGCAGGATCCCTCCCTCAGCTCTGATGGGGTTCACTTTAAACATAGCCTACAGCCAAATCGTCAAGGGGGGGGGGAGGAAAATATCCAATCTCAAAGTTTGAATCAGCATTTCTACATATATAGGAAGAGGGTCATACAGGTACAAAAATAAGTAAAGAATAGTAAGCTTTTGAACTTGTTGGGATGTATCCCACAGGGTGCTTTCCTCTGAGATAACATAATTTCATAAAACTGTCTGAGCAGACTCTTTAACCATGAAGTATATTGTATCTCCAAAGCACTGTACATTTTTAAACAAATACACAAACTTTCCCTTTCCCTCTGTAAAATGCTCGTGGCAACAACTGTTTCTGCAAATGTCTTATTTAGCCTGTTTTTCTAACTCTCTTCCTAGTAACCCCCTTTTCCAAACTAGCCCATGTGAATCCAAACATACTTGTCTTCCATTTGACTCTTCAAATCTCCATCTTCCCTCCACCTGTAATCTGGTGGTTTCTGCACTGATGAAATTTGCCAGCTTCTCTGTCGTCAATGCTGGCTGAGTTACCAACTTATACTCTTCTACCAACTCTATTTATTGCTGAACAGTACTACAGCTTCTGGATTACCTAGGCTTGGGTACCAATGCTGCATAATTTAGTGGTAGAACTTGTTCATTCAGAAAGTTCCTTGGATTAATCATTGCTGTTTGTAGTTAAAGGGATTTTATAGAGCAAGGATTAGAAGAACCCCTCTTGAGATCTTCAAAAGATGTTCTGTATGGTGTTGAACTAGATGACCATCTGACTGTATGATTTCATATTGAAATAACACTGATCTAAGCTGCACAGCAGTTGAGGTGAGCTCAGCTAGATTTAACTGGGCTCAGTATGACATCTGAGCCGAGATTAATGGCTAAACTGTGGCTAAATTACAATTAATTACAATTTTACTTGAGTTTTCCCTTTAATTACTTTATCTTAAATATGATATTATAAATATAAATACGACATTAGATTATCTCTGTTATTTCCTGATTCCAATTTCTGGTCATAGGGATAGAACTTCTTGGCATAGAGCAAAATTAATCCACAACGTCTCTCAGGCTGCCATAAGTAAAATGGGGACAACACAGAGTGGGGATGGCTCAGTCTTCCTCCACCTAATGGCAGGATAGCTGCAACCCCAACCGAGCCACCACCACCAGATGTATGACAAGTCGAACAGAAACAAACTTCTAGAAAGTTTTGATTAGCTGGTAGTATTATTCACAGCTATGCACAAAGCCCCTCTCTGACCTTATTGCTTGAACAGCCAAAGCATCAGATGGTGTAGGGAGGCTCTTAATGCAACCACACAAGACCTCTAAGGGGATATGAGAACCTTTGAGAGAATGATTTTGCACAGCCCATATGCTCGACTACCAGAAATGTATCAGAGATGCTGATTAAATGAGTATGAGGACTGGGCGGATTGTGGCTAGCTATAATTTGCAATGACATCTGCTGAAGTACCCACGAGTAAACGTTTTACCTATGGTTTATGCTAAGCCAGTGAATTATGCTAAACCAGGCAATAACTATGGACTTTTCTATATGTCACTCAGTGGAGCGTAAGAGAACGAATCCCCCAAAGCAGTCAAAAGCTTGATAGGGACTCACATTTAAAAGGAAAGCCAGAATTTAATTTTAGAAGGGAACAATGCTTTTTGAATCTGCCAGCTCAGATTGTCACTATTTTATTAGTCGTATTTGAAAAGTTTACATGAAATCTTAGCATATTTGGCTCTCATGTAATAAGATAATTCTTCTGATGAATTAGCTTTTATCATGAGTCTCTTCAGAGGAAACTGAATGTTATTGATTTGTCTTTTTAAGCATATTCTTAAATGACAGCCTGTATTGCAAGGAAAGGTTCCCAATATCCCATGGTGTTAAGTGTAATTTCCTGAATTCAATGACCGCTATGAATATTAAACTTGATTTTTTCCCCTTTTTATTCCTACAGTGCTAATGAGATACATTTTTATTAGGAAATGGCAACTTCTAAAGAATTATATAGATTTGCTTTATCCTAATAAGAAGCTGTCTTATATTAGATCATATATTATATTATCTTCTCAGGTAGACCACAGGTATCTACAGAATTTTAGGCATATCTCCTATAACCTTATCCTTGATTAAAAATCTACAATTCTCCGCAGCGGCATGTTGGCAAGGGAATTCTAGATGTTGAAGACCATTTATCTAGAGCAGGGCTTTTCAACCTTTTTACCGATTGTACCACTTTTAGGATATGGCAATATTCGAGTACCACCTAGCAAGGTGTCAAAAACTTGGTGACAAAAAAAAAACCTGTTCAAAGTTGCAATTGCACTGAAATGACTTATGACCATTTTTCACACTTATGACCATTGTAGCAACAGGATCATGTGATTTATATTTGGATGCTTGGCAACTGATTCATATTTATAATGGTCACAGTGTCCCAGGGTCATGAGATCCCCTTCTGCAACCTTTTGACAAGCAAAGTCAATGGCAGAGCTGCTGGTGGCCAAGTGCTAAGGCGGGACTTCCTTCCGTCCCTCCCTTCCCTGCCTCCCTTTTTCTCATTACCATCTCCTTCTGAAGGAAGAATTTGAACACCCCCTTATTTTCCCTCTTCCATATATTGATCAAACAAAGAAAGGCCTCCAGAGACAGAAAAGACAAGCTGCTGAGTGAACTAGCTTAAAAAGGCACTTCCCCTTTAAGAATTAGCTACTGGCTAGAAAGGAAAGTAAGGAGCCCAGCTGGCACTTAAAGAAGAAAAAAAATGTAAGTACTGGCTGCCGGCTAAGGCAGCCTCCCCAAATGGCTCCATTCATAAGTAAAATCTGCAGTTCCAGAGGACTCTCTCACTGTAAGTCTTTGCCTGTGCTGGCTCTTTCCCTTCCCCACTACACTTGGCTAGGCAGGGCTGCGTACCACCTGCCACTCATTAATGTACCACAAGTGGTACGCGTACCACAGGTTGAAAAGCCCTGATCTAGAGGGCATCTAAATTGAAGTCGGTAGTAGCCCTTAATGTACTCTATTTATGCACACTTAAGAAATCTAGAAGAAAGTTCCATAGATGTTGTATACACTGAACAATGAACATCGCCTTGTCTCTCCACTCCTTTTAGAATGCTACTCCCACTTTCTATCTTCCTAAGCAATTTTCCAAATTTAAGATGAAATCCAAGATTATGTTAGTTTACAACAACAGATCTTTTAATTCTCTTCCTACTACCAGAATCCGTTCTTGTTTTGGAAATTGCAAAACCAAAGTTTTTGTTATCAGTGCAACATTCCTCTTAATTTGGGATAATTCTCCCTGAAATTATGTGTGCTGCTGTGGTAAATAATTAAAATGTATAAGTCATTCTCTCTCCCTCTCCCTCTCCCTCTCCCTCTGTGTGTGTGTGTGTGTGTGTGTTTGCATACACTATAATGTAGGCTGTGTGAATGTTTTATGTATCTACATGGAAAATTATTCTAGAGTTATCTTCCTAATTGGGAGGAAACTATTTTAATGATATATTGATATGGACTTTACTTTCTGTAAAATACTGTACATGTTTTGTTGCAGCAGAAAATAGTTCCTTCAAAGGAGTGAATTTATGTTTGTTTCATAGCCTGACCATTGTGGCTTTCTATGCAATGGATATTTTGTTGCAGCAATAAATTTTGTGATTGTGTATATTGTATAACAACTATAGCAGTTATCTTATGATGGTACCCACTTGTTTTTTAAAAATGTTCCATATAGCTAAATGGGTATCCTGTGACAAAAATGCAGAGATGGCATATAATTTATTTCTGTCGTGTTTATTTATACATGTATTTATTTATTGGTGGCTTTGAGCCAGTGTTGACTCCTGATGACTGCCTGCCCTAGTCCTTGCAGGTTTTGGCAAGGTTTTTCAAAAGTAGTTTGCCATTGCCTGCTTCCCAAGGCTGAGAGAAAGTGACTGGCCCAAGGTCAGCTGGCTTTATACCTGAGATGGGACTAGAACTCACAATCTCCTGGTTTCTAGCCTGGTGCCTTAACCACAACAGCAAACTGGCTTTCCCTTATTTATATATACAATTTTTATCCCACCCTACCACACTTTTTAAAAATCTCAAGTTATACAAGAGGAAAATTTAAAAAAAATCAGCATAATTAAAAATCAAAATCAGGTCATATCATAAAATCAAAGAATGTAGGGGCTGAAGGGACCTTGGAAATCATTCATTACAACTTCCCAGTTAATGCAGTACAACATCTCCATTAGATGGCAATACTGTATGATCGTTGTTTAGACCCCTCCAGCAGAGGAGAATCCATCACTGCCTGAAGCATTGTGTTCAAGTTACAAAATTCATTGCTAGGAATTTTTTTTACTGATATCCATATGTGGCGTGCCAACATAACTAAGTTCCTCTCTCCTCTTTGCCCTTTTAATACGGGTCCAAGTCTGACCACTCAAGTATACACAGCAGTAATTCTTGGGATCAAACATTGCTTGTAAATTCTAGTTGATTAAGCAAGTAAAATCTCTTGGCGAGAGATGAATGGATATCAGGCTAGCATTTACAGACACCACTGCAACTATATAACTTCCCCAAAAACAAAGAGAGCAATGTTATAAATGTTGCTCTCTGTGCCAGCCTCTCTCTCTCTGGATCCACCCTAGAATAGAATAGGAATAGGAATAGGAATAGGAATAGGAATAGGAATAGGAATAGGAATAGGAATAGAATAGAATAGAATAGAATAGAATAGAATAGAATAGAATAGAATAGAATAGAATAGAATAGAATAGAATAGAATAGAAATCTGGAAGGGACATTGGAGATCTTCTAGTCCAGCCCCCTGCTCAAACAGGAGAACCTATACCATTTCAGGCTAGTGATTGTCTAGTCCAGGGGTAGGCAACCTTGGCTCTTTTATGACTCGTGGACTTTGACTCCCAGAATTCCTGAGCCAGCATGGCTGGCTCAGAAATTCTGGGAGTTGAAGTCCACGAGTCATAAAAGAGCCAAGGTTGCCTACCCCTGGTCTAGTCTCTTCTTAAAAATCTCCAGTGATGGAGCGCCCACGATTTCTGAAGGCAAGCTATTCCACTGGTTAATTGTCCTCACTGTTAGGAAGTTTCTCCTTAATTCCAGGTTGCTTCTCTCTTTGGTTAGTTTCCAACCATTGTTTCTTGTCCTGCTCTCTGGTGCTTTGGAGAATAATTTGACCCCATCTTCTTTGTGACAGCCCCTCAAATACTGGAATACTGCTATCATGTCACCCCTGTTTCTTCTTTCCAGTCATATGTTTTAGTCTCCAGGCCTTTGATCATCCTAGTTGCTCTTCTCTGTACTCTTTCCTTTTGTAGGATTGTATCTCTCCATATCAGCTGGCTTCTGCTAAATGAGGAAATTGCCAGTAGTCCTCAGTCTTGAGCCAATGTCTGTCCATATTATGCTAATGTGCTCTGCCCAGTCTACTAATACATCATAGAAAAAGTCAGTTTGAGAATGGAAAAGATCTTTTAAAAAAACCTAAAATGTATCATATAGTAACACCGTTGCTCTAATTTTCTTCACTGTTTTTCTTTCATAAATGCTTTCTGTTTCACTGTATAGGGGTTTGGTAGCCTCTTTAAGACATGTGAAGTACATGTGTTGATCTCCAACTGATTTCCAGCCTTGTGGATTAAATAAAATAAGGTTCAACTGTTGAGTATTGCAGGAAAGTTATGTTCTTGATTTGACACATGATGAGTTCACTTTTACTTGTGTGTGTGTCTGTGTGTGTGTACTGTCCTGTCTTTATTTTTATTTATTTATTTAATTTATATATGGCCTTTATTATTTTTATAAATAACTCAAAGTGGTAAACATAACTAATATTCCTTCCTCCACCTATTTTTTCCACAACACCAATCCTGTGATGAGCTGGACTGAAAGTCTTGGCTTGAAGTCACCAGCTGGCTTTTACTGCCTAAACTGATTCCTAGACCACACTTTAACCACTGCACTGTAATTCAAGTAATAAGGAAAGACATTGTAGTGTAGGTTTCGGTAGGATATCAATGAACTTGCAGACCTAATGACAACTTTGTACAATACCATCTTACGCATATTGAACAAACCTTTGTACCGAGATTATATGTGACAGAACCCAGGAGAAACCTGGTATAACTGTACAATCTGTTGACTATTTAACACATATATAAGGTTAATATAGGAACCAAGCCCCATACGTCTTTTTTTTTTTTAAGATTCCTTAGATATCATAAGTGCAAAAAAGGAATCAAGTGTGATCTCCAGGCTTATTCTGCACTGTCTTGGGTCACTGTCAATGGATATTCATTCTCGATTTCAGTTTTGTGGTATCAGAGTAGTTCTTCCTTTCTCCCTGTCTCTGTCATTCACAGAGCAAGACACACATCCGTGAATACTGACTACCACTGTCACAGACATCTGTCTAAGTTTTAAAATGAATGCTTATATCAAATGAGTGCACAATAATAGATCTTTCATTGGCATGCAGTGACTAAAATTTGGCTAGCTTGTCACTCATCCATCAAGTTGGGAGTGTTTTTTTTTGCAAGAGAGTTTATTTTTGTCTAATTATGAAAATGACAAACAGCTGTGAGATCTTCAACTTGCAAATCATAGAATGGGAGCTCAGTAACTCTGCACACCATTTGTTTATTAGCAGGTGGCAGCCACTGTGTGCTCGTTCTCCACACCAGATTTATTTGCTAAAGGAGGCTGAATGGAATTGCAAACCATTTGCTTTAAGATCTGGCCAAAGATTGTCAAAGTGTTGGTAGATGGAGTGGCGTTTAAGACCTTTTCTTAAACCAAACTTAACACATCTGCACATGCCCATAATGCCAGCCAAAAGGTTTACTCAGAAATTGCTTCTTATGACAATTGCCGTTCTAAGGAAAAAATGAAACAAACCTCAACAATAACATTCTCATGTGAGAGATGTTGGAAGGAAAGCAGGGAACAATTATAATGAAAAGCCTTAGCTTAGACATTCCCCAAAGCAGCCTCTAAACAGCCATTGCTAATTTCCTTTTAAGAACTTAATTTATAAGCTGTAATTGCAATATTTTAGCCAGGAAATGACGTATTCCTTCTGAATGAGGGGAGGCAAATCTGGTGAGGAGAACACGGATTCTGCAAGAAGTCCTATATCTGAATGGCCAGATCTGAGCATGCCCTTGGGACAACAGTAGTTCTCATTATGCTTGAAATCAGGCGTTTTCAAAACTGAAACCAAAAAATAGACTTTTAAAAAATATTTTAATATTTTCTGACCTTTTGCGGCATGATGTCATGTTTGCATACCGCATGTCTTATTTCCTGTATCAGGAAATAATAAATGTGGTAGCATTGTATGAAATTATAATGTTTCTGTGTTTTCCAATGGATTTTTAACACGCATCTATCAACATTAAGGACCAATACCTCAAGTTATGTAGTAAAGGCATGTTTTCTGACATTGTGTAAAACAATAATAAATGTTCCAGCCTCAGAACTGCCTTGTTAGATATTCAGATGCACCCAAATCTCTTTCTGTTACAAAGAAAAGACTAACCTTCCTTTGACAGGAACAGAAGATGACAGAGAATTGGCTCTGTCATTGCATTTTTTTTTGATGGGGAGAGGGTCAATATCCTTTCCTCAGCTGACAACAGAAGTACTACTTTTAGAACCTCTTGGGTCTGTAGCCATGAACTCTTGAGGGTCTTGAGCTTCTAATGCCTCACTCATTTCATGCCTTTCCCACATCTTCTGTTTGCTAGAGCTTCAAAAGCAAACAGGCCATTAAAGTCTCTAGTTCTATGGACAAGCATATTCAGTGTCATGGCGAGAAGGTTCTGATCTCAATGCAGGTGATAACAGCCTCTGCCTTGATTCCTGTCAAAAGCCCGGGCAATCCGTGTGTTCTACATCTATACTCATTTAATTTGGAAGTCTTGAAGCAGAGGGAGAATGTGACAACAGAAGCCAATGAAAGCATAAAGGCAAACCACAGATAATTTTTCACAGCCCTTTACAAAGATTTGACATTGTGTTGTTTTAGAACTGCAGTCAAGTGCAAATAGTGCAGGCATGCCAAAAAGAGAAAGAAAAAAAACATTTGGTACTTGCATGAAACTTATGTTTGGAAAGAAAGAAGGGAACTGGACCCAGAATGAAACCTCCACTTAGTCACCGTTGAATCCAATGTTCTGGACAGATGCTGCATCACAGACAGAGAAAATTCTCTTTGGCTGGTTAGAGAGATTCAATCAGGGAAGAAAGGTCAATTTGCAGATGCAAAGGATTTATGTGAGTTTGGAGAAAGTTGAAAAAGTGGCCTGAGCAACTAATTTCAAAGGTCTGGAGATGAAAATAAATATATACAGCGTGAGTTGCCTATAATGAATCTAGACTCAGCAAGAGAGGCTAAGGCACAGATTGCGATCTGGCTTGGGAAACACCAGGGATGCTATCACCAGAAGGCATGGTCAAAAGATGTTCAGTACTGTACTGTGGAAGAAGCATCATAACTCTTCTTCTCATTATTCTGGACTAGTCTGGTCCCACCACCTAGGGATCTGCAAAAACCAGACTTTTATGAATTGTGATAAAGGATGTCTGCAGTCAAATACAACTCTGGATCTGTTATTGTTTGCAAAAATCTGTGCTAAAGGAAAGATGACGCTGGAGGTTGCTTTGTTGTTTTTAAAGAGGGCTTAACCGTAACCTCTTCCACTGAGTTTATCTGAGAAAGTCTGTAGCCATTCCCAGTTGAAAAAGAGATAAGTACACACCCTTGGAAGAAAGGGTTATTGCTTTAATACTGCAGGGAGAACTTTTCTAGTGAACAGGGCTCTTATTTTTCAGTTCATGCTCTAAAATATTTCCTGCTGTTGAAATGAATTAGGTAATCATAGTTTTCTTTTTTAAAAGATAAAACCAAACATGGAAAGTTGGACAGTTAATCATGAATGATTTTTGCTATTTTCATTTGAAATTAGGCAAAGATTCTGGGATATAAGCTCACTGAATGTGATTACTAAAGCTAACTCACCTGGTTCTCCTAGTGAAACAAATTATCAAAACCACTAGCGAGGGGCCTCATATTGACCAATTGAAGTCAGTGTACTTACCAGATTACAAAGGCATCATTAAATGCTTTTCATCAGAGTCCTGCTAGGAAGATTCCAGGGTGTGCCTGTTTTACCCATAATCTGCCCTTGTACTCTAAAGTAGAGTCAGTGGAGGATATACTTGTGGTTTGTGGGCTGTATACAGGTCTGAGAGACACCTTTATTGCTTTTTTCAACCAGGTCATATAAACCAAATAAATGTAAACTTTCTTTTATCCAACCTAGTCCCTATGGGACTCTGGCAGGAGCCAAATTGTTGGCTGCCAGGATTAGATATAGAAAGAAACTATTGGCTGAATGCCTTATTTCCCTTGAATTGTCAAAATGTATGCTGTTTTTCTTTGTTGTTGTTAGGTTTGTTCTTGGGTCCTTTGACTAATAAACTTTCATTCAAAACTTCTTTCTTTCTTTCTTTCTTTCTTTCTTTTTCTTTCTTTCTTTTTCTTTCTTTCTTTCTTTCTTTTAAAATGCAATATTAAAAAAGTAATGGAAAAATTAATCCATAGGAAAATAAAAAGCTGCCTTATTCCATAGTGTACCACTAGCGCAATTAGGGGATGATTAATGCCATTACAGTATTACAATCAAAGTAGTAACATGAGTGGCCCCACTTAGTGCTGCTGGAGAAGCCCTCTCATACTTCCTCCAGTGCTAGCCAAAATTTTTCCATCTGCAGTATTCAAACCTACCAAGTTGGAAGTTCTTCATTTTGCAACAGGAAGGCTGTAGGCTGGACAGCTTCACTGCATATTACAAGAACACCCAGAACCGGATCCGGTTCCAGCGCCAGCGGACGTGCAAAGAACTTGTTCTCTTTGCCGTCCGGTTTTCCCCCACCGGTAGACCCTGGACAGGGTCGAAAGTCGCCCTGGAGGGGTGACCACCGTAGAGGAGGGCACTCGTCGATCGCGGAGGGAGCAGCAGCTCCCTCTGCGGTCCGAGAAATCACCTTTGGGCCAACGGGGAAAAGATCGGCCAGTAACATGGCCGATCACTTAGCTGCTCCAGCCGAAAGTCACAGCAACATCTAAGCAAAAAGAACCACCGTGGAAGATCCGGGTGAGACCTTTCCTTCCCTCTTGTTATTTTCTTTACTTCCCTATGAAAAGCCTCTAGAAACTATTCCCTCCCTTGAAAAAGCAGCGTTTGAATACTTGGGAAAAAAGTAACTACTCTTTATTGTGTATTTGAACTGCTGGAATTCGGGGGATCCTGAAAAAAAAAAAAGAAAAAGAAAAAAAGCCTTACTGTGACTCTTTCTCGCTGTTTGCTTGTTTTCAACTTAAGTGAAAATTCTTAGGGAGGGGGGGTGGAGTGTTTTTCTTTCCTCCCCCCCTTCTGAATATTTTTATCCACTTTAAAAAGGAAAAAAAAAACTATCCTGGCTACTGGGTGGAGTTATGTGGATTGGAGGGTTACAATGTATCCAGGAAATTGGCGTGAAGCCCAGAAAGCCTTATCGTAACATTGTAACCATGGTAAAGGAACTGCTGAACTTGGCGCTAGACCCAGACATTCCTGTACTTTTCTTATAGAAAAAAAAAAAAAGAGAGAGAAAAAGAATGGAAGCCTATCCACAGCTTAATTATGGACTCATACTAGCAAAAATCTTGGAAACGAGAGAAGAATTAAGTGAACATTTCAGGACACTTAGGAATGAGAATGGTTCAGAGTTAAAAATTGAATTTCGAACTCCAACTGATCATGATACACAATTGGATTTACAACTTAATGAGGTGGAGGATTTATATCTACAATTTACTGAAGAGGAAGATGTTACACCTTATATACAAAGGATGGAGATTTCTGAGGACCAAAGGCAGAATTTAATTGAAACATCTATAGATTTAAAAACAACCGAAATGGACTCTCTAATACGAGACATTAAAAATGCTGACAATACATACAAACAACGAATAATCACCATACTGACTAAGACTGATTACATAGTGCAGACAATATTGGGAAAAAGAGAAGACTATGATCGGACGCAACTGTGGGAAAATGTGTATAATCAAATATTAAGATGGGAGGAGCTAAAGGCCCTATTGTGGAAACCTGCTTGGCATAAAAAGAAAGCTAGAATTAGGTTTAAAAATGAGTGTTAAAACTTTATTTGATGGGTAAAATGGTTTTTAGAGACTTTTAAGTGAGCTAATATTGTTGAGATTTTTAAGGTTTAAGATTTTAGTCTGATTAATATTGATCTGAATTATGGATTTGATTAGGGCTTGGAATGGCAACTATGGAAAACTGGAAAAGTTAAAACTAAAGGAGTTGTATTGAGATTGGTGAAATATTAATGATATTCTTACTTGCAATGATTGAAGAATGGATTGATTTATAAAAATGTTTGACAGAGTATAGGAAACAGAATATAGTGGAGAAATTTTAAAATATACACATATATAATAGCTATATGTTTAGCTTAGAAATAATTAGAAATAACTTAATGTAAAATGGTTTAAAAACTAAAGTTATATTTGTTTATAAAATATGTATGTGAAATAGAATAAGAGATAGAAGTTAATTGAGAAATATAAAGTGAATATTTGGAGTAATATGGTCTGTATTATATGGATACTCGAACTGTATACTATATGTCTATGTAATGCCAATTGGAATATGTTAATAGTTAATTAAGCTTGAAACGGGTGGAAATACTATTGATAGTTTTGTTTTGTTTTTTGTTTTTTGTTTTTTTGATTGATAAAATAGAGAGGGAAATTTTAAAAAGTAACCTAAATTGTTTATGTATGACTATATGTTTTATTTTGTTTTATGGAGTGCCCTATCTCCACGATGAGTCCTAAGCACTTGGCTGTAAAATTAAAAAAATTCAATAAAACTTGTTATATATATAAAAAAAAAGAACACCCAGAATTTGTGCTGAGTATACTCAACTAGAAAATAGCCAGCACTACTAGAGACGTTTGAGAGGAGCTGCAAAGCAGAGAAAGATGAACCCACGTGGGTGCTTCATTCATAGAAGCAAATGTGCCATGTTGATCAAAAGCAGCTTCAAAGGGGTCCTTTTCTTAAAACTTCAGCCAAGTGCCTCTTTGAAGATTTGCATAACCATGAAAAACAACAGTTCTTCATGTTTTACGCAGAGTTTTTCCTAGCTCTACTTAAATAAGGGAATGAACCTGCAATCTGCTTGAAAAAAATATATGTTATATCCAGTGGTCCTTCTGCATGCCATTAATAAATTAAAGCTCTTTTATGCATGATTTTCAGGATTTATATTGCTTGAAGACAGCGGTCATTTGCATTCTTTTGGAGAGTCATTGAGGCCACTTGGAGGTTTGCAGCTGTCCTCAGGGTCACCTGAGTAGTGCAAATGTATGTGGAGCCTTCTTGGCTGCAGGATTTTCTGCCCAGGGTCCCTTCGCTGTTGTAGACAGGCACAGGCTGTTGGGGAAGAGTCTGTGTTGTCTGAATCTCAAACTGAAGCACAAGTGGTTCCTGTAGTCTGCAATATTTTCTGGAAATCCAGAAAATATGAGAGAGTATGAATGGGAGCAAGATCAGGGGACTTATGGCATGTCATAGCTCTAGGACTGCAAGAAGCCCCTGAGCCCTGATCCCCTGATAGCTCAGCAAAAAACCTCGGCCAGCCCTGCCCAGCAGCACAATATTGTGAAGCCACAACTGCCCTAGGACAGTTGCTGAACTAATAGTCACTAAATAAGGACTACGTATACATTCATATATGAGATAGACTCAGAAAAATGTACTGTTTCCTTGCATTGATGAGAAAATCCATTCTGGACAATAATAATAGCTGTTGTTTGCCATTTGCCTTTCCAAATTGATTATAATTGTAGAAGAAATTCCCCATATAATTAACACAGAGATTAATAACTCTCCATTCTACCAGATTGACATGGGAGTGATTTAGTTGCTTATTTTTGTCTTCATCTTTATCCTACAACATGACTCTGGGGGTCTGGCCATATGTCTTGGTAGCTTGATTGACATGCAGCTTAACTGCCCTTGTACTGATCCACCTGTGAGAATTACAAGGAATTAAGATGCTGAGAAATGCTGAGCTGGGCAAACTGTTTCCTCAGAAGTGGATCCAATTAACACTTGTCATTCCACCTATTAAGTTCAAAAGATCTTTCAAAGACAAATTTGTAGTTGGATATAAATACCTAAAATGCCTCAAAGGTTGGCATACCCACTAAGCCTGACTTCATTCTCTTTTCATCATCTCAAGCTGTTTTAGACCAGTGCTGCAGAATAAGGAATCTTTTCAGCCTTTGCAGATGACACTAAACTGGCCAGAATAGTCAATAACCCAGAAGATAGGCTCAAGATCCAGATGAACATTGGGCCCTATCTAACAGAATGAAATTCAGAATAGAGAAAAGTAAAGTTTTATGCTTAGGCAAGAAAAACCAAATGCAGATTAGATCCAGATTAGGTGAAACTTAGCTCAATAGTAGTAACTGTGAGAAAGATCTTGGAATCCTAGAGGACAAGGAGTGTACGGCAGCACCCAAAAAAGGCAATGCAAGCCTAGGGCTTGGTGGTGCAGTGGTTAGAATGCAGTACTGCAGGCTACTTCTGCTGACTGCTGGCTGCCAGCAATTCGGCAGTTCAATTATCACCAGCTCAAAGTTGACTCAGCCTTCCATTCTTCTGAGGTCTGTAAAATGGGGACCCAGATTGTTGGGGGCAATATGCTGACTCTATAAACCGCTTAGAGGGGGCTGTAAAGCACTGTGAAGTGGTATATAAGTCTTAAGTGCTATTGCTATTAACAGAGGGATAGAATCGAGATCACATGAAGTATTAGTATGGCTTTATAAAGCCTTAATAAGACCACACTTAGAATACGGCATCCAGTTTTGGTCATTATATTATAAAAAAAGATGTTGAGACTCTGGAAGGAGTACAGAAAAGAGCAACAGAGATGATTAGGGGGCTGGAGGCTAAAACGTATGAAGAACAGTTACAGGAATTGGGTTTGTCTTGTCTAGTGAAAAGAAAGACTAGAAGTAACATGATAACACTGCTCCAACATTTGAGGGGCTGCCACAAAGAAGGGGTCAACCTATTTTCCAAAGCACCAAGGCAAGACAAAAAACAATGGATGGAAACTAATCAAGGAAAGAAGGAACCTCACTGGAGGCTTTTAAGAAGACAACCACTTGGCTGGAATAGTATAGGGTCTCCTGCTTGAGCAGGGGATTGGACTAGAAGACCTCGAAAGTCCCTTCCAATTCTATTATTCTGTTATTCCCCAGTGTTGTTCAAAGTACTTACAAGCTGCACAGGCTTGGTTCATAGTCTAGCACTCAACTTAAAAGATTGGGGGTATGCCAGTGATGCTTCAGACTTCCAGCTTCATCATGCACTCCAAGGATTCCTATATTGATAATAAAGCTACCTTTATCCAATTCTGTGACAAAAGTCTTCTCTATCTTCTCTTGCAGCACTTACCCTGGCCTTTCCTAATGCAAGCTCTGTGAAAGAAAGTTGGTCTCACAAAAAGTAAGATGAAGTATTATGATAGTGTTTGTCCACAGTTATGTAGAAGGAACAGGACCACATTACTTCGTAAAACAAATTTTAAGGGAAACTTCATTTGAACGTTTGTCAGTGTGAAGCACTCCTTCAAAGCATTGCAAAGTCCTATTGGTTCAACGTATTTTACCTTCCCACTGCAATCCAGATGTTTTGGCAAAATATTCAGATATTTTGTGGCTAAATTCTAGTTCACCTAAAGCACCGTTTCTCAACCTTGGCAACTTAAAGGTGTGTGGAGTTCAACTCCCAGAATTTCCCAGCCAATCTTTCTAAATCAATCAAAACATCTTGAAAATATGTCATAAATTTATTAAGCGTGCAAACAACTACAGTCCTGGACTTACAACCACAATTGAGCCCAACATTTCTGTTGCTAAGTGAGACATTTGTAAGTGAGTTTTGCCCCGTTTTATAACTTTGCTAGCCACAGTTGTTAAGTGGATCACAGCAGTTGTTAAATTAGTAACCTGGTTGTTAAATGAATCTGGCTTCCCCATTGATTTGACTTGTCAGAAGGTCGCAAATGGGGATCACATGACCCCAGAATACTGCAACCATCATAAATATGAGTCAATTGCCAAGTGTCCAAATTTTGATCACGTGACCATGGGGAGGCTGCAGTGATCATATGAATAATGGTCATAAGTCACTTTTTTCAGTGCTGTGGTAACTTCAAATGGACACTAAATGAACTGTTGTAAATCGAGGACTATCTGTATAGTGTATACCAAGCTCCTAGCAATTCATTGGCAGTTTGCAAAGCAGCCCTGAGCAAAAGCAGATCCATAGCTTGTATACTTTTGGTCTACTATATTACAAAGGGAAAACAAAGAAAAAGGCAGACACGGAGGAAATTACAGCATGATGTTGGAATGTCTTTGATAACCCCCCTTGGGTGGCCTTATTATTTATCTATTTCAACTAGGTTAGCATGTTAGCCATAGTATCTTTGAGATATGGTCAGTGAATAGAAACAATTTAGTTCCTTGGGCCACTGGTTCCTGTCTGAAAACACCCCCTGTCATCTCTTAGGCTCAACTTAGCTTACTGTGAAAGTTTTCTTGTAATAGTAAATAGTTCATGTGCTTGGAGGGCATCTTACAAGGGTAGTGTTAAATGCAATTCACGTGTATATGAAAGGGTATCTTTATTACTACATTACCAACAGCATCTCCTTTTTGTCTGGATTCAATTTAAGCTTCTTATCATTCATTATTGATAGTTAGGCAACTTTCAAGGCACCGTCCGGAGTTAGAAGGTAAGGAGTAGTAGAATTGAGTGGCACCAGCATGCCAACACTTGCTTAACCTTGAAATAAAGCTGTCCACATCCTGAAAATCTGTAAGCTGAGAAGAAACCTTGTGTATCTGACAAGCACTTACCGAGATGGCCTTCCTAATTCTGGAGTCCAAAATGAGGTGTCAACTTTATCTGCAAAGAAGAGTGAAAATTGCTCACAGCAAGCCTCCAAATGTTCTGGATTCCCTTGATGGAGAAGAAGCCAAACAGATGGAAAAGCATCAGTGCACAGATGCACTGGAGGCTGAGAACTCTGCTCTCTTCATAGCTCCTATTGCTGTGGAATAGCATTGTAAAAGGGCCTGAAAAGGGGTCCCATTCTTCTCTCTTTCCAGATAATAATCAGTTGAGGGGCATGTAGGATAGACTTGGTAGTGCTTGCAATATTGACTTTGTACTACTGTTGCACTGGCTAGCTGAAATGGGCTTTCTTGTACTTTAATTTGCCTTTTTTCTCTCTTTTAAATGTATTGTTAATAATTGGCCATAAGCTTAACCTTCAAAAAGAATATAAAAAGCCTTTTTTTAAGAAACTAGGACTGGCTGAAGTGCTTGATACACTGTAGATAAAACACTTTCATTTTCAGCTAATGAACAAAGCAAGTATTTGAGCCCAGTGTTGTGTGTGTGTGTGTATATATATATATATATGTAGGTCTTTGGTAATTCGGGTTTTCTCCCGTGTAAAATTGGAAGTGTCTTGGCAACGTTTCGACGAAGTCCCATTCGTCATCTTCAGGCTGGTGTTTTCGGCTTCGTGCTTCTAGGAGCAATGTGTGATCGCAGCTGTTTCTTCCTTTTAACTGCCAGTGGAGGTATGAACTGATTGGATGGGAGCTTGGCTGTGTTCTGATTGGGTGGAGGTGTGTTCTGATTGGTTAGGGGCTTGGCTGTGCTCTGATTGGATGGGGGGTTGGCTGTGCTCTGATTGGCGGGGTGTGTGCTCTGCTTGGGTGGGGGCCCTGTTGTGCTCAGATTAGTCTGAGTTGCAGGGGGATTTGAGATGGAGAGCTGCATTGCTGTTGTTTGGCTTCGTGGTCGTGCCACATCTTCAAGGTGGGTGTCAGTTTGCTTCACGTATGAAATGGAGGGGTTTAAAATGGCCAATGATGCAGCTGTGGTCTGGTTTCTGGTCCGCGGTCGTGCCTCATCATCGGTGCGGGTTTGAGTCTGCTTTTTGCGTGGATGTGTGGTGGTGACATCATGTGTGGTCTTCGTGAGTGTGGGTCCAGTGTTGCTCCTTGTGCTAGGGATTCGTCTGTCAATAAGGCTGGGTTTCCAAATATCTTATCTATACCCACTCTGACGTTTTTCCCTTACAAAAGTTTCTTTTACTTTTATTCAGAACACAATGTTCTTTTCTATGGTTATGCTGACATATTATGGATAGCAATAGCACTTAGACTTATATATCACTTCACAGCCCTCTCTAAGCGGATTACAGAGTCAGCATAATGCGCCCAATAATTTGGGTCCTCATTGGATAATTTGGGTCCTTACTGACCTCAGAAGGATGGAAGGCTGAGTCAACCTTGAGCTGGTGAGAATTGAACTGCTGAATTGCTGGTAATTAGCAGTCAGCAGAATTAGCCTGAAATATTGCATTCTAACCACTGCGTCACCACAGCTTCTATGCTTCATCCTTATGATGTAACTGGACAGATGATTTTTCTTAAACCAATCAACTTTTACTTTGAAGTTTCTTTGATGTGCAAAATATAAAAGTGAATGTAAGCTTCTCCAGCATGAGGATGGAGACTCCACAAATGGGTTAACTTCATCCTCCTGCCCAATCAGACTAAGTCAAAAGATTGCCACGCCTCCTGCTGGGCTGAATCCTACCCAGTTACGACTTAGTCTTCAGCCCATCAGGACGCTCCTTCGTTGGCTCCTCTGTTGTAGGCAGGTTGTATTCCCATTTGTGGACTCTCTTACTAATAATATTGCTGTGGCTACAGCAAATATTATAGCTTTCCTGGGGTTGTTGGTGCTGTCAGCTATTACTGATAGCCAGACAAGCCAGGAAAGCACGATCGTCTCCTGACGATCAGCGGGCCGGCTGGCTCCGCGGGGGGGGGGGGGGCACCCCAAATCAGGCCAAAATTAAATTTTAAGAGCCTGGGAAGATCTACACATCTTCCCAAGGCAGTTTAAAAACACAGGGCAAGCGGCGATCGTCCCGACGATCAGCTGAGCAGCGGAGCTTCCCAGAGCTTCGCCTAAAGCTCCGAAGGCCAAAAAAAAAAAAAAAAAAAATTAAAATTTTTTTGCTGGTGCCTGGGGAGAGAAGCGAGCTCATACGGAGCTCCCAAAAGCCCCCAAAAAGACTGCTCCTTTGTTCCCTGCCTCGGCTGAGGTTTTAAGGGAGCCAGGCACGCCGGATTTTGGCGGGATCGTTGCGGCCGCCATTTTGGCCAAGTTAACAAATTGGCTGAAGGTTCACAGGACGGCAGGGAGAGTCTCCCCTGCCCCCCCCTTCTGTATACCACCCCTTGGTTGACTACAATTTGGGGAGGGCCAAACTAGGTCTTCTCAAGGGGCCTTCCTGGGCTACTGGGCCTACACTGCAGGGCCCCACGTGCCCGGCCGCCATTTTGTGAACTCATTGCTGCCTCTTTCTGTCCGGCCGCCATTTTGTACAGCCACCTGCTGCCATTTCTGCCTAAAGCAGTTTCAAAACTACCATCATCAGTGGCATTGCAGCAGCAAAGACCATTGGAGCAGTGACCAGCCTGGCTGGTAGCTCCCCAGTGCGCAAGGGCCAGTGTCTGGTCCAGTCGCCAACTTAATAGGAGCCATAACCGGCCTAGCTGGTTCTGGGACTGAAATAACCCCAGTGCTCCATCAGATTGTCAGAATTCTCAGCCGAGACTGAGAGGCTCAACAACAATGGCTGACAATCCTGATCCTAAGATCGCCCACGGTGGTCCAGTGTCCCCAGCAAAGAAGAGGCGCAAGTCCTCAAAGCTGGAAGCAGCTGGCAAGCTGAAGGCCAAGGCCAAGGCCGTCTCAAGGAAGACCCCTTCCAAAGCAGCTGAGAAGGAGGCCAACAGGCGGCATTTGGCATTGGAGAGGCAGTTTTCAAGGGCTCAGCAACAACAGCCAGGCCCAGAAGTTGCTGCTTCCTCCGCGGGGACTCCATTTGAGCCCCTTTCTGCTCCTTCCGTCAATCCATTCCAGAGCGCATGGTCTCCCGGAGCTGAGGCCGCGCAGAGACAGGAAATACCGAGTCACTCTACTGGCCCTCAATGGCCAGCTCAGCCACATGCGGCACGGTCCGCACCTGAGGCCACATTCACACCAACTGCAGCAGGGCTTCGATCTGTGGGTCTTCAGGAGTTCTCTTCTGAGCAGTTCCAGGCATTACTAGCTCAGGCTGTCTCCCAGGGTGTGGCCTCTGCCCTTCAGAAAATCAGGCCAGAAACGGCCGTCCCTCCTGGTCCACCCCAATACCAGTCAGAGCCGGCGGATTACGCCCAATCCATCACCTCTGACCATTCCTCCCAGGGTGTAGACAACTACCCGGAGGAATATGAGCCGGGGGAGATTCACCTTTCTGATGAGGAGGAGGCAGCACCTGATCCTGTTCCCTTTGTTGGGCTCTTTGACCCATCTTTATTCAAAGCCCTTTTAAATAAGGCAATTGCCTCGGCTAATATTGAAACGGAACAAGAGGATCCCCCTCCCCCCACTGATCAGGTCTCAAATCCGTTGTTCACGGAACCTTCTGTCTCTCAAAAGAAAATTCCTTGTCCTCCCCTGTTTCTGAATACCATCAAAAAGCAGTGGTCAGCTCTGGCTGCACCGCCCTCGCTGACCGCTTCAGATAAGAGATTATTTAATGTAGCCTCTTCTCTGTCTGATTTGTTTGAGGTCCCATTGGTGGACCAGGCCATCACTCCCCTAGTCTCCCCGTCCACCGTATCCGGTGACATGGCGGAGGCCTTAAAACCAGAGGACAGGAGGTCCGAGTTTTCCCTTCGCAGGTCACACCAAGCCTCGGCGTGGTCGGTGAAGGCATCCACGGCTACCTCCTTTTTCGCCAGGACCTCCATAATGTGGCTGCGTGAGCTCCAGGCCACAATACCCCAGGACCAGGTGCAAGTACACCAAACCTTGGGTAAGCTCCTGGCGGCATCGGAATTCATGGCTGATGCCTCACTACACGCAGCCAGATTTTCTGCGCGGACCATGGGCTACAATGTGGCCACTCGCAGACTGCTGTGGTTAAAACAGTGGAGGGCGGACCAAAAGGCAAAGTGGCGCCTAGCCACTGGCCCTTACACCGGCGGTCAACTGTTTGGGGAGTCTCTCGCTCCATACCTAGTAGAGGACCGTGACAAACGTAGGGTTATGTCTCACCTCAACAAACGGGGGGACAGACGCGCTCCTTCGGACTACCGAAGAGCGCCCTTTCGTGCATACACGGGTCCAGGGTGGGGCCCGCCAGCTCGGCCTTTCCCTCCCAGACCTGACCGAACATGGGAGCGGCCTGGACCCAGACCCAGACAACAGGCACAAGGCAAGCGGCCCTTTCGTGGGGGTGGGGGCGGAGGCCGTCCCTTTAGGAGGACTAAATGACTCCAGGGACAGGATCCCCATAGGAGGCAGACTCTCCCTGTTTGCAGACCACTGGGAGAACATTACAACAGACTCCTGGGTGCTCCGAACGATCAAGGACGGTCTGTCCCTAACATTTCTCTCCGTACCCCCGGATCGATTCATAGCTTGCCCGAGGCCTCGGCGGCCGGACAAAAAGAGGCTCATGCAACAGGCCATTTGCCATCTTCTGGACATAAGGGCCATAGAGCCGGTTCCCACTGCCCAAAGAGGGCAGGGTTTCTACTCCATCCTCTTTGTGGTTCCCAAGTCCTCAGGAGGATGGAGAGCAATCCTGGACCTCAAGGGTCTCAATTCCCATGTCAAGTACGAGAGGTTCAAGATGCAGACGCTCCAGTCCATTCTGGCCGGCATCAGACGGGGCGACCTCTTGACATCAATAGACCTCACGGAGGCCTATTTGCACATTCCCATTATTCCCAGCCATCGCAGATTCCTCAGGTTTTATTTTGCCGGCCACCATTTCCAATACCGAGCCCTACCATTCGGCCTTTCCTCCGCCCCAAGGGTGTTTACGAAAATCCTGGCGGCTTTGACGGCCCACCTGAGGCTAATACCGGTCCGAATACAGTGTTACCTGGACGACATCCTAATCCAGTCATCGTCCGTCCAGGCTGCTCAATGGGACCTCAACCACACCATGGGGGTACTACAGGCACACGGGTTCTCCATAAATTTCACGAAGAGCCACACGGTTCCATCCACCCGTCTGTTACACCTGGGGGCGATCATAGACACGACGCAGTGTATGGTGTATCTGTCTCCGGAGCGTCAAGCCAGCATCCGGTCTCTGGTGCTCCAGATACAGAAAGATCGATTGGTGTCACTGGCCACTCTCTCCAAACTCCTAGGGAAGATGGTCTCGTGCATGTCAATCGTTCCATGGTCCAGATTGCACTCCAGACACCTACAATGGTTCCTTCTACCGTCTCAGAGGCTAGGCACGAGCTCCTCCACTCGCAAGGTCAGGGTTCCCTTTCAAGTCTTGCACTCCCTACAATGGTGGTTATCTCCGGCATTGGCAAAGGGGTCCTTATTCAAGGAACCTCCCCGAATCACCCTAACCACAGACGCAAGTCTGTTTGGATGGGGAGCTCACATCCAGTCTCAGTTGGCTCAGGGCCGGTGGTCCCAACCGGACCTGCAGCACAACATAAACTGGTTGGAGCTCCGGGCCATACATCTTGCCCTCCTACACTTCAGGGGCAGGGTAGCAGGGCAACATGTGCTGGTCCTTACGGACAATGTCGCAGCCAAGGCCCACGTGAATCGCCAGGGGGGTACCCGGTCCAGGGACCTCATGACAGAGGCCCAGCTGCTAGCTTCTTGGGCAGAGTCCAACCTCTCATCCCTCAGGGCAGAACACATCTCGGGGGTAGCGAACCGGCAGGCGGACTCCTTGAGCAGATCGACGTTAGATCACTCAGAGTGGCGCCTGGATCCCTCCATCTTCAAGGAGGTTTCGGGCCGATTCGGGCAGCCAGCGATAGATCTGTTCGCCTCGCCGCTGAACGCTCAGCTCCCGAGATTCTTCTCCCGATTCCCTTCCAGCGGGGCGGAGAGGGTGGATGCGCTCCGCAGCCCCTGGCCCGAGGATCGGCTCTACGCCTTCCCTCCCCTCCCACTGATCCCGGCAGTCATCCGCAAACTGCTGCTAGAACGGGCGGAGTTAATATTGATTGCCCCATATTGGCCCAGACGTCCTTGGTTCGCAGATCTTGTGGATCTCTCCGTCTCTTCCCCGTGGAGAATCCCCCCCACCCGCATCACCCTGAGTCAGGGACCCTTACAGCACCCAGACCCTCAGTGGCTCCAGTTAGCCGCCTGGCACTTGAGCGGCAGATGCTAACGAGGGGATCCTATTCTTTGAGGGTCATAAAGATGATTCAAGCCTGTAGGCGGCCCTCCACGAATAGGATATATGACTCCACTTGGAAGAACTTTAGCCTCTGGTGCGCTAAGAACCAATTAGATTTGTCCTCTCTTACCGTCCCAAAGGTATTAGAATACTTCTTGGAGGGGTGGGACAAGGGCCTATTGCCCAGCACCATCCGTCGGCAAGTTGCAGCACTATCTACCGTGTTGCAATGCGAAGACTCAACCTCTATCCCAGCACCCTATGGTGCATTCCTTTCTCAAAGGAGCAACTAACACCAGGCCACCGGTGGTACACCGTTATCCCTCTTGGGATCTGCCAAAAGTTCTACAGGCCCTCACATCGGGACCGTTTGAACCCTTAGGAGCATGCAATCTCCGCCTCTTATCTATGAAGGTCGCCTTCCTGGTAGCTGTAACATCAGCCAGGCGCATTTCGGAACTGGCGGCTCTCTTGGTAAGGGAAGACCTGTGCACTTTTCATTCGGACAGGGTGGTCCTTCGGCTAGACCCAACGTTTGTTCCCAAGGTCAATACCTTGTTCCACAGGGCCCAGGAGGTTGTCCTCCCTAACTTTTGCCCCAATCCATCCCATGAATTGGAACGTCAGTGGCATACTCTAGATGTATGCAGAGCGCTGAAACATTACATCAAGCGCACAGCCGCTGTTCGGAAGTCGGAAGCGCTCTTTATTTCTTTCCACCCCTGTTCCATGGGACAGAAAGTGTCTGCTTCTACGATCGGTAGATGGCTTAAAGCTTGCATAGCGCAGGCTTATCAGGCGCACTCTTTGCCCGCACCTGGCCGCATCACGGCTCATTCCACACGCAGTGCTGCGACATCGGCTGCTTGGGCCACTCAAGCTTCCATCGCTGATATTTGTAAGGCGGCGACCTGGTCCTCGCCTTCTCCCTTTATTAGGCACTACAAGGTTGATAAATTTGCCTCTGCAGAGGCCTCCTTTGGCCGAAGGGTTTTGCAACAGGTGATCACATCCACAGGGACACAGGCCCAGACTGCTTCCCTCCCTTAGGGACAGTGGGCTTTGGTATGTCCCATTTGTGGAGTCTCCATCCTCATGCTGGAGAAGGGGCGTTGTCTTACCTGAACGCCTTTTCTCAGCATGATGATGGAGACTCCACCCCCATCCCCTCAATGGGCCATCTGGTCCGGTGTAGGGGGCAGGAGGAGCCAACGCGTCCGGATATGTCTTCTGTGCTTCGCCTCGTCGTAACTGGGTAGGATTCAGCCCAGCAGGAGGCGTGGCAATCTTTTGACTTAGTCTGATTGGGCAGGAGGATGAAGTTAACCCATTTGTGGAGTCTCCATCATCATGCTGAGAAAAGGCGTTCAGGTAAGACAACGCCCCTTTTATTCAAGGTTCTCTCTCTCTCTCTTATAAAAAGGGAATCCTTTTTATCTTGGAATATATGTACCTTGAAGATGAAACTTATGGCCAACATATTTAAAAGACAAAGAGATATAAGTCAAATTAAAGTACAAGAAACCCCATTATAGTTAGCCAGTGCAACAGTACTACAACCCAAATTGCAAGTATTACAAAGTCCATCCTATGTGGCCCTCACAATGGAATACTTAATTTTAGGAATGGTTCTGAAGGCATATGGAGATTTATAGATTCATAGCTCTCTTCCCACATATACCTTTGACCATTATGCTAATCTATAATCCAACTTATTTACTTTTTTATCTGTTTGCTCATTTATGAAGATACACAAACGGCAATTGGGATTAAAAAACACTGTTTTTAATCTTGAAGTTTTTGGTTTTACTTCATTCCCAACTTGGGAACTGGATGTTAGCATGAGGTATGAAAAAGGGAAGCACAAGTTGTTTGTGGTTCTTGGTTTATCTTTGGTTTGTCTTTATGCCACTCACCAGACCTTGAAGGAACACAAGGAAACAGCAGCCTTAACAAATGGAAGGAAAACAAAACTGAATTGTTTCCTTGTCAGACAGCTAATTTTAACTTGTTTCTGATAAACAAACAATTTCAGTATGATACCTGAATATGGGCAATGCATAAGATTACTCCCCTTCAGAAGAACTCTGCAGCATTTTGGATTCAGAGGCAAAAAGGTGCTTCAGAAGCCACCAGGTACTCACATCTTGCATTTCAATTCCTTGAGCAGCTGCCTCTTTCTGGATTCACAGCTGCAGTACAACAAGGAGAGAAGATGCATTCACTGCTTCTGGAGGCAGGTTGTTCCACTGATTAATTATTCTAACTGTCAGGAAGTTTCTCCTTAGTTCTAGGTTGCTTCTCTCTTTGGTTAGTTTCCATCCGTTGCTTCTTGTCCTGCCTTCAGGTAGCTTTGGAGAATAACTTGACTCCCTCTTCTTTGTGGCAACCCCTGAGATATTGGAACACTGCTATCATGTCCCCCCTCGTCCTTCTCTTCATTAAACTAGACATACCCAATTCCAGCAACCGTTCCTTATATGTTTTAGCCTCCAGTCCCCTTAATCATCTTTGTTGCTCTTTTCTGTACTCTTTCTAGAGTCTCAACATCTTTTTTACATCGTGGTGACCAAAACTGGATGCAGTATTAGAAGTGTGGCCTTACCAAGGCATTGTAAAGTGGTATTAACACTTCACGTGATCTTGATTCTATCCCTCTGTTAATGGAGCCTAGCACTGTGTTGGCCTTTTTGGCAGCTGCAGCACACTGCTGGCTCATATTTAAGTGATTGTCCACTAGGACTCCGAGATCCCTCTCACAGTTACTACTATTGAGCAAGGTACCTCCTAAACTATACCTGTGCATTTAGTTTTTCTTGCCTAAATGTAGAACCTTATTTTTTTCATCATTGAATTTCATTTTGTTAGATAGTGCCCAATGTTCAAGTCTGTCAAGATCCTTCTGTATCTTAAGTCTATCTTCTGGAGTGTTGGCTATTCCTGCCAGCTTGGTGTCGTCTGCAAACCTGATGAGTTCCCCATCTATCCCCTCATCCAAATCATTGATGAAGATGTTGAAGTGCACTGGGCCCAGAACAGAGCCCTGGGGCACCCCACTACACACTTCCCTCCATGTAGATGCAGTTCCATTGAGGACTACACGCTGAGTACAGCCGGTCAGCCAGCTACGAATCCATCTGGTGGTGATGCATTTGGATTCAGGCAAGCATTTTCAAATGTGTGATCCATGATCTCCTAAAATAGGAGGCATCGAAGCAAGTTGTGTTCTCTTTCCAGCTCTGAGGAGATGCCCCTTTGTTTCTGTCTTCAGCATCAATTAGGCTGGAGTGAGGGCTGCAGGATTGTTCCTCCTCCTTTCCCCAACAGCCGTATCTCTGCAGACATAGCATTCCCTTCTTGTTTGCCTTCAGTTCTTCAGGCACCAGAGCTGGAGATGCCAGTTCCAGGCCTTGGTTGCATTTAGACAACATTCCAAGCATGTCACATGTACCTAATGCCTTGTGTTCATCTCCCATCTTAAATAAAATCTCCAGAGTGATGGAAAATTGGCTGCACCACTTCACTTTCTTTTTGATTGTATGCCTCATGTGACGTGGGCTCCAGCGTTCTCTGGGATTTGTTGCTCTGCAGATGCTACTCTGCCTCCCACCTTCCTTTCATGCCTTCTGGTTGCCTCAGATTTGTTCATCATTCCAGGGTGTCATGACCCACAAATTGAGAAAAATACAGAGACATTATGTACTTGTGTTTGAACTTCTCATTATATTTATCTCAGTGTAATTGCCAAGCCATCTGAGCTTCATGTTTGAACAAATTCCCTAAAGGACAATTTATATTATCTTTAAGCTTTTTGATGGTTGCCCTTGTAAGCCCATCTCAACATTCCGGGTAATCCTCTACTTTTATTTTTACATTTTCTTCTTCAGCAAATGATGAATGGTGTGTTCATCCCATACCTATTTTAGTGTCTTGCCTACGTAGTTTGTGTCTTGCCTACGTAGTTTCCCACATGAACATTAAATCAAGGAGTAAATTTGTAAAAGCTGTAATTTCTTTATAAAAGGTTTACTAGCTTATTTTACATAAAAGACAGCTTGGAAACTATTATTCCCAATTATTTGGGGCTTGTCTATCTTTCCTAAAAAGAAAGGAAACATAAATACGAAAATCATATTTTGGAGAATGAAAAATTAATAACTTCGAAAAAGCTTGCCTTTGGTGCTGTTGCAAATTATTGCTTTGTAATGGTCTATTCCTCTGAGGATCATAAACTTCGTTAACTAGATTGCTGTGGGTTGGGAGAGCTGAAAAGAGAGAACAGGCATATGAGTGACAAACTTCCAGTATGCATTGACAAAAGGGAGGATGATTTTTCTCTTGAGTAGTATCATTTTGATGATCCATGGAGAATTTGTGAGCATCATTTTTTGGAGCGTGAACTTTGGTGAGGCTAAGCAGAAGATTCCATCCAACTACTCTATTATCACTGCAAAAACTACGGTTCTTGATCAGATCGCTCAAGGTTGCCAGAGAAAATTCACAAGGTATTTATTTATTTATTTTTACCTTAAGAAGACCACTGTTAACCACTTTAAAGAATGTCAGGAAAAACAGTTGTAGCATCTTAAAAGATTAATAGTAGTGCAGTATAAGCTTGTGTTAATTACATTCCTGTTTCTTCGATAAAATGGGCTCCAATCTATGAGAGCTGATACCATCATAGAAAGGTATATATCTTTAAAAGGGATTGTTGCAATATTCCTATCAGAAGATTTACAGGAATCATAAAACATGAATCTGATCAAATCAGATTTTATGTTGTCGTACTTTTCATTTAACGAAGGCCAAAAAAATAAAGTGGAAAAAGTTAAGAATCTTCTTGAAACATAACCATATAATTACTTTATTTAAGTGTGTAATAAAACTAAGTAGAAAGCAAACTTTTATTGATAGTACATGAAGTTATTTCTTAATTAGCCTTTCACCTCTTGGATCAGCAATTAAATGTGGACGTTTATAGACAGTTATTAACCAAGCCCCTACCACTTTCTCATATAACTTTGGTTGTCTTCAAATGCAAGATAGCAATTTATAAAGAAGTAGTTTAAGATTCCTAGTTTGACTGAATTATTTATTTTTTTATTCACTTGTTTAAAACATTTATACAGCTGCACATCTTATAACCAAGTCTAGGTAGTGTCCAATCAAAAATTAAAGTTCACAACATCATATTAAAACTGTAAAAATAAACATATTAAAACAATAAAAACAACAAAAACCTGTCACCAAGTCAAATTTCTGGTGTGTAGTTACCTAACTTATCTCAATGCTTGGGGAAAAGCCAAGTCTTCAAAGCTTTATGGAAGGCTAGGAGGGCAGAGGCCTGCCAAATTTCAGGGAGAAGGGTGTTCCATAGAGCAGGGGTTGCCAAGCATCTGCCCGAGAGATGCTTCCTAGCTCTCATCAGATGGAAAGTTTTAAGGAAAGGGACTAGAAGTGTGTCAACCCTTTCTGACTTGGTAGGATGGATAGATGTCCTTAGGGAAAGGCAGTCCCACAGACTTAAAATTTTCTTAATAGCAACAGCAATAGCACTTACATACCGCTTCACAGTGCTTTACAGCCCTCTAAGCAGTTTACAAAGTAAGCATATTGCCTCCAATAATTTGGGTCCTCATTTTACTGGCTTCGGAAGGATGGAAGGATGGGTCAACTTTGAGCTGGTGAGAATCGAACTGCTGGCAGTCGGGAGTCAGCAGAAGTAGCCTGCGGTACTGCATTCTAACTGACCACTGTGCCACCATGGCTCATTTTCTTGATATTATCTATGTGTAGTAGAATCCATGTGGAAACTGAGTATTATCTCCCAACTCTTATAAAATATGTAAAACTCACATTATTTTGGGGATCTTATCATAAATGTTGAGAATGCCTCATCATGATTGGCCTAGGAGTTTACAAATCTAGGATACCAACAGTCCTGTCTTAAATTAGATTAAGTTTAATAGATAAATATATATTGAGTATGAGCTTCTGTTTCTGTCTAACATAATAACTTCCAATTGATCTCCTAGTGATCTTATAATTCTGATCATACTTACTGTTGTCATGCAGATAATCAGGAAGTATTTATAAAATCACATTTGATTAATAGTATATGATAAAACATATGTGGGTTAGAGATGGATTTGATATTCATTATAGTGGAGTTTTCTGCTTTGTCGGTCATACTTCCTCCCCAGTGATTACCCGACTTCCAAAATTCACTGTCATTTTCACACTGTATGTCTCTGTACTTGAAAACTTAGATATTTTTCCTTTTTTGACTGTTGTGCTTGTGGAGTGCTTGTGCCTCCCCTTCATTTCCCCAAAATCCTGTCACAGAAATGAACTCTTGTGCAGATATGCCCTCTTAGTGCTACAGTGGATATTATGTGCAATGATTAGTTATACCGGTGAATGAACATCCTGTTCTTATCACAGTGTGCATCCCATTTAGAATAATCTATGCTGTGAAAAATATTTGTAATTATGTTCTTTTCAGTTCTGCTAGATATACTGTAGCTGTCTTGCACCAGAATTTACGTATTCAGCTATTGAAAATATAAAGATGACAGGACAGGACATCACAAAAGATCCAGCAAACATTTAAACCCTTGAGATGTTACAACTTGGAGAATTAGAATGAAATGGCTTCCATTGTGTTAATTAGGAGGGTGTACTGTGAGAATGTGAAATACTCATACCACTACAGCAAGCACTGTCAAGGTCCAATAGTATAACAGTTCTAAGATTTTCACTGTTTTGAGTTCAGAGAGCATATTATTTCTATAGTGTGACAATAAATTGCCTAGATTTAGCCCTTAGTGTAAAATGGGGACATCTGTTAAAGTGCTGTTCCTTTTGACAAATATATTAAATCAACCTGTGTCTTACATAGCTGCAAGTGGGAATATGATATCTCTGCAAGATGTCATAGCAACACGAGTTACTTAGCTGAGAAACTGCATCTGAATTGAAAGCTTGGGGAAGAAATGAGTAGGTAATCAACAGGGGACTAAAAAAGCCAATCACATGCTGTATTCAAAGTCCCAAATTCTCCAGGTGGGATTGAAGAAATGTAGCAGTTGTTGAACGATAAGCTATCTTGCCTCCAGGTTTTTTCTGTTCTCTAGTATAAATCTACCATGGATTGACTCAAAAATTAATTCAAGAAGATGAAATTCTTGTAAAAGCAAAAAAAATCCATTGTTATCCTTTTACTTCCTCCATGCAACATACTCTTAATCTTTCAGAAGAAGAAATTCTATTAACCTTCATGTTTCTCAGAAAGTATTTATGGATTGCAAAAGGATAAAGGGGGGAAAAGACAATGTCCCCTATGTATTTTCAGGGTTAGCAGAACAAAATTTCTGCTACAAAGCTATGTTTTGAAACATAATGTTATGGTATTTATTATTTTGTTTTAATCTAATAGGTGCTTTGCCAGTTAAAAACCACCACCTGCAGACAGTGTGAAGGATCACCTAACTTTTCAGAGAGGGTGAATTCTCCATTTTTGAAACCTTTATTGGAACTCAGAAAACTATCCAATGGTATCCTTTTCTTAGAGGAAGGCAACTTTTAGATATAGTGTCATACTATTGGATTATAGCAAGCCATGGCTTGCCAGAGTAGAGTTTGACCATCCGGTAAGAATAATAAGAGAAGCCTGTTTAGAGTCTTCCCTTCTTGTGAGGTACATGGAGTATGGGCCTTTTTGGTGGCAGCCCTATTCCCTGGAAATCTTAACAACTGGAAGTATGGATTGCTTTTGGAAAGCAGGTTAAGATATACAAGGGCAATTCGGAAATAAATCTCCATTTGGTTATCAATGACAGACACTCGCAGATACAGAACTTTTATTATACACATTAGAAAACTATATTACATTACTTTTTGATATAATCACCATTCAAATTGAGGTACGTCATAATGTCTTACAAGGTTTGAAATTCCTTAGTAGTAGTCTGGGCTATGGGGGGTGTGTGATCAAAAACATCCCAACAGAACTGCTTCAAAAGTTCTTGGGTGTGTCTAGTGGTATGCGGGTGAGCATTATCGGGAACCAACACCACACCGGAAGTGGTGTCATAGAAAATCCCGCCAAATGTGAAGATGCCAAAGGAGTGCTGCTAGTGAAGTTCATGGAGCGTGGTTTGACCATCAATTCAGAAGTCTACTGTGAAACATTAAGAAAACTCAGACGAGCCATCCATAACAAGCGTTGGGGTATGCTGACTTCCGGTGTGGTGTTGGTTCATGATAATGCTCGCCCGCACACCACTAGTCACACCCAAGAACTTTTGAAGCAGTTCTGTTGGGATGTTTTTGATCACCCCCCCCCCCATAGCCCAGATTTGGCACCGAGCAACTACTACTAAGGAATTTCAAACCTTGTAAGACGTTATGACAAGTGCCTCAATTTGAATGGTGATTATGTCGAAAAGTAATGTAATGTAGTTTTCTAATGTGTATAATAAAAGTTCTGTATCTGTGAGTGTTTGTCATTGATAACCATACAGTGATTTATTTCCGAATTGCCCTCGTACTATTGCACCTGGCTTTTGGCCCTTAGTGATGTTTGCACAGCCATCATGGGTAGATAGTATGGTAATTGTATTTTGGAATTTTCCACCCAGAGTTTATATGGATTAAGGAGACCTCTAAATGTGGTAAACAAATAAACAAGCAAATGCATTTAGTCTAACTTTCAAAATTGCAATCATTAATAATTTTACAAATGGACTCTTTAAATCGTGTAAAATATATATTTAGTGTTGACTCCTGGTAGCTACCCATACAAATCCCTGCAGTTTGGCAAGATTTCAGAAGTGGCTTCCAATTACTTCTTCCCTAAGACTGAGAGAAAGTGGCTGACCCAAGGACATCCAGTTTAGTTTGTACCTAAGGTAAGACTATAGCACATGGCCTCCCAGTTTCTATCCAGGTGCCTCAACCACTACACCAAACTGGCTTTCAGGTAATGTTAAGGGCTTCATAATGTCATAACTTTATAAACAGGCCAGAAGGAAGTAAAAGAAGTTAATTCTTTAATCTTAAAATCTTTACATAGGATGACATAATACATTGAGGCATAGCTTTTACTAAAAATCATACAACATAACTGTAGCTGTACCAAACAGGTGAACGTTCTTTGAATAAGAGTAACTTCTGCTCTATTTTTGCACAAAAATACTATATGAAATGCCATCTTTTACAGGAGATTCCTCAAAACTTTTGACAGCATTTCTTGCTGGTTATGCAACACTTTCTTCTTTATTGTTTCTTATTGCCAAGTGATGTGCTTCATTATTAGTGCTGCGGTAAAAGTACATTCCTCTTTTCCATTCAGATTCAATTTTAGGGAAAAGCAATCCCCCCCCCCAAGGAAAACAATGTTTTGGTGAATTATACCAGGTCAGAGTGTGACATTCTTGCTTGTCCTTTACTTAAAGGATGGTGAAGGATGTGTGCACATTGGCTTAGCTTCCGTGGTACTTTTACTGGTAGTCTTCGACTTACGACTTGCGGTCACAATTGAGCCCATTTGTTAAGTGAGTTCTGCCCCATTTTACGACCTTTCTTGCCACAGTTGCTAAGTGAATCATTGCAGATGTTAAGTTAGTAACGTTGTTAAGTGAATCTGGCTTTCCCATTGACTTTGCTGGTCAGATGGTCACAAAAGCTGATCACATGACACTGAGACTGTCATAAATATGAGTCAGTTGCCAAGCGTCTGAATTTTGATCACATGACCCTGGGAACGCTGGAACGTTCATAAGTGTGAAAAACAGTCATAAGACACTTTTTTCAGTGCCATTGTAACTTTGAACAGTCACTAAATGAACTGTTTTAAGTTGAGGACTATTTGCACTTCTGCAACCTGCATTTTAGTTTTCCAAGTCTTAATTGAATCCCAGAGGAAGCCATCATAAGGCATTTTCAAGTCAGGAAATGCAAAGGCAGCCAAGGAGGCTGCAGAAAAATGGAGAGACAAGATTAAACATAACTGTGATCCAACAACAACTGCAAAAATACCATCTTAAGCACTCCAAGCCTGGGTTAGACAAACAGAAACCTTTTATTCATAAGATCGAAATGGAGGGCAAAGTTTGGTTTGGCATTATTAGTCTCGACTTCTTTAAAAGAAATAAAATCCTTCCTTCTTTGCCTAGCAGTCCAATTCAGTATCACTGCCCTTTCAAAATTATTTTCATAAGACTTACCAGAGTTGTTCTTCCAGCTTGTATGTTTTCTAAGAAAGTCACAGAAGGTTTTGATTTTTCTGCTGGAGAAATAAATATCCTATTTGTTATTGAAGGACCACCTTTCTATATACATAGCAATCCCAAGCAGTGATCTCCAGAATATAAGACTGTGAGGCATTTAGCAGAAACCTTTTGGAAGTGCCAATTATGTAGCTTTCTCTGACTGAGTTTTCGTACGCTTGGATTTGAAGCCCAGGATGGAAGGGACATGTATTATCTAGAGATGCAGTTAGGAAGAGCATCAGCAATGCAAAAAATATTCCAGTCACTCAAACGGCTGCTTGTCGCATAAAAATGAACACAGCTTACTTTTATACACCATCCATCAAAAGTAGGATTGTGTGATGCTTTCTGGTAAAAAAAAAGTCAAACAGGAATTAATACTTTAAAGAGTTCAGGGCCATGTCTCTCCTGGAGGCAGGTGATGTGCAGAGATGGCAATAATTGAAATGGAGGAAGGATGGAATTTAGACAGCGCTCCGGATGATAATATGTGCTCAGCAGAGAGTTATAATGAGTGTGGAGTGATAGCAGAAAGTGTCAGCTGTGTTTTTATTTCATGATAATGAGCTGTGATTTGAGGCAACTTCCTTCTCAGCCTCAGGCCAGTATATAAGGTACCCAGGACACTTCCAAATGGTATGGTGACAACTCTTACACTAAATTTTAGGTGACCCAAACTATAGTGGATTCTGTCAGCATCAGCACCTTTAAACAAAAGTTACCTTGAGGTAAGATGGGCGACCTATACATTTTATAAATAAATAAATAGAAAATATATTTTCTTTTTAAGAGAACATAGCTGTATATTTCTGAGATGAGTACATTTGACTGCTCTGTACTAATTCTGTGTGTTTTAGTTAAAACATTTCTAGCTTTTAAAAACTGAACCTTTCTATGCTAGGAAAGCATGATAATAAAAGACTAATAAAACCAACAACTACTAGCGATAAAAAGATCTCTCTCCTCTCTACACCATCAAAGGAAGTCTTGTGATCATAAATTGGTCTCTTTTTAGAGATGGCTGGGAATAGAGAACTTAAAGTGGCAATCAGATGTAAGGCCACTCCAGGCAAGGTTAAATTTGTATTAACTAAAAACAGTCCTCAGAAGAAAGCTAGTAAGAAAACTTCACGATCTTAGGAGGTTAGAGATGTTTTTTCAAGTAATTTGGTCCTATTTGAAATGTTAAAGAGTAAAACAAGGAGACTGAATTGGGCTTAGAAAAGTATGATAAACAGTGCAGAGCCGGCAGCGGTGTGCTGTCCTCACTGCGCAGAGAGGCTGGGCTGGGCGAGGCAAACTGGTGAGAAGCCGAACCTGCCTGGGCAGGTGCAGAGGCCGTGGCGAGCGCCTGGCGCCTGGCATCCCAGGTGACTGTTTTGCCCCGCAGGCTGAATGCGCTTCCCTTTCACCCGGGACTCCAGGCGCCAGGCGCTTGCCGCTGCCTCTGTGCGCACGCAGGCAGGTTCGGCTTCTCACTGGGCTGGGGGGGCTGGATGGTGTAGTGCAGGTAACGTGGACTCTCATGCCGCTCATGGCGTTCCCCCCCCCTGCAGTACATGGGTGTGTGAAATGGGCGAGGGCCATTTGCTGGTCTCCTTCAGGGGATGCTGCTTTTCTTCATTCCTTCCGGAGGCTGACCCTTCCCAACTGCGTTTCTTGCCTGTTTTTCACTACCACCTATGTGCACTCCCAGACTGTTTTTTATCCTCTCCTCTCTCACCCCTCCTCCTCCTCCTCCTTTTCTCTTCGGTGCAGTCCAGCTGATTCTTCCTCCTCCCAAGGCTGCATCTTTTTTTTCTCTCCCTCTCCCGCCCAAACTGCCTCCTTTTATATCCCTTCCTATCTCCGCCCCTCTCCTCCTCCTTTCTCTTCCGGGTGAGCCGGAAGTGCCGATCCTGGGGCCTTTGCCTCACCCCAGCAGTCCTGTAGCTCCTGAGGACTCTTTCATGGCAAGTCTTGCGCTGCGCCGCTTTGGCTTGTTCCCTCCTCTGCTACACTTGGCTGGGCTGGGCAGGGCTGTATACCACCTGCCACGTGCCAATGTACCACCAGTGGTATGCTTGCCACTGGTTGAAAAGCCCTGTTGTAGAGGCATCTGAGCTTGCCAAATTGAGGAAGGTATTTGATCTTTAAGATTATATAATATTGGTTATAACCAACCATCCAGAGCAGCTGGTTTCTCTGATTATACCTGTCTTTTCTGTATTAAGTGGACTAAAGCAGCCTCTGAACTAGTTATTAGCAGGTAGGATAGACCATCTGTGTCTGCATTTGGGGGCAGATTTCTCATGCATTAAATTGATGGGCTATTTTTTTTAATTCAAAATTCATAGGGAAATTTGTCGGACCATACCTAAGTCATGGTAATAAATTATAAAAGGATGACGAGAGGTCTCTTCTGTCTTTTTTGGCTAGTCATCTTAAATAGACATCTGCTTCAACACAAATCCAAACACTAAGCTTAGTTCTAGTTGATTTCATACAACAGGATTGACAAAGATTTAGGCATAAGGTTTCCAGAAGTTTTGTCTGCCCCCCAGGTTTGCATGACCTGGAAGGTATATGGAGCAACATGGCAAGTTGATGCACTAGTTATGTTCATCTCTGTTTTATGTATTTTAAAACAAAAATAACATTAGGCAACATAAGAGATCCATACCGTGCAAAGAAATGAGATAGGTATAGATACCCAGTGAAGTATCTCATATTAATAATAAAATTATGAACATTTCCATTGTTAATAAATCCAGAGAACTTGACTCAGTATGAAAACCTTAGATGTCAGGATGAAAATGGATTTGTTTATAGAGATAAAAAGATGGCACAAACTGTGTAATTGTCCAACTTCCTGCTGGTGTCGCAATTGAGTTTTCGTGTGGAAGCTGTCAGGGAGCATCAGAAATCTTCCTTCCTTCCCTTCCCATCCTATCAGGTAAATCACTGCTGGTGGGTAAGGAGGGAGCCAGGTTTTGTGAGAGTGGCTTGGAAATTGTTACGGAACATTGCAAATGAAGATCATGTGACCACAGTATCTGTGCAGCAGCAGCCAATAGCTTTAAAACAGCCACAACTTCCCCCATTTTAATTCCCTCTAGAGCAGGGATGTCAAACTCGCCACGTGACGTGTCGCAATGTATCGTGACTTTATTCCCCTTTTTCGGAGCAGGGGTGGGTGCAGCTTCTGCATTACGCACCCGGCCCGCAGGCCGGCAGTTTGACACCCCTGCTGTAGAGTCATGGATTCAAAGATGTGGATATATCATGTAAATTAGCCCATTAGAGGTACTTTGGTTCACAAATTTGTTTCTCTATGATGCCCTGTTTTGCCCATGACGACAAGAATTTTAGTAGGATAGGAATGAAATGTGTGGTACTTTATGGGCTCAAGATTATCACTGGTTGTGAAGTATCCAATGAGAGATTATAATCTTCAGAGAGTTCCCAACACATAGGAAAATAAGCTTCATTAGGGCTCCACAAGGGAATTTTGAAAAATCAAACTGGTAGCCACAACTACATGATTATAATGAAAAGGTGATCAACAATTAAATGGGCACAACTGCTATCTTCATTTCTTTATTTCAGGGGTGTCAGACTGCCGGCCTCTGGGCCGATTGCATCATGTGGAGGCCACGCCCATCCCAGCTCCGGCAATGTGAAAAAAGTTGTGATACGTCATATCACATCATGTGATGCGGCGAGTTTGACACCCGTGCTTTATTTCTTCTCCTGTGTTTTCAGGGCATTTGTATCAAATAGAGATGATGGTTACTACACCCATTGATTTTGTTGTAAGTGTTTGCTTATTCAGAAAAAAGGCAAAAGTAAAGAATGTGTTAGAAAGGGAGAGATTTGAAGTATCTTCATCAAACCAATTCTTGCAAATAGGTACTTTGTAGTAGGATTCATGTACTCTGGAAGTTATTTTGTGAGATTCCTTATAAAATGCACTCAAAATTTCACATGTATCTACTAGCACCAAAATTTAAGGTTGTTTGACAGGGAATATTATTTTAGTCTGTCAAATGTTGATAGAAAAGGTTTATTCCTTAAATCAAGAGAATGATAACATCACTTCATCAAATCCATAAGTCTAAATCATAAAGCTTCAAGGTTTCTAATGCTTTGAAGAGAGGTTTTTTTTTTCTTGAAGGCAGTCAGTGCAAATCAAGAGAAATGGGGTAATTCCAGGAGGCACATTTATAATTAAAATTACACCACTGTGACCACAGCATTTACCATTAGGAACAGACCAAGCTTAGCTGCAGAGGATTGCATGAAGTCATTCTTGACCTAAGATGTAGAAATGTAATGGAAAATTACTTCCCCTTGTCAAGCAACTAAAGCTCCTATATATGGAACTGAGTCCATATTTCTTTTTTGAAAATTCAAGCAGAAAAGTTTTGCTTAATGTTTACATCTTAGAGCATGTGCAAATCTTTTCTTCTCAATTTCAAATATTCCATCAGCACTAAGTGCTGATTTAGAACTGGATTCATTTTGAATCAATTCATCAATGCAGACATTCAGATCAAATAGTTGAGTTGGTTCAATTCAGATAGTTGAATTGGTTCAGTTCAGATTTCTGAAAAGATTTAGAAAAAGACATTTTTCTATTTGGAAGACTGAATAATTTGGAGGCATTCAATGTAATGTGTCAACTTTCTCATTCGATCCAGCAATTTAATGAAATCACCTCTGTTTTTAATCTCCACATCAAAAATTTCCATACCTCTAGTATGCATGTTCAAATGATTGGTCTCAGATGAGACTCAAATCATCCCAGGATCAGTTGTTTCTGTTTGGCTCAGTCATTTCACCTATATAATGTTCTTTATATATATATATATTTGTTTGCTTCTTTTAGTTTATTTTCTTTCTTATCATTTTCAAACACCTTAACGATGCAGCTTTGTATGTATTCTTCCAGTGGTTGGGTTCCATCTAATTTATTTGTTCCTCAGGTAAAAACTCTGGGTTGATTTGTTCGACAATCCATTTGTTCGTTTTCTTGGCTGTACTTCTTTTGTGCTACTATTCATGAAATGCTAGATTTCGGTAGATTAATACCAGTTTCATTTTCAAACAGAATTATCTGGTGAGTAATACTTCAGTACATTGTGATTCCACAGTTATGATAAGTTGTCAGAAAAAATGACAGTTGCTTGTTGTAGGTCTAGTGCCCTGCATTTATCAGCCAAGAACCAGAAGGATTTTAAATGCTAATCCTTGTTCCTTTGGTGATACACAGCATGTGTCACCTTGGACAAGATGTTTGGTATCTGCATTCATCAAGGCCGTTCATCTGAAAAGATTCCCAGAGATTCTCAAACTATAAATTCACTGACTGGAAGATTAGACCTTGGCTAAGAACCTTTTGGACATCAGTAACAGAAAAGGGGGGGCATTCATCATTGCACTAACATGAGAATATAAAGTAGATATTTATTAAATTCACATCTGATATCATATCAAGATCTGCAGGTATCATGGAGCGAAAAAGGTAGAGCAAAGGGAAAATAGTGCGGGTAAGAAATTTAATTTAGATACATGTACGATAATACTCAGAGGGAATATTAACACCCATCAGAAAATGGAGGACAAGAATTCATAGAATGATAATGAAAAGTGGTTTGTGGAGAGCTGTGGGGATTAAAATTAGTGATAAAATGATTTAGAGAAAAGGTTATACAAGATTAAAATCTATGTAAATGAATAAATCAAAACATAACTTGAAAGATGAGAAATGGAATTAAACCCTATTTCAAACCTGAGTTTCATATTTGAACTCTTTTGTTTTGCTTACGTAGATGCGTGTGTCCTAACACTCTCATGTTTTCAAAATTGCATAATGTAACTCTTTGGAAAATCAATTTCAGTTTTTATTCAGATGAATTCATTGGATTTTTAGACAAATCCAAACCGTTGTTTGATTACTTTGACTGCATAAAAAATTAAACCTTTGAAACCGATTAGCTGGAAAATTTCTTGCAAACTAATCATCATTCTTCGCTTCCTTTGAAAATAAGGGGGAAAATTACAACTATTATAAATATTAATGAATGAGTAAAAGAAGAGTACACATATACTAAAAGCTACTAAAAATCTTCAGCGGACTTCCTTCCCAGGAAGGAAGATCACAATATATAATATTAGTATCATCAGTACGTTACTGTAAGCAATTTTTTCAGGATTCTCATGACTAATTTTAACCATATTAAAGTTTCTCATATGAGGCGGCCTATTTTTTTTAACTAACCTAAACAGTTAATCCTTGGGCTCTGTTTAAACTTCCATAAAAACAGTTTGCTGAGTGGGATGAGCAATTGCTGAAGACAAAATAAAATTCTTTTACTGCCTTGTATTATAGGCCAGGAGCATGTGTGACTCTCTCAGGGTGATGAAGGGGCAGAGCAGAGCACATCTCACTGCCCGTGACATAAGCTGTAATTCTTAATGACTGTGAATGTTCAGTTGAACATTTTCCTGGAGGTGCTTAATTCTTCCATTTAAAACAAAATCAGATTCTTGACAACAATGAGAACTAGTACAGGTAGTCCTCGACTTACAACAATTCATTTAGTGACTGTTTGAAGTTACAACAGCAATGAGAAAAGTGACCCCTTTTCACACTTAATGATCATTGTATGAGCCCCATGCTCGCAAGATCAAAATAATGAAGCTTGACAACTGACTCATATTTGTAACGGTTGCAGTGTCCCGGAGTCATGTGATCACATTTGTGGCCTTCTGATAAGCAAAGTCAACGGGGAAGCCAAATTCACTTAACAACCGGGTTACTAACTTATCAACTCCAGCTATTCACTTAACAACTGTGGCAAGAAAGGTCGTAAAATGGGGCAAAATTAACTTAACGGATGTCTCACTTAGCAACAGAATGTTGGGCTCCGCTGTGGTCGTAAGTTGAGGACTACTTGCATTGCAGCAGATATGGAGGCATCAACCATTAGTGTGGTTTAAAATGCATCTGCATGAAGGAGAAACTCATGAAACCAGTTCAGATTTATAGAACCCTCCACTTCAGAAGGCACTTGGATGCCTCATATAAGATCCATTAACTTTGCATGAAATACTTTTGGACAATTATTTCCCCATGATACAGTATATGCATCTGTTGTACAAATGAAAATTAATAAGACTGCTACGGTCAGATACCAAATACAGATTAGGTTTCCTTTTGGAGCCATAAAGGAGATGCATTTGCAAATGTGATAAAATGATCTCCCTAAGCCAAAGAGTTATTGGAAAATCCAATAAATGCCTTGTAGATATGGAATTAGTGCTGTGCATGAACATTCTGCTGATATTTTTTCCTTCTAGTTCTCATTCAGTTTAATGAAGACAATACTCTTCTGACATTTTCTTCAAAGAGAATTGCATGACATTCTCATAGGTGGAATAGGTTGTTTTTATTTAGTGATGGTCAACGTACAGATCATTGTCTGAATATCCTCTTTTTCCTGGTACAATCATCTCTCCAAAAGAGTTTAGGACCTCCCTAATTTTTCCACACTTCAATTTAATTTCCAGAGAAAGAAAAATTATTCCATGATGCTTTTTTTTAGATTGGAAAATGTTAATAGCCAGATAGATTTCAAGGGATTGAAAGGTAGTTAACAGAAAACAAGAAGACCCTTAAACGATAAAAAGGGATCAGAATGCCATGAAGAGAAATTCAAAAGGAATACTCACACACTCTAAAAATAACTTGAAAAAAAACAGACTTCATTACAATAAATCGCAAGGAAGAACTGGATGCTGCGTTATATATAACGTACCAAAACATATTAACAATGTACTTGGAAATAAATAAATAAAAATTGAATGCATACAATGTATTGCCAAATAATAGTTGTAATGAAGTCAAACTAAACTTTTACTTCACCGGAAGGAACATCCTGAATTCAGCAATACCATAAAAGCACATTATTGTAGGGCAACTTGATTTTACCAATCTCGGTTCATTTGCAGTTCTAAATTCTACTTCTCCCCACTGTTCTGGAGATCAGATTTTGAGAGTGATTTCCTTTGCTTTCACTCCGTCTCTAGCATTATAACATTTTTAGGTGTTTATTTAATAGCTTGTTCTGAACTAGAATTTATTACAAGTAGTTTTTGGCTTACGACCATAACTGAGCCCAGAATTACAATCAGAAGTCATTGTGGTGATTAAGCGGGTCACCATGTGACTACACCCAATTTTACAACCTTTCTTTGCAGCAGTCATTGTTAAGTGAACACAGCGGTCATTAAGCAAATGCATTTTATCCAATGGGCATTTTTTTGCTAGAAAGAAGAGTAGAGTAGAGTAGAACAGAACAGAACAGAATAGAACTGGAAGGGACCTTGGAGGTCTTCTAGTCTAGCCCCCCCGCTCAAGCAGGAGAACCTATACCATCTCAAGACAAGTGACTGTCCAGCCTCTTCTTAAAAACCTCCAGTGATGGAGCGCCCACGATTTCTGAAGGCAAGCTGTTCCACTGGTTAATTGTTCTCACTTTTAGGAACTGTCTCCTTAATTCCAGGTTGCTTCTCTCTTTGGTCAGTTTCCAACCATTGTTTCCAACCATTGTTTCTTGTCCTGCCCTCTGGTGCTTTGACCCCCTCTTCTTTGTGGCAGCCCCTCAAATACAAGGCAAAAATCCTGATCACATGACCTCTAGGATGCTGCAAACAGCCATAAAGGTGAGTTGGTTGCCAAACACTCAAAATGTAATCACCTGAGCACAGAGTATGCATGTGCTGCAATTGTTGGAGTTTCAAAATCAAATCATAGGTATCTTTTGGTACCTATGTTGTTGTCACTTCAAATGGTTTCTAAGGGACCAGTCGTAAGTCGAGGACTACTTTCATAGGAAACATACAGTGATTTGCAAAAGTGGTGACAGTGATCTTTTTTTCAATTTCCTATGATAAAGAATGAGTGGGGGGGGAAAGGTTGTTACAGTGATGTGCAGATTTGGAAATCTGTTGACAGCTGATAAGCTTTAAGGACACGTAATGGGTCCTTCTTACTATAGAAATATCACTTACAAATTTTGCCCCAACTTTTCTTTTGTGTTACATCTGAACAAGTATCTTAGGTAAGTAGGTTGAGTAATGATTCAACCCTACTTTCAGGGGGTTGCATTTTTTTTTCTGTTGAACAACTCTTGACAGTAGAAGTATCTAACTTTTTGTTCTTGAATCTTAATACTAACTACATATCTAGTCTTGCTACATAGCGTAGGTTGCTCCTGGTCAGAACTTTGATTGTCAAACAATTTGTAGCTCCAGGCTCTCATTGGATTAGTGTATAAATGGAAACAGATGCCTTTTGTAACACCAGTAATGGACTGTCTAAGCCATTAGATCTGGCACAATCATTTTGTGAGGGTTCTTTCTCTCCTGGGGCAGTTTATATTGCATTATTCATGGATGCTATTTCCATGGTAAACTCTTGTATTGTAATGATTACAGACCTCTCTTCATTTGCCTGTGCCTTATTTTCAATGCAAAACTCAGCCTTGGCATTTTAAATTCCTTAAGGAGAAAATCCTTCTGTAACTACAAGAGAATCCAAGATGCCAAAACACATTACTCTGATGAACAATCAACCCCATTTCTAGTTTTAATGGCACATTGTGATGTACTTTGTTGCAATTATAAACAGGGCAGATTATATTCACAGAGTACAGTATTGGGAGACAGTTCCACTTTTTTTTTTTTTTTTAATCCACGGCTAACTGCCATGGGAAAAGAACACAATAGCTTTTAGGGCATATGTCTTTTCCTTCCCAATTCAGAGTAACACCAAATTATGCAGTGGTTTGAGTTCAGAGCCCAAAAGCCCAGAAACCCCTTACATTCAATGGCAAACCTAAAAAAAATCAGAAGTCCTATTGTGCTGGTTTCCTCCCTTGGTTCTTTTTTGAGAAGCCAACATATTGAGCATGGGATAGAAGTAGATTATTTACTTAATGAATGAGATGGTGTTGTATTCTCAGGTTGTAGTTGATTGTTTTAATTTTGATGATCTAGTCTGGACTGTAATGAAACATTTGTTCATTCATTAAGCATAGATACTGCCCCTCATCTCTCAGCAGTATCACCTGGGAGGAGAAGAAAGGAGAGCAGAGCAGAGGAGGAAAAAAAATGTGCTGGGTTTGAAGAGAGAAAAAGAGCACACCGGCAGGATGGTGAAGATTCGGGTTAGGAACATTATAAGCCTTCTTTCATTGGAGGTATGCAAACAGAGACTGGAGAGCCATCTGCCAGGAATGCTTTAACTTGAAAACCTACAGGATCTAGGATGTCTGCACTAGCCCCTTCCAGCAACCTGACAGAAGTGAACTAGGGAGGGGAGGAGAACCTGGAGCCCGAATCTTAAATTATCCGTTCTTACCACAAACAAACCTAACCACATCTTAAAAGCAAAAACAATTTCTAGAAGTAAGAATGTAGCAAAAGGTTCCAGAAGTCAAGCTATAGGTTTGACAGCAACATATAGGCCAAAGAATCTTCCAAACTGTAGAACAGTCCATTGCACTCTGAATAAACATTGTCAGTTGCCACGATCCTCCGGTGTGATGTGTTAATTATGTATTGCATTCCAATAAAACAATTTTATTAAGTATTAATTCTCTGTGCCGTAATACAAATCATACAGCACAAAGCAGCCTTAAAATATTTATCATCTGCATGGGAAAATATTAAACATTACTTTCTGCTATTGTGTACAGCATTAATGAATATTTTATATTGATAGTAACAGGCCACAGGCTTTAAAAGTGTGGTAAGCTAGCTACATTTGCAAGTGAAAGGATGAAAATAAATAATGGTCTGGGGCTGAAGTTCTCATATCCTTTCATTACAATCCGTCTCTTTCAATGATGTTTGGAATCTAAAGAACTGTTTGTGCTAATGTATGCACAGATGGACTCCCCAGAGTGCCAAATAATAACCAAATTATGGCATGGTTAAAATAATCATATTTTGTAATAATAACATGAGTGAAGGAATGCTATTATACAATATGTAAATGTTTTCATTTCACATTAAAGTTATTTGTATGTGTGTGCGCGTGTGTGTTTTTGTGTGTGTGTTTGCGCACACACACATGTAAAATGTATATTTTAAAAGATTTTCATTATTGCTTTTATTTTGAGAAGTTCTCCATTCATCCTTTGCTATAGTTTAGCAATAAATGATTGGGACTTTTTTTAAAAAAAACAGGTGTTAACTTACTTTTTGTAGAGAACTTGGTCTACAACATTCTAGTATTTCTGCTTCAAAAAACTCTTCTAGACAGAAGAGATAGGTAGATGTAAATTTGTTCTTGTGTAGATGAGAAGGACAAAACTCACAATATGCAAATGTTCAAATTAGGAAAGAATGGTTTACTTTTTGATAATTCAGATGTTTAGCATTTGATTGAAAAATACCTTGCCTATCTTGTATAAATTGTGTCCATTCAGAAAAAAACTTGAATAATTTAAGTTGTAGTTGTCACTTGCTTTTAAGCACATAGTCATAGCTGATACATTTCCTTGCTTATTATACTCATCTTCCATTTCCCGTGTATTCCAATAATAATAATAATAATAATAATAATAATAATAATAATAATAATAATAATAATAATAATAATAATAATAATAATAATAAAGTTGGAAGGGACATTGGAGGTCTTCTAGTCCAACCCCCTGCTCAGCAGGAAACCCTATACCATTTCAGACAAATGGTTGTCCAGTCTCTTCTTAAAAACTTCCAGTGTTGGAGCATTCACAACTTCTAGAGGCAGGTTGTTCCACTGATTAATTGTTCTAACTGTCAGGAAATTTCTTCTTAGTTCTAAGTTGCTTCTCTCTTTGATTAGTTTCCATCCGTTGCTTCTTGTCCTGCCTACAGGTGCTTTGGAGAATAGCTTGACTCCCTCTTCTTTTTGGCAACCCCTGAGATATTGAAACATTGCTATCATGTCACCCCTCGTCCTTCTCTTCATTAAACTAGACATACCCAATTCCAGCAACCATTCCTTATATGTTTTAGCTTCCAGGTCCCTAATCATCTTCGTTGCTCTTCTCTGTACTCTTTCTAGAGTCTCAACATCTTTTTTACATCGTGGTGACCAAAACTGGATGCAGTATTCCAAGTGTGGCCTTACCAAGGCATTGTAAAGTGGTATTAACACTTCATGTGATCTTGATTCTATCCCTCTTAATTATTATCTCAGCTGAAAGCTGTATCCATCTTCTGTGGTTTCCTAAATTGTCCTCCTGACTTTTTTTTTCTTTTCCTAATTGGAATGGTTTGTAATTGTATTTCAGTTATTTAACTTTTGATAAATTCCTAACCTTACTGCACTTGTTTTGGCCTTAGGATTTCTGTCCATGCCCAAAGAATCAAGAACAACACAAGAAATTATTTCCAAGTAGTTCCTTTATTGTTGTTCACCTAGAAATAGAATTTTGCCAGACTAAAGCAATTATCTGCAATAACTATGGATATATTGTATGAATTGCTGGGGAGGCTCATCTTTGCTCTCTTCCTGCCCAACAAATATTTCCAGCTTTGCTGTTTCTTTGTCCTCTGGGAAAAAGCCTCTCTCTCCTGTGATTCCAGGCTACATTCCATCACACTAAATAGTATTTCTCTAAATTTGTTGGAATTGGACTCCTGAAATGTAGGAGTCAAATGCGGAAAAATGCTAGAGATCTTATGGTCAGGTTGGTTTTCTAACAGATGTCTAAATACTTAAAATCTCCTATTATTACTATGCCTCTTTTGCTACAAAGTTCTGCAATCCGGTCCAGGATATTATCTAGAATCTTTTTCCTGCTTTTTCCCTTCCATGATTGTTTTTGTTGCTTTCTCTTCTAATATTCTTGCAGGGTAGCTGGCTGTTTTAGCTTTCTCCCATCTGAAGACTTACAATTCTTTCCCTAGGAGTCTGGACATGAATTATATTAGGACGTATGTCCTCCCTTTCTGAATTGGAAGGCTTCTATCCTGGTATGTCAATATGTGGAAAGGAATAGAGCCCATGCATATGACTTGAAAGTTACTTTGCTTTTTAAATAACTCCTGGTAGAAAAGAATTTGTTTTGTGGGAAGGAGTAGAGAAAAAAATGGGTAGAAATCTTGTATTTATTTTTTATCAAGTAACTGAGGGATATTATGACAATGTTGATATAATGGTGATGGTGATGATGCCAAGGATGCTTCTGCAATAGAAGATCAGCCTCTGAATAAGATGCAGATATTTAGGCCCTTTGATGGTTGTTTCCATTTCCTCACAAATTTAGGCCTCAGCCAATTAAAATAAAAATGAATGCCAAGAATATAATAGGCGTATACCTTGATCCCAAGACCTCCTGCATTGTAGAAGCTTTTGGTGCCTTTCATAGTATCCCTGATAGGAATTTCAGGGAAGGGAAGAGAAAGAAAAAATTCAAATGTTTGCCATACATCTCCTGTGCTGTAGAAACTTAAAGAAAATGTCCTTCCTTTTTGTTTTGATGATTAATTGTAAGTGCAATGAAGCTTACACTCCCATTCACATCAAGGGTGATTGTTGTATCAGCATTTGGAAAATGGGTCGAAACAAGGAGGAGGGCAACCAGCACTTTCAAATTTATTATAGGCCTCATACTTTTCATTAGAAAGTTTCAGCTGCTGAGGCTGTAAGTTTCTCAGCATTTTGTTAAGTAAGCATCTAACCCACTTGGCTCCAGAGAAAATATTGAAGATAGATCAAGAATGGAAGCTAAGGGATATTTAAAAAAAATACCAAGGTTATTACCTTAAAAGTCTTGTCAGAATAAGTCAAGTAACTTCTCCACATTCTATCTTTTCACCACGTAGATAATTCACTCAGTGATAAAGCCATTGGCATTGCTGTTGTCCTGGAATACCCCAATCAGATTTTTTTGATGTCTTTTTAGCTTCTGTCATTGTCTTAACGATCCATAGGCACACATACAACAGTGAATTTCAGAGGGTGAAATTCATCCATACCTCCACTCATCTTCGTGATGGAACAGTTCATTTCTTCATCTCATTATAAGAGCTGTGGTAGCCAGCTGCTTTCTGTTCTCATCACCAGAGCTTCCCCTCCTCTCCGTATAGCCTGCAGATCTCTCATCCACTGATGAATTGTTTTTGAAAGCATCTAACTCAGGGGCCTTCAAACTTGGCCCTTTTATGACTTGTGGACTTCAACTCCCAGAATTCCTCTGCCAGGCACACTGGCTGAGGAATTCTGGGAGTTGAAGTCCACAAGTCATAAAAGGGCCAAGTTTGAAGACCCCTGAATTATAACTAAATGTTAAATTTAAAAACAATAGAATGAAACCTAATAATCTCAACATGTGCATTCAGACAAGAATTATTAGTTGCATCAAGTGGAAAACTTTCTGGATGACTGTAGGTCTGTAAGATTTCTTCTGCATATCACCCAAATTTTATGTCTGTGTGTATTCTTATATACCACTTATATTTGTGATATATGTTATATGAAAGGCAGACTAGAAATATTTTGTGAGAGAAAGCAAAGGATAATGTTGCAGGATCCAATCAGAGTTGGTCACCAGGACCAAAGGTTTATTCTTCTGAGCTTTCGAGCTTATGCTAGAGCCCATCCTCAGGAAAATATTTTAAATAAATATATTTTAAATAAACCAGAGTCCCACACACATAAAAACCATATATGATCATTGCTGGCATATACATTTAATAAACAAATGTTTAAAATTATCTAAGCATTTATTTAACACAAAATCTCAACAGGTCAAGAGATACTTTCCTACTGAAAACAGTTGCATGTATCTTTAACAACCATATCCTGAAAATGGGTTGCCTTGTACTCTAAAGCTGAAAAAGCTATTGCATCTCAATAACATTAACTCTTATCTTCTCAGCTGATCTTTACATAAATTCTTTGTACGCCTTTAAAAGTTTGCCCCACCGTTGTCTTTCTTGACACTTTAGGAATCAGACTTTGCACATCCTAGACCTTCATTCATTCCTAGAGACAGAATAAGCTATATTGGCTTTACCAGATAGAGTAAATGCTAAATTGAAATAACTCTTGTCACAATTAATTCGCAATAGAACACAGTCAAACTAGAGTCTTGGACTTTAAGAGAGCTAATTTCAATAAACTTAGAGAGGGTTTGGGAAGGATTCCATGGATGAGAATCCTCAAGGGGAAAACAACTCAAGAAGCTTGGGAAATTTTGAAAAGTGAGATAATAAAAGCCCAGTCTAGCACAATACCAACAAAGAGGAAAAATTACAGCTCTCAAAAGAAACCAGCATGGCTGCATAAAGAACTCTCTGATAAATTGAAAGATAAAAGGGACAAGTATAGAAAGTGGAAAGAGGGGCACATAACTAAGACAGAATATCAGCAAATAGCCCGAGCCTGCAAAGATGAAGTGAGGAAAGCTAAGGCTCATAATGAACTAAGGCTTGCGACCAAAGTCAAAAATAACAAAAAAAGCTTCTTTCAACATGTAAAAAAACAAAAAAAGTGAAGGAAATGATTGGTCCACTAGTGGTGAAAGTGGCAAAAAGGTGACAAGCAACAGGGAGAAAGCAGAACTATTTAACTCATTTTTTGCATCTGTCTTTACACAAAGGGAAAAACAGACCAACCTACCAAAAGAGTGCCATAAAAAACAGAATAGAAATGCAAGTTAAGATAGGCAAGAAAACGGTAAGTGACACTGTCCAGCCTAGACGAGTTCAAATCACCAGGACCAGATGGATTACACCCCAGGGTTCTCAAGGAACTGGCAGATGTGATCTCAGAACCATTGAACTATATTTTCAAAGATCCTGGAGCACTGGGGAATTACCGAGGACTGGAAAAGAGCTGATGTAGTTCCCATCTTCAAAAAAGGGAAAAAATGGACCCAGGAAATTACAGACCTATCAGCCTGACCTCAATACCTGGGAAGATTCTGGAAAAGATAATCAAACAACGAATCAGCGAATACCTAGAGGCAAACAAAATCACTACTAAAAGCCAACAAAGCCAGATCATGCCAGACAAACCTTACTGCATTCTTTGACCAAGTGACAAAATTAGTGGATCAGAGGAATGCTGTGGATATAATTTACTTGGACTTCAGTAAGGCATTTGAATAAAGTAGATCACAACCTACTACTTGATAAGATAGAAAATGTGGGTTAGACAGCATCACCACCAGATGGATTCGTAGCTGGCTGACCGGCCGTACTCAGGTGTGGTCCTCAATGGAACCGCATCTACATGGAGGGAAGTGTGCAGTGGGGTGCCCCAGGCTCTGTCCTGGGGCCAGTGCTCTTCAACATCTTCATCAACGATTTGGACGAGGGGATAGATGGGGAACTCATCAAATTTGCGGATGACACCAAGCTGGCAGGAATAGCCAACACTCCAGAAGACAGGCTTAAGATACAGGAGGACCTGGACAGACTTGAACATTGGGCGCTATCTAACAAAATGAAATTCAGTGGTGAAAAAGTAAGGTTCTACATTTAGGCAAGAAAAACCAAATGTACAGGTATAGTATAGGGGGTACCTTGCTCAATAGTAGTAACTGTGAGAGGGATCTCGGAGTCCTAGTGGACAATCACTTAAATATGAGCCAACAGTGTGCTGCAGCTGCCAAAAAGCCAACACAGTGCTGGGCTGCATTAACAGAGGGATAGAATCAAGATCACGTGAAGTATTAATACCACTTTACAATGCCTTGGTAAGGCCACACTTGGAATACTGCATCCAGTTTTGGTCACCACGATGTAAAAAAGATGTTGAGACTCTAGAAAGAGTGCAGAGAAGGGCAACAAAGATGATTAGGGACTGGAGGCTAAAGCATATCAGGAACGTTTGCTGGAATTGGGTATGTCTAGTTTAATGAAAAGAAGGACTAGGGGTGACATGATAGCAGTATTCCAATATCTCAGGGGTTGCTACAAAGAAGAGGGAGTCAAGCTATTCTCCAAGGCTCCTGAGGGCAGGACAAGAAGTAATGGATGGAAACTAGTCAAGGAAAGAAGCAACCTGGAACTGAGAGAAACTTCCTGACAGTTAGAACAATTAACCAGTGGAACAACCTGCCTCCAGAAGCGGTGAATGCTCCAACACTGGAAGTTTTTAAGAAGAGACTGGACAGCCATTTGTCTGAAATGGTATAGGGTTTCCTGCCTGAGCAGGGGGTTGGACTCGATGACCTCCAATGTCCCTTCCAACTTTATTATTATTATTATTATTATTATTATTAATTCCCCGTAATCACTGAGCAATGAAAAATTATGCATTTATTTTCAACATGAAATTTAGAGTTGCTCCCTGTTTCTTCTCCCAATAGACCCATGACATACAAGCATTCAACAAATGCACTTGCAACAAATTTGTTCAACATTTTTCACTGGGTGCTACAGGATCCTGAATTGTACAAAATTGCTGTGATTGACTGAATTCCACTATTCCAGGAAAATGAAAAGGCACCTCTTCACTTCTTCTTGCCATCTATTTTTTTGCCTGCTTTCAATGGTGGAGTGACTTTTCCTCTGTGGCCTGTGATATGTTTTTGTCATCAGATCATTTTTTGCTTTGTTTCAAAAAATATCCATTGTCTTGAGCTCTTTACTCAGCCAGAAAGGGGAACAGATAGCCCTAAATATGATGCTGGACTAGTTCCCAGAAACCTTAATCATGGCTTACGGTATATTACTACTAAGAGGCATAGTTCATCCTCATGTGAAATATTACATCTTTCTTCTTTTCCAAGACACAAATAAACAGGAATGTGTTATCAAAGGCTGAGAATTTTTCCCCCTTGATTTGTCCCCATATGGTCAAACTTCTAATTGGTTCATGAAATGGGTACAGATAGCATTTTTGTGAGATAGAAAACAGCAGTGGAGAAAATATTTCCTTCTTAATGTCTATTGGATGAATCGTGACTGAGATAAGATTGCTTAATCATAGATTCTCAAATGAACTAGAGTTGTCTGTTCATATAACACTCTGCATCAAAATCAAATATTATGGCTTTTCATGATATATGAACCAAGCCTACTTTAATAATGCTTTAATTCTATTGAAATCAATAGGTAAAGTTAATCTACCATTAATTTCAAAAATAGTAAATAAAGACTTAAAATATGTGATTCAACTAAATTAATTCCAGCCAGTATTAAGGATGATGGAATTATAAAAGTTATATTTGATTGATGACACTTTCCATACCTTTGACATAATTTATGGTTAATTTAAACTGCATTTAACTTTGTATGTACAAGCAGAGGCTAGAATGATATCTGCCTGGAATTTTTAAGTTGGATTCTTGCATCATGCAAGGGGTTGGGCCATTGGATTAAATGCCCTCTATTTATGAGGCTGCAATTTTAGGGTTTAAAAATGAAGCATCTTCACAGTATTTCTTCAATATACATGCAAAAAATAACAAACTAAACCAGTGTTTCTCAACTTCAACAATTTTTAAGACAGGTGAACCTCAATTCCCAGAATTCCTTAGCTAATCTGCTGGTTGGGGAATGCTGGCAATTGAAGCCCACATGCCTTAAAATTGCTGAAGTTGAGAAAGACTGAACTATACCAGAAAAAAATGCAATACCAAAAATTATGAAGATGGATGCTTTCAAAAATATGTTGAGTTTTCAAAGCTTCAGGTCTCATGCTCATGTTTTAAAAAGGATGGCTTGCTTAGCAGAAGTCTGGGGGAAAGAGAGGCCTTGAAAACAAGTCATCTTCCTTCCTTCTTACATTGACAATGTCTGCACCCACCCAACGAATCGGTCATCAGTATTTTCATTTGTCGTGCAGAGATCACTGGCGAGAGGAAACAAACAATGCTGTCTCTCCCTTGTTGGTGACTGCCACATAAAGCACCATATAGATATTTATATTTGTGAAATGTGGACTGTTTATAATTTAGAAGATATTAGATATTAGAATTCTTTATTGGCCAAGTGTGATTGGACACACAAGGAATTTGTCTCCGGTGCATAAGCTCTCAGTGTACATACAAGCAACAAGTGATAAATCATGATCATGATCATCATAAAATACATTCATCATAAATCATAAGATACAACACTCAGTGATAGTCATAGGATGCTAAATAAGCAACCAGCATAAATCATATAAGTATACTAAATAAAATAATATAAATCATAAGATACAAGCAACAAAGTTATAGTCGTAAGAAGATAAGGAAATAGGTAATAGGAAAGATGAGAAGGATAATAGTAATACAGCCCTACTAGGTAGTTTGACAGTGTTGTGGGAATTAGTTGTTTAGCAGAGTGATAGCATGGGGAGGGGGGGGAACTGTCTTTGTGTCTGGTTGTTTTGGTGTGCAATGCCTATAGCATCGTCTTGAGGGAAGAAGTTGAAACAGATTATGTCCAGGATGTGAGGGGTCTGTAGATATTTTCACAGCCCTCTTTCTGTCTCGGGCACTATACAGGTCCCCAATGGAAGGCAGGCTGGTAGCAATTGTTTTACGAAATATTTATTTGAATGGGATAAATTGTGAGGGATGCAGAGATGGAACTCTTTCCTTAAAATACATTTTCTTCCTTCCAAAACCCCTTCCTCTTTAAGCGGTTCTAGCCTATCTACAGTTTAAGAGACCCTTGCAAGATGACCCTTTTCACTATTGAACAAAAGTTTTGAGGGCAGTTAAATACTGTAAGTCCCTGTCATTTCTGTCTAGAAATACCTGTTTTTATATATGTAGTAACAAATATATGTTATTTTTAAAAAAGATTCATAAGAGTTTAGATATTAAACTAAAACAGGAAAATATAAGTTCTGTTCCCCATTTATGTCTGAGGCTTACTGAATGTCTTTGGCCATTCATTGTCTCTCAGTCTAACGTACTCCACAAGACCATAAGGAGAATACAATGAAGAAATGGGGAAGTTTTCATCCTCCTTGTTTTCATCCTCCTTGGAGTAAGACCAAATCAATAACTCTATACCTTGCTAAAAAAAATTCAAATTAACAATTTAGTAACAGCTGTTTAGTAACCCTTGGGTTAACCATGATTGCTGCCTAAAAGCTGATTCAAAAAGCGATATGTTTATGTCATACAGTATATATCTCTGTGATCATCTTACTATTGCAGCAGAAGCAACTGTTTTGTGTTGTTTGTTCTTTCTGGTTGTCAAAATGAATTACAGAATCTTTGCATTATTGGCAAAACAGTCTTGGAAGGCTGCATCAAAGTCACAGTTGTTGTTGTATGGAAAAGAAACTCTTCTTGCTTTACAGAACAGATCCATCTGTAGCTGTGGAATAGTGTGCTCCCTGGGTGGGGACTTAGGCAATGAACTGCATATGCTGATTTCTGGGGAAAGATCCTAGGACAGGGGTCCCCCACCCCCTGTCCATGGACCGTCACTGGTCCGCAACATGCCAGAAACCGGTCCATGCAAATAAGTGAAGCCCCATCCACAGGATGCAGGCAGCATGCAAAACCACATCCACTTCGGTCTGTGGGGGGAAAAATTCTCCATGGAACCGCTCCCTGGTAGCCCAAAAGGTTAGGGGCCACTGCCCTAGGAGTCTCCTCTTGCACCATCTTCATTTTCAGTTGTGTTTTCTTCACCTACTGTCCCTGATTTATATGCTACATATAATAGCATTATTTGCACTAATTCTTTCCCAGTTCTGAGTAAAATCCAAAACGGAAGATATTTCCTGGGTAAGACAATCATCTTCATTTGCACAAAATTAAGAAAAGAAAAGATCAGTACAGGTGTCCCTCGTCTTGTGATCGATCACTCAGGGAACATTTGAAATTATGCAGAAGTATTTAAGATGCCAGTTTGGAAATTATGACAGCTGTCCCCCTGGTGGTCACATGATTATATTTTAGACACATAGCAAACAGCCTGCATTTTACCACATTTCTGCTGAAAACCAATATTTACTTCTGGGTTTCAGCAAAACTGACCCAAAGCAAACCATTGGTTCACTTTATGACTGCAGAGTTTGCTTAAAAAGGTCGTAATATCAGGTCAGTCACTTGAGTGATCCACTTTATAACCATCATGACTTGCAACCATGATGGACAGGCTCCATTACGACCATAAGTCAAGGACTACCTGTAATAAGCCAGAGTTGTTGGAAAGGTAGAATATTTAGAAGGTCTGAAAGGGTGGCTAAATTTTGCAAATATATATAAAAATAACTTTTCAGCACAGGATATGAATATGTAGGAACAACAGGAGCTGAACAATTATGTTTATCCCTCATAGGTTGCATGCAGTAATTCTATGTATGATGCAAGGAGACTCCTGGGAGATACAAATGGAATTATTAAAGAATGAGTCTTTATATTAGTAACCTTCAGGCCCCTGTGTCACTTTCTTGAAGCTGTTGAAGCTTTAACTAACTGCTTAAAACTGAAATGGCTTCCTGCAATTTTTAAAGCAGGAAACACATGAAAAGTACATTGTAAATCCTAACAGAAATATACCATACTTTTACTTAAAAAAGAGGATCTCTTCAAAAACTTCCCACCGAAGCATAGTGATTCATAGTGACCCTCATCCAGTCTGTGATTCTCAGCCACCAGAAAAATGTTAAGTGCAGCCTTAGGACATCAAAAATTGCACATTCTGGCTTACAGAAATATTTTATTTCCACTTGGTGATACAAACCATTGGACCTATGACTGCCATATTTTCAGATTTTTCTGAACTCTCAGCAATTTTCCTATCATTTGCCCCTTGTGATGCCAGGACAAACATTGGTACCTTTTGCATGTTATAGATTTAAAGCATTTATGTTGCTCTTCTCCCAGAAAGACTCAAATGAGCAGCTCACAAATCAATATAAGTTAGAACATTCCTATTCTTTAGTTTATGGACTGAAGTCATGATCTTTCAGTATGCAGCTGGAATTTCCTGACTTCTTACTTTATAGTAGATCAAGGGTGACCATCCTTTGCAACTTTGACCTGTGGACTTCAACTCCCAGAATTCTCCAACCAGCCATTGTTGAATATCAGCTCCTGCATGGGACAAATTCTTTCGTTAGGTCTCCTCTTGGAAATAAGCTAAACATAAAGAGCCAGATAATCTGCAAAGCATGATGTGATGACTGCACAATGAAAAGTAGGACATTTTACACATACCTTGGACACCTTATAATTGAATAAGTGCAAGAACACTGTATTATACCCAAAAGAGAATTTCACTGTCTCTTTGTTTTGGAAATCATTTCTCATGCAAAGTCTCTTGCATTCTATTATATGATACTGGTAGAGAAAACAATGCCTTTGCCTAGTCCTAGGTATTAAGACCATGGGTCTGCTAAGGATATCCCTATTCTTTTCTCATAAGCTCACATTTTAAGGAAATACTCAATATGACATGTGCATTGTAGTCTTTCACCTGCAGAGTAATGCCCCCATTCTCCTAATACCAGGTCAGAGCATTTGTCTCCTACTGGGCTAAAAACAAAGGTATTAGCACAAAAATAACTATACAAAATCCATTGGCCTACTGGCTTTTCAGTTGCTTTCATACAGAAATCCCAAGGGCATCCAGTTAATGGGTAAGTGAAGCTGAGGGATTTCTATCCAATGTCCTGCCCTAAAAAACATGATCCTGTTTTCTTAATCACAAAGGCAGACAACATTTAATGGAAATGTTGGCAGTGAAACAGAGATGGGAGCAACTAATCTTCAATTAAATGTATAAGCTTTAAGGTAGCAAAAAGGCTGGTTTAGTAAAATTAAACAATAAGATCAGATTACTAAAGAGATGGGAGAGAGAGAGAGAGAGAGAGAGAGAGAGAGAGAGAGAGGTTGTTCTCTGGGGTAGAGGTTAAACAATCTTAGTCAAGAAAGAAAAAAAGGATATCCTATACAATGATTATGGAAAAGGCCAATATTAGTTTGCAGTACAAAGTCTAGGCACAGAACTGTCGAAGTTCCTTCCAATCTAGATAATATATCTGGATTTTATGGAACTTAGGTAGAACCAATCCCGGTGGTGGAGCCTGATGGATTTTCCTGCTGGTCTGCTGCATGGTCCATTTGAAGCCTTGGTTGTCATTTCACACCTGTTTGATCTTCCCATCTTGCAGATCCCAGCACTATCCATGATTTATAGAGTTAAGGGAGTTTAAACGAGAGAAGAGATATCTATAGTTTCGTTGATGTTCTACAGAGAAGAGACTTGACTTAACATAAATTAGAACTTGCTATTAAGGCCTTCTTTGTAGTGGTAATGGCAGTGAAACATCAATACATTTCCACCCTTACTGTATCTGTGGATAGCCATCCTGTGACTTTGCTTCAGATGACACATGCTTCTTGGGTACAGAGAACCAAAGTGCAGTCACATGACCACAGGGGGGAAAATGGGGGGGGACAACCTTTGGGACTTCAGATCAAGGGCCCCTTTATCAGTCCATTGTAATTTCCTGGTTGTAAGGTGAGGACTACCTCTATATTGTTTTTAATTTTGTTGTATATCACCCAGATTCATTTAATTGTAAGATTCGCAGCCATATCATTGTGATGAATGAACGAACAAATGAATGAATGAATGGTTAAATAGCTAAATCAATCAACAGCTGAAGGAATAACTCAATCTTCTAGTTTTTCATATGAAAGCTTTTCTCTGTTTCCGCATTTTGCATTAAAACACATACACACATATTCTTGTTGATCTCCCAATGTCCTTTTTTCAAACATAAGTAATATATTCAGTTATGTACGCATGTTTCTAACATACATATTTTTGTTATTCATTATTAGTACAAGGAGGGAAGAAATCGCATATTTCCCCAAATTTACTTATTTTTATAATTTTAATATTGTAGACTGTATTGCAGGATTCAGAAAAGCAATCCACTTGCACATAAATATTTTCACTTTAATTAAACTTTGCCATTTAAATAGAGTGATTGTTATGCCTTTAGCCAACATTTAATAGGATTCTTTGCACATTATTTGATTACAATTGTTATTGTAGTAAAGGAAAAAAGACATACACTGACCTTTACTGTCTGTGTATCTTTGAAGAGACAGAATATCAGTAGACAAGTATGGACAGAATAAAAATGATCCCAGTTCTTCTCAATATTTAAGAACCTCCTTCCTTGTTAGTATTCAAAAATGTATTCCTTCCTCATAATTAAATTAACTGTTTGCTTTGGGCTACAGCCGGTTCTGTCTGAAAAAGTGCCGCACAGTAAAGGAAAGGATTTATATACTTACTGCAAATCCAGATAGGAAAGATGTTATTTTATTTCTCTGTGCTATCTTAAAAATAAGTCAAACAATGCATAGGTGTTCCCAAATGCTGGACATTTTGAGATAGGGTTAAATAATCAGGAAACCATAGCAATATTGAAGATATTGTTCTCTTAAACTGAGCCTGAATGATGATGTCATGGCATCAATTCAGAAAAGAAATACTACCTTGACTTCATATAGCCATTTTGGCCTGTGGTAGTGAAGGCACCAGTGGTTTCTATGAAAGAAATAGAGATAAATCTGGATGCCTGCAACCGGCATGACAGTGCGGCCCATTAAATATCTTTTATGGCCATCACATCATCCCCTGCAGTTGTTGCCATGCCAGTTAGAACACAAATTGTACTGACTGAGCTTGTCACTGACAGCCTGTGAATCATGAAATGAAATGCATGGGTGAGGTGGGTATTCACAGTCATGAAATCTATGGATGGACACACTCCTGGCTGGATTTCATAATAATAGACCTTCCCAAAAAAAAGCTTGTCTGCTACTGACTTGATACTATGTGTAGCAAATAGGCAGTCCAAAAGGAGCTAATTAGTCTCAAACAGGAACAATTTGACAATTGAGAAGCCAGGGGTAAAAGCTTTCAAAGAAAGAGAAAAAGCCAGCAAAGTCTTGAACATAATTCATTGTTATCCTCATGGTAGCCTTGAGTTCAAAAATGAATGCAAAGAGCATAACACAATGGCAGTTTCCAGTTTAATTAAGTTTGAGCCAACTTTCTTCAAAAGTTTTTTTTTAATGTATATGAATAATTTAGTTTTTAGATGCATGTCAAAATGTGAATATTTAAAAATGGAGAACTTTCATTGACCAGATAGGCACATTTTACAGTAAAAACTGAATTAGCAGCCAAACACTTATTTTGGAAATTCCAGGTTGGCTCTATGGCAACCACTCAGTGTCCTAGGTTGAAGATAAAAGAGCAGTACAATTCCTGATTTTCTCTAACCAAGCTTGGGGAAATTACCGAAATAAAATTTTAGTTTGGATTGTTCTATCACATATACACAGTACTATAATTCAAGGGTTAGACACTCCTGAAGACCTTTGATGGGGTGCTTCTACAAAACAGTTGGAACAACAGCCAGTCACAAAGTGCCCATTCATTAGAGAGTAAACTGAAGACATTTCTCTCCACCATTCCCTCTAGTGTTCTAGGATGCTGTCTACATACTCAAAATACCTTTCTCCTCTTTTACTGGACAGGAGGAAACTTTTTGCTCAGAATGGAATCTGCTTACCTAATGTGGGGTACATGAGGAGATGCTGTGGGTGCCTATTGGATGGCAGGCTGGGAGGCAGGGGCTTTGAGGAGGGCCTATTTAATAACTTTAATAACTTTGGACTAACTTGGCCCCCCAGGTTAGTATGGCTACCATCTTTGAATACTGGGGAAGACCACAACAACAGTGGTCTCTGCAGAATTTTGGGAGTGGAAAACTCAAATTAAGTCAGAGCAGCAGATAGGATTTCAGGATATTAACTGATTATTGGAATTTAGCTTTAAGTTTTCATAACTGTAAGCCATCTGGAATCTGACAGGTAGATGGCATGCAAATGGTTTTAAAGATATTTTTTTTAAAAGGCTGGATTGCAACCACCAAATACCATTTGTAGGAATGGCGGTGGGTCTTAGGCTTGGCCCAAAGGATTATGCAGATAACATCAATGTTTTATTTTTCATGGAATTTTTTCTCTTGTTTAATTAAAAGAATCTGAAAAGAAAAAAAAAGTCAGATGGTAGAGGCCTAGCAATCAATGTGGGCTATCCGACTATAAAAATGTACACACAGTGTCCATTCTCCACTCATTCTATGTGACTCTAAGCAAGGCATAGCTAAGGAGAAGTGCTACAAGATTAGCTGAGCGGAAAACTCTTACCAAAATAAATTAGTTAAATTACGGTTTCATAATCCTTTTGTCACCAAACCTTAGGACCTTTCTTAAGATGGACCTTATGGACCAGATCAACATTGAGAAAATTTGACAGGTCCCTTTGTAGATTTCCTTCTACTTTCCAGGATACTCTCAGCCCTCAAAGACAAATGGTAAAGCATAAAAGTGACAATAAGAAATTAAGAAAAAAACAAGTACTATTTGAAAAAAATGGGTTTCCTTCTGACTTCAAATTTAAAGCAATGAATAAAATCAAAGTCACTGAAAATAAACTTTAAGAAAAACGATGGAATTCAGTAAATCAACATGAAAATAATGATTTGTTTTCAATTATTTCAAATGAAAGAAAAAGATGAAAGTACATCAACATGAAAAAATATTCAATCTCCTTATCAATTCCATATTCTTCTACTGCTGCAAGGGCACATATGAGTACATATGCAACTGATGTGATTCTATCTGAACTTAGATGTCAGTTCCCCTTTCACACCAAGATTCCAGTTCTGTAGACATGTATGTTCAAATATGTCCCATTGAACTCAGTGGGGTTTAATTTTGATACACTATTGCCATTAAATATGCCAAAATGAAATATGAAAAATGGTTTATGAAAATACCTTTTATGGTCTGCAGTGGGGAGGCAAACTATACTCACAATGGTGGCCATGAAAGAACCCATGTAAAAGAGGAATGGGGACCAGAAGATGGCTATCATCTTGACTTTTTTGACACATACATATCCTGTGGAAACTACAAGGTGGCAAGTATTTGTAAGAGCTGTTGAAAGGCCAGTCTTCCTTGTGTTCAGTTTAGACATTTGTGGGGGTTTTTTAACTTTAACAGAGTTTGTTTCCCAGATACATTTACCAGTCCTTGTGTCCCTCTGGATGCAGTGTGTTTACTTACAAGTAGATAAGTATGATTAATTCACTAAGCCAGGATTTCTTAATTGTTGAACTAGTGATCATGGGAGAATTCACACATCATACTAAAACAAAAATGTTATGATATAGTATTATATATTAACCGGTGTCTCTCAATCTGTATTTTTTTCTTATTTTTGCATATCCCAAATAATTCCTTAGAAAAACCCATATAAACTAAGAACAATAAATATCTCAGGAGCTTCTCAGACATCAGTTATTGAAATGCTAATACTATACAGCACTATTTAATGTATTTTTAATACATGCAGTAAATAAGCCAGGATAAATTTTTGTTGAAAACTTTCTTGGTGTAAGAATAAATTGAGAACCACTAAACAGATAAAAAAAACACTTGTAGTGATTTCTTCTTTATATCTGGTGATTTTAATTTATTTATAAACTACTCATAGAGCAACTATTACATGAAATAAACCAAAGAAATAAAATTTTCTGCTTGCCTCCTATTAATCCATTTTTTTACTGGCAGATTAGACTGCTTTGTTTTTGTTTTTACAAAGATGATTTTTATATAATCAATATTTGTCATGAGAAGTGATACTCAGAAAGAGAAAAAATGCATTAACCATCAATCCCTAATAATACATTTAAAATATGAGATATAATTTTGATCAAGTTATGGGATTATCTGAAAGTTTATTTTTTAAAAAAAGAAAAATCCTTAAATTTGCACAACATCCTTTGTTCATCAATCTGTTAAAGCATCGGCACTGCTGTTTATCAGTGTCTACTGTCCATACGGATATTTTGTCTCTTGAAAATCATAGTCTGGAAGAGAACAAATATAGCAGATCAAGAGAATGACTAAAAAGTCAAGTTTTCTATCTCATCTCTGGAATGAAGTCCATTAAGGTATTCAGGTTTATGGCTGTCTCTCAAATTTAAAGACAAGTCATCACACATCCACGATAGTCTTTCTATCTTTGCCAAGGATTTTTAAGGTCACATGAACAAAATGACTGTCTCATAAATTTAATTATACATACCACCTGGTGTTACTCTCTATATTATTTATTCATTTGCTACACTTTCATCTTGATTTTCAGAGAATGAGTCCTCCAATCTATTAAGACAGGCCCGGTTCTCAGGTACCAGATTAAAAGGAAAAAATACCCAAGAGAGAAAGCTGAGGAAAAGAAAAAACAAGAGGAGAGATATTAGGTTTTTCAAGTCCAGAGTGAAGATGCAAGCAAAACAATGTCACCAATATACAAAAGAAAGTCTGGGATGACCTTCCTTTCCTAAAGTTCTTATTGTCTTCCAATTTGTAGCTCTTGCCCAACTGGTATAAATATAATTATGCTGGCAAATTCATGAGGTTCAAATGTGATGACTTGATCTGCTCCAAACCTGACCCTTTCTGGCAGGGAAAGATGAAGCCAGAACAGATCTCTCGTTTGACAATGCAAAGGTATGGATAGGTCTTTTTTTCCCCCTATGATGCAGAGGTAGCTTGGATCCCTTGGCTGATCCACGCCAAAGGCACTGTCAAACATTACAGCCTAAATATTAGAAAAATGTCCTTTTGAATTCCCTGTACTGTATGCATAAGTGCACACTTATTGTGTGACCTCTGCCATATGCTAAATAATAAATAAAATAAAATTAGCACTTCTTAAATTTGAATGGTTTGCAACAGTTCCCACAACTGTTTATTTTTCTTCCTACAACATGCAACACTCCATAGTGCTCCGTCTTATTTTGAAGGAAAATCGCTTTAGTTTTTTATGCTATATTCAGCCTCAGTAAATAGTGTTGCCCCTTCTTCCTCTTGGGCCAGGCTCTTCTGACTTTTTAAGCCCCTAAAAAGCTCTTCTGAAGACTTTGGGAAGAATGTAAATTCTTTTCTCCAACTCTAGAAAGATGGCATCACTTTAAAATCCCAGATTCCCTAGTCCCTACTCAAAGGATTCATTACTCTAATCCCTCCTTGACTTTCCCATTTGAATAATTTAGGTAGCTACTAGGAAATCTGCCATGAATTTGAGTCTCCCATCTTTATGGATTTTTGGGAGAATGTGTAACATCAATCATATGAGCTACAAACACAATCCAGCAGATCCAACCAGCAAAGGAGTTGCAAATGAATCTAGAAACCATTTTATGTGATGAGATGAGTTCACTGGTGTTTGAAATCAATGTTGGCTATCATGCTGTGAATCTATTATTAACGCCGATTCTTCTGTTGCCCTTGGTTTCAGTAATGTTAAGGCTTTACTGGATTTCTATTTTAGAACTGTCTTGACTCTGAGGTCTAAGGATTTATTCCTTTTTAGAGAAAAAAAAGGGAAAGGAATGTGAATAATCTCAAATTATTTCTAAGGCTTAATTCCAAAAGTTGGCATAATAGGTAAATCACTAGGACAACATTAAACTATGACTACAAGAACAATTGTTTCTGCAGATATGATAACATAGGTGTGTCAGTGCATTTTAATAAATTGAATACAACCACTTGCATACATTTATGATTCTGGTTTAAAATTGTACCAAAATCTGCTTTGCAAATTGTCAGAATTTTTTTTCACTGCCAACAGAATCTTCTACCAATAAAGGAGAGTATTTGTAGGTCAGGGTTGAAATGAGGGGTCCTTGGTGCTCTCTGAGCTGGGTTGTTTCCTTGCAGATGTTTTATTACCCAACTAGGTAACATCATCAGTGCTTCATCAGAGTCTTTTATATTTCTACCTAGTTCTTGGGATGCTTGAAAAATGGCTTGATTTTTTCTTGATTGATATTTTAAAGCCATTTTGTTCTTAGAGGTGGCACAAAAGGTCTTTGGGTTTTTGTTTTGTTTTTTCTATTGCATCTCTTTTCCTCACTCTGAAACCTCCCTGGCTGTCTGTACCTCTGGAATTTGAAAAAAAAGTCAATGGCAAGGGTTCCCTCTGGAGGTCATTTCTGAAATTCTCTTATGAACAGCAGAGTCTGTAGCAAACCACAATGAAACCTTCCTGAAAATGGCACATGCATTATGAAATCATTGCATAAGCATCTCCATCATATTTTTGCTTCTTGACATTTGACACAAATTAGGCCATGTACTGTACATAGTAATGCATTACATATATATTAGCACTTGCCCCTTTGCCACACACATACCCCCATAGAGGCTGCGTACTACTGGAGAAATGATTGTGTAATAGAAACAGATTATTCTACACATATGTCTTGATAATCTTGTTAACTTACTAAACACAAAGATTTTTACAGTCTGTGAGAAATTCGACAATAATCTCTTCTTCTTTAAGAGAAATTTTGAGAGCCACTATCACCTTGATCATGTTGAATAAGAACTGGAAGGGAGAGGAAAGGAAAGGAGAATTTCCTGTACAGCTCTAGTCCATCAGGAATATCCTAATCCAAATTAAATATTAACACTTTAATGTATAGACCAGAAAATCCCTCTGAATGTTTATTTATTTATGCCTTCAAATCAGTGTTGACCCTTGGCAATTGCCTAGACTAGTCCCTACAGTTTTCTTGTCAAAGTTTTTCAGAAGAGATTTGCCATTTCCTCCTTCTTCCTAGGGCTGAGACAGAATCACTGGCCCAAGATCACCCAGCTGGCTTTGTGCCCAAGGCAGAATTAGAACTGATTCCCAGTTTCTAGCCTCCTGCCTCAACCACTACACCCAATTGTCCCTCCCTGAATAAATTGGCGAATCCTATATAATAATTATGTAATGAGTTTATAATAGAGTGTGAATAATCTGAATTTCCTGATACTGATCTTTTAGTTCAGAGCACTTGTAGCACTTGATATACTGTTGAGGTTCAGCTTCCAGCAACCCCAATCAGCCTGGCCAAAGGTTATGATCCTGGGAGCCACCATTCAGTAATATCGCAAAGGCCACAGGAGATCTCCTTCTGGATTAGTTATTGTGTTGTTGGAAGTTAATTGACTAAATTTTCAAACCTGACTTTTATTTGCAATAGTGGCGAATATCTGTAGCTCAGGGGTAGGATGAGGGTGAAGGTTCATTCTCCGAGCTTGTGAGTTGGTTTACGAACGTTTTGTTACCAGGCTAGGTCACATCTTCAGCAGAGTTTAGGGTATGTGAGTGTCAGTGCTCTTCTGTTTATAAGGGCTTCAGCTGTGGATGTGTCAAGTGAGGATCTTGTGATGGGTCAGATGTGAGTCATCAGTGAGAGGCTTGTGATGGGTCTTGTGATGGGGAAATAAAATCAAGTCAGGGTCATTGGAAAGTGAACTTCTGGTTGGGGGGAGGAAATTTGCATGGGTTGGTTGAGGATCGGTGCTGTCTCTGGTTGGCTGTGTGGTTATTTTGGATTCTGACGGGTTCATAGGCTGGTTGTAGGTCAATGTGTCTGTTGATGGAATTGCTTGTGGAGTGCCAGGCTTTGATGAACTCATGAGCGTGGCGGGTGGTACTGTGGCCAATGATTTTTGTGTTGCCCCAATCAAACTGGTGTTGCTTGGTGTCAGTGTGGGTAGAGATTAAAGGTTTGGGATTGTGGCATTTGACTCCCAACCGGTGTTCATGGATCCTGATTTTAATTGACGTGATGTTTGTCCCACGTAGAATTGGTTCCAGTTTTTACAGTTGATTTTGTAGATTACATTGTTTCTTTCATCCTTCTGTGTCTTGTCTTTGGTTCTGGATAATGACTTTTATTGTTAAGTTCTTCTACCAATGATGAGAAGCACGATATTAAGGAGGGAAGAGAGAAAGTTAATAGGGAAAAAACTCCATTGTATGGGTTTTATACAAAAGAATGCATGAAAAAAATTCAGTGATGCATTGAATTTATATAGCAATAACAGGCTTATATACTGCTTCACAGTACTTTACAGTACTCTCTAAGCAGTTTACAGAGTCAGCATATTGAGCCCAACAATCTGGGTCCTCATTTTACTGACCTTGGAAGGAGGATGGAAGGCTGAGTGATCCTTGAGCCAGTCAGGATTGAACTCTTGGCAGTGGGCAGAGTTAGCCTGCAGTGCTGCACTCTCACCGCTGTGCCACCATGTTATATGAGAAATCCCAGTATGAAACAATGTATCAGATGGTCAAGCAAAGATAAAGCTTACTCATATATCCAAAATTTAATTAAGGGGCATACTTAATGCCCAGAACAAGCTTTATGATACAGTTTCATTTGATAAAAACCACATTATATATCCCAATGTTGATTGAATGTCTTCAACAAAACCCCTTGCCCCTTGAGATCTGGCAGGTCCCCACCTGCTTATCCATCTATAAATTGGCAAAGAGCCTAGCTTTTCCTCCATACACCAGAACAGTAATCTTTGAGCTCAGGGATTGAAGGGTATTGAATAGGTATAGTTATGTGTTAGGTAATTAGGTTTTATTCTTCTTGATTTCTTTTCCTCTCTTTTCTTTTTGTATTGGTTTTATTAGTTATGTTTTTATTACTATATCAGCTGCCCAGAGTTGTATGCTACAAGATGGGCAGCCATATAAATCTTATAAATAAATAATAAATAATCAATTTCCATCCATATGTTCATTCATTATCAATTAAAAATTGTACATTGGATGTAAGTAAGAAGGAGAAGCACGGTGGCTCAGCGGTTAAGATGCTGGGCTTGTTGCTGGAAATCCGGCAGCCTAAGCACCACACGACTGGGTGAGCTCCCTTTCCCGCCCCAGCTTCTGCCAGTCTAGCAGTTCAAAAGCATGCAAATGCGAGTAGATAAATAGGTACCACTTCAGTGGGAAGGTAACAGTGCTCCGTGATGTCATGCTGGCCACATGACCACAGAAATGTCTTTGGACATTGCTGGCTTAATGGCCTTGACATGGAGATGAGCACCACCCCCTATAGTCAGCAATACTAGGGGAGTAAAATCCACAGGGACTCTTTTTTATGCAAGAAAATCAACACATAATAAATGTATCTTTTATAATTTTCACCAGTTTGTATCTTGAAGTACCAAGTAAACCCAATTAACTTGCTAACCAGTTCAACCCATAAGGTACTTGTCTTTTGATAAATATTGTTTTTTTTCATTTAATATAAGGAAATCACTAAAATAATGAAAAAAATCAGCCAAACCTTTTTTTAATGTATTAGGTTAGCAAATTTTTAGCACTAAGATCTTTTTACTGAGTCATAAAAAAGGTTATTTTGTTCAAAACATTATTTTTTAAAAAAAAAATCATTAAAACTTCTGGAAGGAACTTATTCTACCAGAATTCTAAACATTAGCACTTTTGAGTTTGAATTACCACAATTCCTTCTCCTCCTCCCAGCTCTCACTCAACAGACATATAGGTGCACAGGTTGTTATTTTACTCTTCCCCCTCCCCCAACAACAACAAAAAAAACAATGCAAAGTTTTTGGAGTTCAAAGCTAACAAAGTCCATGTTCTGAATTGCAGTCCTTGCCACAGTGGGAAATATAAGATAATCCTTTCTAGGATCTCCATGGATGCTCACGGTCTGCTGCAAAACTGATTTCTTTTTTATCTTTTCTGCCAGGATCTTCTTGGAATATAAATAAAGGCAAAAAAACATTAATGAGACCATGGGGCTAAGAAAATGATGGAAATCCACTACAATCTCTTCTCAGCCTCTGCTACTAAAACAAAGTAGTAGTTGCTGAAGAAACATTTGATCTCATTCTCTCTGTATACAGAAATTTAGATGTGGAGATGTGACAGTCAGTCCACAGGCTAATGACCAAATCAAAGGGTGGTCTGGAGATTCATGCAGTGTCTTCCTGAAGCAGCCTCAAAAAACAGTTCTGTGTTCACAACAAAGTGAAGGTTTCCTGTTAGTCTCTAGTGAGTAAAAGGGCTTTTTTAAAAAAAAAATCATTGTTTCAAAGATTTCCTGTGATACTCTAGTTTCAGGGATAGCTTCCTACTCAAAAATAATAAGCAAGATCTGCACATAATTCAACTAAGGGAAAAACAATCGCAATTTCAGGAATGGAAGGCTACGTGTACCGTACTTCATTAGAAGTGAGGGTTGATAGAAATTGCACTCCTGCTGCTTATTTACCCCAAAATAAGATTATTTTAAAACTTGGGCAAGAAGAAAGGAGATGATGGATGTTAGACTTCACCATCCTTCTGCATCTATAGACGACCTACTGAACAATAAGACTAATAGATGTAGAGATAGTTGAAAGAGGAATTCTAAACTTTTGTTGCATTTTCCTCTCTGAAATTACCTAGCTTGCGTGCCTCCCAATTGGTTATATTAATATTCTCAGGATTTTCATCTATTTCTTCTTTTTTCAATTTAACCCTCATTTTCTTTTGATTCTGACCTGTGATGCAGATTCTGCCTTTGTTGTAGATCGATTTAAATAAGGTAGGCTTTCCTGTCGCCATGTTATTCCCTCAATAAAGCTTATATTTATTTTCTTTCGTGCCGGTACTAGCCTCAAGAATAGTTTCTTATAAAACTTACACTCTTACTATTAGAAAGTTTTTCTCCATGCATTCTTTCCACTGTATAAATCTATCTGCTCTCCAACAAAAGTACTGAAAAAAATTACAGTCTTGCTCAGGGCAGGCTGTGCCTGTTTTATCTTGAGAAGCTAGAAGCTCATAATAACTCTTTTTTCACCCTAACCCATTCCTAGCTTTTGAGGAATAAAGGCATTTGTTTCTGAGTGTATCTCTCATGGGCTCATCACTTGACTGAATTTCTGTACTCTTGGCCCTGCCCTTTGATTCTTGAAGTATATTAGTTGTAAAATGCCTCACCATGTCTTGCTCTCAGCTTAACTTAAGAGCCTGCTTTTGGTTCTTGGTTCTCTATGAAATTGCTTTTCTGAACCTGGGCTTACCCTGACCTAAGCAAAGCATTTAGGCATTTTTCAAGAAACGTGAAGATAAATTAGAATCTGGATTTATCACATGCTTCTTAGGATAACATGGACATGACAATTGCACAAGGTAGGTTCATAATTAAGGCCGTCCGAGTAACCATCACTGTTGCAAATCTGTTTTCATTTACCCGGCAAAGCCAAAATGACATATTCATGATGACATCTGATGCAAGTGTGAAAGCATTTGTGTGGTGATAGATTCAACAAATCCCATTCCCCTGTGCTCCCTACAGTTATCCATGACTGCTTTGTCATTGATAAAAAAAGTACATTGTTTGTAGGTTGCACTCCCCCCCCCAATTTTAATAGAATTTTAGTAGTATATGGAGGTAAAGCATTTTGTTGTCATGTACTATTTTGCATTGCTTCAAAAGGATTTAGATGAATTTGGAACAGATTTCATTCTAGGAATTGAAATACTTTCCCTCTAATTTTCTCCTTACTACTCCGCTCATTAAGATTTGAGAGGATACATCTGATAGAGGGCAACTAGGAATTCCAAGATTTAAACTAGATTGGGTATTTGAAGCAATAGCAATTTCCATAACACTCTCATTACCTTGGGTGTAATTACCAGGAATCAAACTCTACTCAAGGGTACTTGAAAATAGAAGGGCAGGAATATGCATATGTCCATTTATGTTTACCAATGCAAATTTGCAAGTAACAGGTATCTTACTTGCAAATTTGTGTAGGTAAACATAAAGAGACACGTGCATATTCCTGCCCTTCTTTTTACAAAAGCAAGCAAATAGCTGTCCTACAATTTAATGAGATCCCTGTTATGTCCTGGGCCTTGCTGAGTCATTCAGCAAGGCTCAGGAAGGCTGCAGAAAGGTTGCAGAGACCCGGACAGACCACCTGTCTGCCCGGGACCCAGACAGGCTGTCTCCAGGCATGCGCGAGGCAGGAGAATGGCTTGCAATGATTGACTGTGCATCCCCTTGCACGGGGAGTATAAAAGGGCCTGTTGCCATTGTGTGTTTGCTTATGTTCGGTGAATGTAATCAAGAAAAGATCCTTTGTTGTGAACCTGCCTCGTCTTGATGTCTGCCTTGCGAGAACAGAACATTGGCGGCGAAGGTGGGATTCGCCACATAGGAACTCTACTAAGAAGCTAGGGCCTACTCACCTGAAGGCCTGAAGAAAAGAGAAGTGCGGCGTCCAGAAGGAGCAACCGCCTGCCAGTACGAATACGCTGGAGGTGGGCTTGGCTTCGTGGGACCCCTTCTCCTTCCCTGCGGTGAGAGACGTCAACAAGGCTAGCGGTCACAATGATGTCCAAGCTGGGCCGTCTTGTCGAGTTTGACACTTTACACCCGGAACGCTGGAGCTCTTACGCAGCTCGTGTTAAGAACTATTTTCGGGTAAACAAAATCCAAGAACACGGACTGAAAGCTGCTACCTTGCTGTGTGTCTGTGGGTAAGAGACTTTTGACATTGCCGAGAATCTTGTTGCCCCAGCACCTTTGGAATCGATCGCATATGCCGATCTTAAGAAAATGCTGCGCGAGCATTTTGAGCCCAAGCTATCTGTAATAGCTTGGAGGCACCAGTTCGAGCAGCGGGACCAGCGGCCGGGAGAATCAGCTACGGACTTCATCGCGGCTCTGAGGCAGGCTGCTAGGCCATGTGCATTTCAAGATTTGGAGGAGAGGCTCTGAGATTGACTCGTCTGCGGATTGCAAAGCCATGAGATGCAACAGAAGTTGTTTGCGAAAGCTGATGTCACATTCCAAGATGCCCTGAGAGAAGTTGCAGCTGAAGAAGCAGCCGGCGGCACAGTGAAGGCCTTGCGGTCGACAAAGAACCCTCCAGCGGCAGTCCCCGTCCATCAGGAAGTCGTGTGAGAGGCCTCCGAAGAAGAATCCGAGGAAGAAGAGGTGGACAGATTCAACCGGCGGCGGAGAGGACTGCAAGAATGCAGAGGACCAACGCCTGCATCCCTTCGGTGTTTCGGCTGTGGGGTTCGACACAGGAGAGCCGGCTGCCGTTTTCGTTCTGCTGTTTGCCGGGCATGTGGCAGGCAAGGCCACATCGCATCAGCCTGCATGGGTTGCCAGAAAAACAGGTTCCCCAATGAATTGCCTCTGAAAGGTACCAAGGTCCCCAGCCAACACAGGGTGGGTTTCTGCGTGTCCCGTAGGGGGGTATTCAAAACTGGGATTCACCGGCCCCTTAAGAAAAAGCTGTGCATTGATGTAAAGTTGCAGGGAGTTCCCCTGACCATGGAGCTGGACACAGGGTCTGCTCTTTCTATTATTTCTGCTGACACCTTTAAAAAGGTTTGTTCCAGGAGTGGCTCACGAGTTAAACTCAGGCCCTCCAATCTCATCCTCACTGACTTTCAGAATTCACGAGTCAGTGTGAAGGGGGAGGCCATGCTTAGAGTACAGCTTAAGGATTTTGATGGTTTGTTGGATGTAGTGGTAGTTGGGGGTGATCGCACGAGTCTTATAGGACTCGATTGGTTCGAGGCATTTGGGATCCAAGTGACTGGTCTGAACCATCTGCAAACTGCCAGCCTTACAGGAGTCTGTAAGGAGTTTGCTGATGTATTCAGCCCAGAACTTGGCTCATACAAGGGGCCTCCCATTGCTTTAAAATTAAATCCAAACATCACACCCATCAGGGTTAAACCAAGGAGGGTGCCTTTTGCCCTCAAAAGTAAAATAGATGCTGAGTTGGACAAACTGCTCCAACAAGGCATTCTTGAACCTGTGGATTCTAATCCATGGGAAACCCCCATAGTGACGCCATTAAAATCAAATGGTGAAGTCCGAATCTGTGCTGACTATAAATGCACACTAAACAAAGCCTTGCAGCAACATGCATATCCAGTGCCTGTGGTGAGCCACATTCTGGCCTCACTGAAGGGGGGGAAACTCTTTGCCAAGCTCGATTTAGCTCAGGCCTATCAACAGTTACCTGTTGATGAGGCAACAGCTGAGGCACAAACTATAGTTACTCACAGAGGGGCTTTCAAAGTAAAAAGGCTGCAGTTTGGGGTAAATGTAGCCCCTGGCATCTTCCAAGGGGTGATGGAGTGAACGCTCCGTGGTATTCCTGGGGTCTGCCCCTATTTCGATGACGTCCTCATTGCAGGAGAATCATCGGGAAACTTGGCTGAAAGGCTGAGAGCTGTCTTGCTGCGTTTCCGCCAAGCTGGGCTGAAGTTGCAGCAACACAAATGTAAAATTGGTGTAACATCCACCGAATTTCTAGGATTTCGTATTGATGCTGAAGGCATCCACCCTGCAGAGTCTAAGTTCAAGGCTATTCAACTGGCCCCTAGTCCCTAGTCAAAAGCTGAACTCCAGGCTTTCCTGGGTCTACTTAATTTTTACCATTCATTTCTCCCCCACAAGGCTGCAGTGGCTGAGCCATTACACCGGCTCTTGGATAAGCAGACTCCATGGACATGGGCAAGGGTCCATGAAAAGGCTTTCAAAGAAGTCAAGGCTTTATTATCCTCCATTGCTGTACTGGCTCACTTCAATGAGCAATTGCCTGTGTGCATCGCATGTGATACTTCCCCTTATGGGGTAGGAGCAGTGTTAAGTCATCTCAAGGCAGATGGGACTCAGGTCCCTGTGGCCTATTATTCTAGAACCCTCTCATCTGCAGAGTGTAATTATGCGCAGATTGACAGGGAAGCCTTGGCAATAATCTCAGGCATCAAGAAATTTCATGATTTCTTGTATGGCCGCCATTTCACGGTCTACACTGACCACAAGCCCTTGCTGGGGTTGTTTACAACCAATAAACAAACCCCTCATATTATATCTCCTAGAATGCTGAGATGGTCAATTTTCTTGGCAGCTTATGATTACACCCTGGTTCACAAACCAGGCACAGAAATGGGCCACGCTGATGGCCTAAGTAGGTTACCTCTAAAGCAAATAGAGGCAGACCCTGCTCCTGCTGTACACATTCTTTCTATTCAGGACTTACCTGAATCTCCCCTCAATGCTAGGGATGTGGCTGCTGAAACTGCCACTGATCACACGCTTGCACGCGTGCTGACATGCGTGTTATCAGGATGGCCTGACACGTGTCCTGGTATAGAGTTCCAAAGTTTCTGGTGTAGGAAACATGAATTGTCTACATTCAAAGGGTGTATCCTGTGGGGAAGCAGAGTAGTCATCCCGGCCTCATTGAGGACTAGAGTCTTGCTTTCTCTCCATGAGGGAGATCCGGGAATAGTGAGGATGAAGGCGCTTGCACGCAGCCATCTTTGGTGGCCTGGACTCGATAAGGCCATCGAGGCCCAGGTTCAGGGGTGCCAAGTGTGCCAACAATCACGGCCAGAGATGCCCCAGGCCCCTGTACATAGGTGGGAGGAGACACTCACTCCATGGTCACGCGTACACATTGACTATGCTGGGCCCTTTCAGGGGCAATTCTTTCTCCTCCTTGTGGATAGCCATTCCAAGTGGCTAGACGTCATTCCTGTATCCTCCACTACTACTGCCAGGACCATACAGGTGCTCAGAGGAATCTTCGCTTCCCATGGCCTTCCTGATGTACTAGTATCAGACAATGGTCCCCAATTTACCTCTTCTGAGTTTCAGGCATTTCTTCAAGCCAACTTGATCCGGCATGCTACGTCTGCTCCTTTTCACCCTGCCACCAACGGTCAGGCTGAACACATGATGCGTACTACCAAGGACTCATTAAAGAGAATCACTCAAGGACCCTGGCATCACAGGTTAGCTGATTTTCTCCTTGCACACCGCACCACACCTTGCACAGCTACAGGAAAGAGCCCAGCTGAACTCCGATGGGGTCGCAGACTCATTACGAAGCTGGACAGGCTGCACCCAGACCGGGTGGCTTCACAGGTGTCGCAACCGCGGGCACCTAGGAGACTCCAAGTGGGTGACCCGGTTTGGGCCAGAAACTATGGGCATGGGCATCTTTGCATACCTGCTGTAATATGTAAAGTCTCTGGGCCACTGTCCTACGAAGTGGTTAAGACGCCACATAGACCAATTGCGCTGGAGGCTTCCTGGCCACATTTCCGCCCCTGGCTCTGCTCTCGGGGGGGAGGGGGACCCCAATTACGATTGTGGACCACAGTCTCTTCAAGAGGACGCTTATCCAAATGTTCCAGATGGGGGTCTTGCCATGGAGGCGGATCCTGACTCTGGCATAGACTCCGGGGGTCTTGCCATGGAGGCGGCTCCTGACTCTGGCAGAGGTCCCTGGCGAGGGGCAAATGGCCGTAAATTGGCTACTCAGGGCACTCCGGCTGCTGGCCTTGGGCTCGAGGGACAGTGCTCCCAAGAGGAGTCCCAAGGAATTCTGGGGAACTCCACCCCACCAAGGGACTCGGGGAACTCGACCCCACCAAGGAACTCTGCTTCGGGTCTAGTGGATCCAGCCAGTCAGCAGTCAGGGGGAACCCCTGAGTCTTCTGGGCGACAAAGTCCTGGTTTGTTTTGCGCAAGCCGGGAGCAGGCACTCCAGGCACCTATTACAATTCCCACACCTACCATTACACCTGCACCTAATCTGACTCCACGGAGATCAGAGAGGGTCAAGGGTCCTCCGAAGTATTTAAATGAATATGTAAGGTCCCTGTCCACCACACAGGAGGGTTATTAACCCGCACTATATGAAGAAGTAACAACAGTTATAGTGCTGCGGTGTAAATATTGTCAAAGAGTGAAAGAACGTGGATACCACGGAAACCTGAAGGGAAATAGGTTGCCAGGAGTAAGGTTGACTGCATAATATGCCAACCGGCCAGCCATGTGTGTGTGATGTTCAACAATATGCATAGTATTGTTTAATCCAAGAGGGGAGGGGTGTTATGTCCTGGGCCTTGCTGAGTCATTCAGGAAGGCTGCAGAAAGGTTGCAGAGACTCGGACAGACCATGTGTTTGCCCGGGACCCAGACAGGCTGTCTCCAGCCTTGTGCGCATGCGCGAGGCGGGAGAATGGCCTGCAATGATTGGCTGTGCATCCCCTTGCACGGGGAGTATAAAAGGGCCTGTTGCCATTGTGTGTTTGCTTCTGTTCGGTGAATGTAATCAATAAAAAATCCTTTGTTGTGAACCTGCCTCATCTTGATGTCTGCCTTGCGAGAACAGAACAATCCCATTATATTGTCCTGATTTTTTCTTTGATGAGGTCAAAAAGAAAAGCACTTAGTAGCTCTTCAGAAAGGTTAGCACGAACCGTTTCCCACTGATTCTCCTCCTCTGCTCACTTATTCTTTCTCAGGGTATTTACCAAAGAAATGTTGCCTTTGTACACCTCACCAAGGAACCTTTTTGACACACACCAGTTCCAATTATAACATCCATTGTACAGTGAAAGTTCACATGTCAAAAATGAGAATAAAAAGTTCATTTAGAGCAAAAATAAAACCCTGTTCCACTACTACCACTAATAATTACATATAACCTTATGTTGGATGGAAGGTATGCCCTTTCCTTATGTACTCATAGCCTGAAAGTGTGCCTGAGATTTTAAGTTTTCCAAGTAAATACCAAAATTTCTCTACCTGAATATCTTTTTTTTCTTTTTTCATTTTTTGTCCACTGTGCAAGAAGGAATTTAAAGTAAAACCTAGGTTAATGAAACACCTGTGTTTACTCTGCTTTTAATTAAAAGACTAAATGTCGTGGATTTTGATGAAATTAACTTCATGTTTATTGATGTGCTAAGGTGGTAGTCTTGTTTAATTAATATTTAGGACTTTTTAAATGAGTATGATGCTGTTTGGATGGAGGAGATGAAAAAGGAGAGCTTCTCCAAGTTCCAAGAAGTAAAGAGATACGTGGGCTAGAAAATTAGAAACTCCTGGAACTCAAGTGGGGAAATACTCACTTTTTTAAATTGAGATGAAACCAGACTTTTGTGACAAAGATACATTTTTAAACACATTTCCATTGTAAATACACATTCCATTTTTCCTGTTTAACATAATTGCTTCCATTGATGTCTGACATTATTCTCATATTGTGATGGAATGTGTAGTTGCACCTACAAAGGGAGAGGATTTGACCAAATCAAGAGCTTTCCCAGAGGAAGACCTGAATCAATAGACTGGACAGTCCTTAACTGGAGGTGGAAGGGGGAAAGAGTTTCAGAATAATCACACCCTAGAAACTTTCAAGATATAAAGTATATAGGCCTTAGAAAGTTATAACTTCAGTGTGGCAAGAATCTGTCTATTGAATGTAAGCAAATAAAGGATTGAACTGAATTGTATCTCACTGCCTTATGTCTGGGCTTGAGCCTGACATGTAAAACTAACAGATCTGGACTGGAAGTATCTAGATGACCATTTGGTGGCAGCACAGAGATATAGGAAAATATAGAAATAACTTACTCTGGTGCTGCATAGCAGTTGTCTGGATTTTGCAGGCCACATTCATAACCAAGATCTCACTGCCTTAAAAAAATAATCATTTTTTTTTAAATCTTACCTGCTATGAATGTTTTCCTGAGTTACTTATCTTCATAGATTCATGCAATCAAAATCCCCACTATGATTGGGATGTCACTAAATGCCTCTAGAGGAAACTATTTGATACTGAGCCAGAACAAATATCTACTTTAATCAATGGACCTCCTGAATTTCAGATAGATATTTTTCGAGTCTTACCTAGAGATGCTTGAGATTAATTTGGAGACATATGTCACAAAAATATTATTAGTAAACATTTTATTATGAAAATATCATGGACACACACACACACCGGGGGGGGGGGGAGAGAGAGAGAGAGACTTCAACCCAAGGCAAGCAGAGAACATTTACTTGCTAGTCCATTCCAGATGAAATGGCAGTGTATCTCTTTTCTGGATCATTTATCTGGAAGTGAATAAATTGCCTAACTCAACCCTTCTCCTGAGCCCCTTTAATATCCAAGATTTCCCCATCCTCTTTTCTTACGTATGCTGTTCCTGTCTGTGATGGACTCACCATAATTTCCTGCAATCTGAAATAATATACTCCAGCAACAGTTGTACTCTACTAGTTGGCCTAAAGTAGGCCCTGGATACATTTATAAGACAGGCAGAGCAAAGATAGCAAAAAAAAAAAAAAGATTCCCATTCTTCTACAGCTAAAAACACTCTGCAGCCTCCAGCATGTCAATGACCCTTTTAAATATTGCTGCAAGGAAAAAAAATGTACCTTCCCTAACCCACTCTTCTGTGTAAACCCAGCTTCCCCTTCGCCCCTTTCCTAAGTAAGTGCATTTTTATTCCGAAATAGATTTGCTGATTGCCTAGAAGATATTTCTGTGGAGACTCTGCAAGGTTTGTCACTCCCATACCCTGCCATTACAAAGACAGCTGATGCACTTAAAGTTATGAAGCCCAGAGTAAGCAAATCTAAAATGTTTAATCTATTATTAATCAGACAGTTGCTGAAATGATAGGGCTCTGGGGAACTTGAGAAAAGGCATCAATATTTAATAGGGCTCGTTAGCAAATGTTTCTCATTTTTCTATTTATCTTTAAAGAGACAGCAGGAACATGAAGGATGTTTATGTTTTATGTCATTACATAAGGAGGCAATGTCATGTTCAGGGATAGGAAGATTCAGTACAAGATTCTGAATATTAATCACAGAAATCAAATGCTGCACTATGAATTACATTTTCATTGGTTTGTAACCAAATATCAAAGGTTTTCCAAAAGCCTTGAACTACATACAGTACAGTAGTTGTAAGTATAGAGCAATTGCAGATCAGTTCTATAATTCAGTGATTTGATTCAGTGATTTGTGGCTAACAAATGTTATCATAGAAGCCTATACAAAAGGGAGCTCATGCACGCAGCTGTTGGTTGCCGTGCAGTCCAAGTATCCCACACTGATGTTTGCCAGTTGAAGATGAAAATGTCTATTATGGATTCCTCTGCAAGACAGAGGTCACTAAGATGTACTGTGCACCTCTGGTTTGAGTGACAAAAATGTATGTGTTGAAAATACTAACTTTACTTCATGTCAGATTCCAAGGAACTGTACAGCATGAGGGGGGAAAAACCCAGCTTTTTCCTTTCAGTTCCAGATTGCTGTTCAGCTCTAATGTCTAATGACAGTGCTGAATTTAGGAAGATCTCAAGTCTACAAACCTAACTCCTGAAAGCAAATGTAGTAACTGGCTGAGTCCCACCTTCCCAGTTATAAGAATTATGCATAAGGATGGGGTGTTATGGGTTTATTCTTATACTAACATCTAGCTGTGGGCCCTAATCCATCTGATTACTGAATCCGACTCCCCAAAAAGGAATTCAAGATGTAAACTGGGGATATTTAAACTGTAGCACTTTTGTGACAACATATCATGATTAAAAAAACAACAACTGGTGAACTACTGTATATCAGGTGTCTCAATGCAGAGTCATTGAATCAGGCGACATACATTTTTAATAAATTATTATTACTATCCTAATATTGTCCATTTTAAGTTGCTGCAAGAAGACCTGTACCATTCTAGGTGAATCAGTAACATGTTCCTATTTCCCCTGAGAAAGGAAAAAAAATGAGGCAAGGAAAGTTATTCAGAAAAAGGAAAAGTGAAGAATGAAATAATTTGGGATAAAAATATGGGAAATGCATGGAGCAGAAATTATGGAAAATATCTGCATTTGTTTTCATAAAAATCTGAGGAACAAATTACGTGAATATTTGCAAAATAAATGTGGTCTCCCTTTTTGACTTTCTTCCTGCTTGAAAAAAAAAAGTATTGTTAAGGGAAAGTAGATTGTCCAATTAAATAATCTTATATTAACATCTGTCCGAGAGCAAGCCTCACTGATCTCAATGGGGCGGACCTCTGAGTAGAGAGTCACTGGACAACACAGTACTGTCTCCTCTCCCTGTGGCTGCTTTCATTTTGTTTCACTTAGCTTGTAAATCTGTTCTGAAAAGCTAGGGAATGTCTTTAAGTGGAGAACTGTTGTTTACTGATTGCATTTGCCTGCTTCCACTGTCACTACTCTACAAACTCATTCGTTGGACTCTCAAGACCCAAGAATGCCTTCAGCTCTTTTTAGCCGATAAACTAGTTTGTGACCCTTGAGCGCAGAAGTCTATTGTTTGCCAATTGAGTCATCTGCTGATGCTGCATCCCTGAAGGCTTTCTGATGATGTTGTTTTGGCCTGGCTGAAGTTCTTTATTCTCTTAGTCATCTATTCCCAGTTTTTCACCACTGTGAGTGTTATATATAATTACTGTATGCCAACCTAACTCAAGGCTATCATTATCCTTTGAACCTATGGAAAAAGCTCTTCTGTACCCCACCACAGATAGAAAGAGACATGGTGGTGAGATGCAGCTAACTATGCAGAAGCAGTAATAAGAATATACATAGCAGGCACTTATGCAAAAGAATTGTGATAAAAATGACTTTACTTCTTTCCTAGGAAATGCAGGGCTTGAGTCTGGACCATGGTACTTAGATACGCTCTAATAATTGACAGCAGCTCCCAGAGTTCTGTCCCAGTCTCATCCAGGCTTTGGGACTCAGGCCATCAACATGAAAAGCATGTTGATGTCACTTGCAGTCATGTTCATGGCCACTCTTGTTAGGCCCATATTGCATAAAGCACATTATTTGAGTTGGTTATCCATGAAGGTTTTCCTAATGTCCTGTAACTCTCCCCATCCTCCTTGGCACACAGGACTAGATTTGGAGCTTGACTAAGCAGAACTGATCTCATGGAGAGGACTGCTATATTTTGCCCTAAATTAAGGAGGTGATTGTTGTTGTGAAAGGAAACTGAATGTACCTGAGAAAAGAAAACAATCTAATTAGGATATATTACAGTGGCTGACACAATAGGTGTGTGTGTGTGTGTGTGCGTGCGTGTGCATGCATGGGCACGTATGCATGCGTGTGCACATGTGCCTCTGTGCACATGTGTGAGGCTATAAGAGGCATTGTACTCTTGCAGGTACAATAATGCTTCACTCCCAAGAGGCATTGTGACCAATGCCTCTGGGAGTGAAGCATTATTGAACCTGCAAGAGTCAAGAAAAGATTACTTTCCTATGGTATGGCAAAAGGCATTACAGCATTTTTTATCTGAGGAGGGAGTTTGGTTTTGCAGAAGGAAAGATGAAAGAATCATTGGGTGAGGAATTACAGAGTGAGAAGGTTAGTTGTGACATACGACAGAAGGAGAAGCTTCCTAGTCTCCTTACATGGCAGAGTTTTAAAGGTCTGCAAGTTGGAAAAACATCACACTTCATTTTTCTACATCCAACATATCTAATAGGTTGTCCCAAAGGTGTTTTTTCAACCATGATCTGGATGACTGAGAATCTACACAGACATATCTAACAGGCTTCTCAGATAATGATCATCTGCTTTTCCTAAAAGTATAGTATTTCTCTTCATAGTTATGATGGTATCACTATTGCTCTGGATAATTATGTCATTATATCGCAAGAAATCCTCCTCCATTCACTTTGACCTCAAAGACATCCACTGCTGTCTTGAAAACCAGGAAGGAATTCTCATAAAGATTTCTCCTTATTTGTCTTCTCCCTCCTCTTGTGAAGCAATCTGCAGTAATTTACAGTAATCTCTGATTGTGTTAACTAGAGCCTTTGAGATCTGAGGATTGGATGATGGAGGAAATATTTTCCTAGAAAGTAGGAAAGAAAGAGGAAAATAATAAAAAATATATTTTGGCTTTTAAACTACTCTTATTCTAAGTTTGTTACTCTGTCATTCATTTTTTGTTCCTTAGTTCACAAGAGTTGGGAGATGAAGTCATTCTCTGCTATAAAAATATTTTATTTCTTTTTATTTGAGAAACTTACATTTGTATCCTATTAGTTCAGATCAAGTTCAGTTGGTGGTTATGAGTTATAAAAATGAATGGTCTTATTGGGGATCACACTGGGTCCCTTTTGCATTCTTAGTATGCATGACCATTTTTAAAGGTTCATAAAACTACAAGTCATGGGAGATTCACATATAGGTTATGTGTTTATACTTTATAATGTTTAGAGTGTTCAGATACATACAACCAGTGCTTTTTCTGTAAAAAAAAAAAAAAAGGTGCCAGAACTCACACACGTCATACAATCCGCCTTGCCTATCCTACAAGGTTCCATCCAAAAAAGGTGCTGGAACTCTGTTCTGGGCATTCTATGAGAAAAAAAGCCCTGCATACAACCATGGTCCTTAAAACAACCTTCCCAGAACTATTATGCTGATATTGCAGATATGATACTAGACACATAGTTGTCCCCTTTACCATGAATTCACAAATGTCAAGTCCTACTGTGCTGCCTCATCATGGTGGGTGGGCTTTCCTGGGAGGGATGAGTGAAAAACAGTGGGAATGTATAAGAGTAAATACTCCTAACAGGGCCACCCATGACATGAAGTCTAAAACAAATGAGCAGTGTTTGTTTTATATTGTGCAGCAGTGATAGAGGAAGATGCTGGAGGCAGATGATCATTTTAGTGTCACTAGTGAAGGCATCAATTAATACTGCATGGGAGAAGGCAATGGTAAACCACTCCTGTATTTTTACCAAGAAAACCACATGGATGGATAATATAAAGTGACTGATGATATAATCTCAAATGATGGGACCTTCAGGTCAGATGGTACCATATGCTATTGAACTGAGGAGCTTAGGAGTATTAATGGCATTTATGACATGGTTAAAGTCTTCAGGACATCTAGCTGCTGATAATGCCATACAGGAAAAGAAAATCTGAAACTTCAAAAATAGAATTACAGAGGGAACTTGGAATGTAAGAAGCATGAACATGGGGAAGCTCTACACAATGAAAGATGACATGAACCAATTACATTTGATATTTCAGGAATTAGCAAATTGAAATGGACTGGAATTGTACACTTATAGTTAGATCATACTGTTTTACTACTCAGGACATGTTGCTTTCACAGCCAGGAAGGATATAACAAGGCAGTACATGGGTACAATGCTGTCAATGACCAAATAATACCAATTAAATTTCTCAGACAACCCTTTAATACACGGATGTCAAACTCGCCGCTTTACGTGATGTGTTGCGACTTGTTTTGCATTGCCGGAGCTGGGGTGGGCGCGGCCTCTGTATGATGCAACCGGCCCATGGGCCGGCAGTTTAACACCCCTGCTTTAATATGTTGACTATCCAAAAATTTGCTGCAACCACTGATGAAAATTAAAAGAAGTTTATAATAATTTGGTCACTTCAATCTGAAATTGTCAAATCATACAAGCAAGATATGCAGCTTGTGGTTGTGCCAAAACTGGAAATATTAAGGAGGAAGTTAGTTGGATTGTATAGCCTAGGAAACTGAAATGAGACAATGACTTATCAATCCAATTACTTCTTCGTGGTTAACATGTCTTCTAACAATCAAAACATTGCCTACGCAGTGTATATGCACATCCCAGAGGGAGTACACTGAAATAAAATTGACTATCTTTATGGTGAAAGGAGATTTAAAAAGCACCATTGTAACCCAGAGCCTGATAGTTGAACAGATCACAATCTGCCCATATGGAAGCCATACAATTTCCACATGTGATCTTCAGCACACATCCACTATTTTCTAGGAGAACATCAAGAACCTCTATGAAGTTCTGAAGGTACTTTGATAGGTAACCAGATGAGCTGTGGAATGAAATTAAAGAAATTAATTAATTTTTGCATCTCTTCCCTCATCCCCAAAGTTCATCCTTACATTCCATTACAGATGCTGACTCCAATTAACCTTAAATTCCAATTTAACCTACGCAGCATGATAGCAAACATGGATACTCTGGAGATAGTTCTTATACTGACCTGTGACCTGAAGAGTGAGGTGGCAAAATTAATACAAATATGAATGCTTTATCCTTTCAAATGTATTCCACATGTTCCATATCTTCTTTTGCACCTCTGCAGTTTCATTTTAGTGGAGCGAAAACTACAAACTAGTCATAGTGTTGGGTGTGTCGCTGAGAAACATGATTTTCTTTTCATTTTATATATTATAAGGTATCTCTATTCTACTATAGTATGATACTATGCCTCTGCTTGTATAATTCAGAATTCCTCTTGTCCAATAAAGCTTTGCAGGAAGGAAGGCTGATTTCTCTGTTGATGGCTACTAGGCAAATAGCAAAAAGGAGATATCATTAAGATACACTGTGCATTGCCTTGATATCGGTATCTTTTTTATTGTTACAATTTTTAATGTTTGCTGATTTAGATAAGATACAGCTTCCATGTTTGCAAAAGCCTTCAGTATTTTATTGGAGACCTATTTTAATTGATGTGCCTATTTCATCTTCTTGCAGCACAAAAGAGGAGATTTGCACTAGACCAGTAGGTGTTAAAGGACTGCTTCTCAGAATAGAAAAAATAGGAACAAATTACCATTCAACTTCATTCAGTGATTTTCACTTTGTTCTTTCACACAGGTGCAGTTTGAAATTAGATGGGCTTTTCTTTCCAGCTCTAAAAAAAAATATTTCAAATCCTAATCAACAGACATATCAGTGTCAGTATTCTGTGAACAACACCAGTTTAAGTAGAAATTGCCATGTTTACTTTGGAAGATTATACTTTTAACTTATTTTAAACATATTCTAAAGTGTCTATGGGTAACCTATTAGTGGCCAACAACTGTCAGTTGTCATTAGGAGGGGTTTTGAGAACTGCAGAGTGAGTGTGATCACATCACACTTACAGATGGACTGAGATTGGGGAGTGTTAGAAATATTTTCTTGTTGTTTTTAAAAACTTCTTTTCATTATGCTATACTGTGTAGTACAGTTCCGTGTTCTTCTGTTCTCAAAATGGCAGGAAAACGTGCAGTCAGCATTCAGTAATCATTGTCAGATGGTACTTAGAGGACAGCAAATAGGAAATATACAAACTGCATCTGGCCTTTGGAGCAAGGACAGTGTGTTTTTCTAAAACATTTATGTGCTAATATGTGCATTAGGTCCATTAACGCTGACACACAAATCTTCAGGAGCCTGCACTGCCTGAAAATAAGTTCAGTGTATGCTATCCAGGACCCTTAGCAAGGGCCCATCAGAGATCAGGTTAAGCTTTTTCAAGTTGTTTCATGTGATTCTTTTAAGTGTTGGAATATAAGATTTCTATATGTAGGGCATGTGCTCTGCTACTGAGTGAGAGCAAGAGAATGAAATGGAAATGAGAGCCTTTTTTTGTCAAAGCTTCACTGCACATGAAAGAAAGAAAGAAAAGAAAGAAAAAGAAAGAAAAAGAAAGAAAGAAAGAAAGAAAGAAAGAAAGAAAGAAAGAAAGAAAGAAAGAAAGAAAGAAAGAAAGAAAGAAAGAAAGAAAGAAAGAAAGAAAGAAAGAGAAAGAAAAAAAGACACCAAGCAGATAATCTGTTACATATTCCTCCTGGGTACCTAAACCTTTATATATTTTCTAGATTCATGCATGATTTTAAAATTTTGACATCAAAGTGGATGGAGCACAATAAAAATACACATTTCATAGGTTTCATTGTTTATTGTGCTTACAAGCCCAAATCAATCAGAACTGTTACAGTTACATCAGCAGCAATCATTTTATATATAGAAACTCCTTGAAAATGATTGAAAAAGACTACAAGTATTGTGCACTATTGTAGTAAAAGTGAATGGAGAATGGAGAGACATGGAACCTCTCTATGCAAACACTAAATGACTTTTTAACCCCACAGATGCAAAAGTATTCCAAAGCTTCCAATCCGAACAATTTTTTATTGAGCCTTCAAATCACTATTGACTCCTGGTGACTGCCTGGACAGGTCTCTGCAGATTTCTTGGCAAGATTTCAGAATTGGTTTGCCATTACCTATTTCCTAGGGCTGAGGGAGAGTGACTAGATCATTCACTGATTTCATGCTTCCATCAGAACTATAAGTCATAGTTTCCCAATTTATAGTCTAGTGCCTTAACCACTGTATCAAATAGTCTCTCAATCAGAAGCATTAAGGAGAAACACCCAGCTTCACCTGGCTACTTTGCTTTGATGTGCCTAGAAGATAATGGAAGATCTAGAAGCAGCCAATTACATGTGGCATGGTGGAAATGAAGTACTGCTGTACCGATCCACACTGAAGGAGCACTTCACTAAAACCTTGATGGAAGGAAAGCACTTTTCTGAAACCTTATAGGTCAGGGTAGAGCTCTTCAGTTCTTGTTAGAAAGGTAAGGAAGCTAGCAGCCAACCATTATTGCCTAGCTGGATATTCAAAGGAAGACTTAGTATCATTGATATGTCTATTCAGAAGTAAGGTTTACCGGCTTCACATGTGTGAAGATAGGTCATAACTAGCCTTACTCTTTATTACTATACTGAAATCAAATTAAACACACACTGAAATCCACTGCAGTCATAAAAATGCACATGCTTACGTATTCATCTGTTCTCTGTTTAAATACCTTCCAGCAAAGGAAAAGGTCATTTTGTAAGACAAACTTTTCTACTCTCTAGCTATTATTCTCCTTAATACATTTCTCAGAATGTTGAACCAAATCTACTTCCTTAGAATGCCCACTATTTCTTCTCATCTTGCTCTAAACTAGACTGCTTCTGTATGACAGTATGTGAAGACTACAGTATCTTTTTTGAGCTAAATATATATAGCTCTTTACCCCTTAAATACCCCTTATAAGACCAGATACCACCTTCATTGTAAGTGTTCTGCTTTAAATTTTTTGAGGAACCAAATATTAATTATATGCATATCCAGAAATCCACAAAATTCCAAATGTGCTGTATATATATTTGCATCTCCCCCATCCTCTCCCCTCTCTAAAACACAATTGAACAATTAAGGTAACTACTAAAAGTAGGAAGGAAATGGGTGCTGATAGGGCGTCAGTCTCGTGTTGGAGAAAACATCTGAGAGTGCCATGAATAGCCAAAAAAATTCCAAATAAATAGATCATGAAATAAACCACTCTACAGTTCTCATTTATGGCAAAAAAAGGATCAGGTTCAAATTATCATATTTTGGACATATTATGACAAAACCTAATTCTATTGACAAGGCCATAATGCTAAAAGTGAAAAAAGAATAAGAGGAGGATAAACAGCAAAGTAGATGGATTTGATTAAAGTGGCAATGAATGTACCATTGGAAGACCTGAAAGCTAGAGTGGAGAAGGCCTATTTACATAGTCACTAAAAGATGACTCCAACTTAGTGGCATATAATACATAATTCAGTTAATTAGATTGCATTATATTACATTAAATTATATTACGTATTTCTTTTGCATGGTATTCACAATTAATTATTAATAAAATAGGTTTGGACTTGATTTTAAAATATAATTCAGGAATAGTTGTTTCTGTGATGCTGATTTATCTGTGATTTCTTAATTAATATATGCACACACATTATATCTATCCCAGTTGATTAGATACAATTGGCTATACAGAATATCCTTCAATACGAAAAATATTTCTTCCAAAAAGTAATTGATGGATGAAAGTCTTTTCATACTACTCTCTATCTGTTTCTGAATTAGGGCCACAACATCTGACAGATTTTTAGGCTTGATTTATTATACAACTAAAAAACAAATACACACAAACTTTTAAAATGCTGCATTCCCCTTTGCTTTACACTCCTTAGGATATGCAGTGATAGATCTGTAAATAAGAGCAATGAATCATTTTTTGATGCTTCTCTAGCATGTAGAAGTTGCTTTTGGAATTGATCCTGCTAGAGAAACAGGTATGTGAAACACAGCTTTCTGACTTTGTTTTTACTGAATTTTTTTTTTTGACAGAACAGGCATATGAGGCTGGAAACCATAAATTTCAGGTAGCGAAGTATAAGACAGGAAAATTAATATGTTCTTGATTTTGAAAATAAAAATTCCACATTAACCTTTATTAAAATTTGGCAAATGTTTTGTGCCATAAATGTAGGTATTCTGATATTATTGTGTCCACTTCTGGATGCTACAGTTCAAAACGCAGAGTCGCAAATTAGAGGAAGACCAGAAAAAGGCTATCAAATTAGTGAAGGGTCTGAGAGCCAAGCTGTATATGAGCAATGGTAAAAAGATCTGGGGATGTTTTGGCTACAGAGGAGAGATAGCATTCTTCAAATAGCTGAAGGACTGTTGCACAGCGCTCAGTCTTTATTTCTCCAGAGGGCAGGATCAGAACTAGTGGGTTAAAATTATAAATAAGTAGGTTCAAGCTCGTAAGTAAGAATTTCCTGACTATATGAGCTGTCACCCAATGAAACAGGCTGCCACATGAAGGGGTGAGTTCTTCTTCACTGGAGGTCCTCAAGAAAAGTTTGGATGGTCTTCCGTCAGAAATGCTCTGAGTGCCAAGTTGATTTCTGATTTATTCCAACTCTGTGACTGTATGTATTTCAATATGCAAAGCAACAATAGAAATTTTGTTTAGAAATAGTTTTTGTAAAGTTATTTTGGCAAGCCTATAAAGCTTGAAATACTTCCCCTAAAAAGAAATGAAATACATTTAGTTAATGGCAAGTTGTAATTCTGAAAATGTGGTAGAAGACTGCTTTTTGAGGCATAGCAGGATAGTAAGTTGGAATATAGCTTGATTTGAGCTTGACTTCTGATGATGTTTTCTTGACAACAATACAGAAGTACTTTACCATCAATTTCCCAGTAGAATCTACTTGCTTTGGAAAATCCAGATAGATTTATTTATTGCTGTATTGTTATTAGATTTATTTATCTAATTTATATAGCAGCCCATCTCACCAAAAGCAACTTGAATGGCATACAACAAGCTAAAACAATGACTTTCATATACTAACTGAATCTCACCTAGCTTAACTCCTCCAAATCAACCAAGTTTGGCTGATTGAAGTTTTCTTCAAATTAAATTTAGCAGGACTCCGCTAGAAGGCGTTTTCTGTCATGACCCCTACCATTTGGAACACCTTAGCCCTGACCCTGCTGGCCTTCCAGGACTCCACTCAGAGTCATCTAGAACCAGGAGATGGGCTGTAAATAAATAAATAAATAACAACAACAACAACAACAACAATAATAATAATAATAAGATGATGATGATGATGATGATGATGATGATGATGATGATGATAGGTGGATGAAAAAGCCAAATCCAGGTAAAAAATCTATCTGAGTGTACAATGAACCATAATAGTAATAGCAATAGCACTTAGACTTATATACCGCTTCATAGGGCTCTATAGCCCTCTCTAAGTGATTGCATGTTGCCCCCAACAATCTGGGTCCTCATTTTACCGACTTAGGAAGGATGGAAGGCAAAAGGCAGTTTTACTCAGTACAGCTTACATCCTGCGATGATACCTATAACATCATCATCTGCCTATCCCAGGTCTTTGAGAAGGACTCGATAAGTGGATAAAAATGCTAAGTCCAGTCTGAACATCTGGCTGACTGCATGAATCATAGTAAGTGCTTAATGCTTAACACCTAGCTGTTTTCTTTGTGTGGTTGTTTAAGGATGTTGCCTCAGTGGACATATTTGTTTTCATTATTTGTGATTTATTTTGTTATTTTTATTTTTAAACTTGGCAAGATAGGCCGGCCTCTAAATTGAATTAAATGAAATAAAAAGCAAACTAATAAATGTCTTGGATTTGTCCATTGCATTTAAAAGTTAAAATAACATAACACAACATAAAAGAGTACTCAGTATTCAGTTCTTGTGTATCAACAACCTGCATTTTTAAACTTCATTTTCAATGAGCTGAAAGTGGTTTTTTGAAATGTTTAACCTAATGTTTATTTTAAAGGCTGCTAAAAGGTAAATTATTCATTACCTTCTTTCCATCACTGTCCTTTTGCATAGCAAGCATAAATCTATGTGGACAGAGAATGACTAATATATGCTGGAACTTTGTTTTCTGGTCCTAGCATAGTTGTCAACTGTTCCAAGACAAAATGAAAAGTTAAGTCCAGGTGTAAGGACAGCTTGATAACTTCTAGGTATTTTGGACTGCAAATCACAGATTTTCTGTTTACTGAAGCTGAAATGTAACACTTTTGTTTCCCTACCTTTGTGTTTTAAGGGACAGTGAGAATGAAACTTTTACTAATGAAAGCCTTTGTGTTGATAAGCAGGAAAGAGGGAAATTAAAACCATTGCTCTTTCATATACTGTGTATATGGGGTAGGTGTTAAAAACTCAGCCCTTTGTTTCCTCATGATGGTAATCCTAATTTTCATATAATAAACATTTTTCTGTGGACGATAGTTATGCAGACACACACCTACAAGATTACAATTTGAAGCATATGAATCATAGTGAAATTGGACCTTAAAATAATAGGTTTGACTCCATAGTGCTCTAAAGCAGCCCCTGCCTTGATAAAGGCAGAACTGGCAGATCCATGCTGAGTCCATTTTTAGTTTAACACAACTCAAATGGGTTTGCTTTCATCTGTCATGGATGGGAAGAAATGCTTAATGCTGCTTCTCTGGCTGGTTTCTGGCACCTCAGTATAAAATACAAAAGTTTCCTAAACAGAAGGAAGAAAGAAATATCTTCCTCTAAACCACAAACAGCTCCCAATGTCAGGAAATATTGATTATACAAAAGCTTCCAACGTGCTTGTCTCGGCACATCAAAGCTTTTCCTGCCTGTGACCTGTAACAGGTTTAGAAACAACCCATTTACAAAGTCCTCATCAAAGAAGGAACCTTGCGGCTTCCGGTTCCGTATCGTGGCACGCGCAGTCGCACGGAGAGAGCCGTCTCTCCTACCAGCTGCTTTCCCTCCGCCGGTAGACCCTTAACCGGGTCGAAAGTCGCCCCGTAGAGGCGACCACCGCTTGAGGAGGCCCCTGCTTGACTGGGGAAGGGCGGCAGCTCTCCTTAGTTCGAGCTATCTCCTTAGGGCCGTCGGAGGAAAGATCGGCCAGCAAAATGGACGATCACTTCGCCGCACCAGCTGAAAGCCAGAAGAACAACTAAGCGTAAAGAACCCCCGTGGAGAATCCGGGTGAGACCTTTCCTACCCCTTTTTTCCCTAATCATTCTCCTGTCAAAAGCTTTTGTGCTTGAATTACTTCCCTGCTGTGAGGGAGCAGTGTTTGGGCATTCGGGGAAAAACAGCTTTGAAAAAAAATAAAAATAAAAATAAACCAGTTAATTTTTATGGACTATTTAAATTTTGGAATACTGAGGGGACCTGAAAACATTTTATTCTTGATTATTATTGTTATAACTACGCATCTATTACTTTGGAGAGGCCTTTCTTCATCTTTTTCAACACGAAAAATAAAAAATCTATTAACTTGGAAAGAAAAAAAGATTTTATGGTCTGCTGAGGACATCTTGTGATGAAAAGTGGTACTGCAACTGTATTTTTTTTTTTGCTGGGGATGGCTTTGACCTTCAAAAGATGATAAGCATAAGATAACTGAAACAGCTGTGTGGTGATCTGGTCTATTGAAAATTGGAGGTGAACATTTGTTTGATTTCTACGAAATAGAGCCTTCTCTAAAAGATTAAAAAATCTTTTTACTACTGATATGGAACCTAACACACAACTGGACTATGAGCTCATATTGGAAAAAATTCTGGAAGCCACAGAGGATATGAACTCTTACTTTCAAACTTTGACAGATCAAATTATAGACCGAAAAACAGCGCAGAAGAAGCAGATTGGCGCTAAAGAGATTAGTGAACAATATGTACAACCTAAAGAGGAACCACGTCAACAACTCAACTATGAAACTACACTGAGAGAAACTGTGGAAACCAAAGAACAAATTAACTTTATACAACTCCAAACGCAATCTATGGAGAAGCTTGACGATCAAAGAATAACTTTAACGGAGATGTCTGAAGCATTAACATCAACAGAGACTGACACTCAGATACAAGTTATGGAAAATTGTGATAAGGTGGATAAACAACTGGCAAATATAACATGGAATAAAACGGCTTTTACCATCCAAAGGCTACTAGAAGAAAGGAAAAAGAACTTTGACCAATTTGAAGCGTTAAAGAATACAGACCTTTTAATATTGTGGTTTGATGATGCAGGAATTTTATTATGGAAACCGATATGGCACAGAAAGAAACCTAGAGTTAGATTTAAAAATGTATTTTAAAGTTTTATTTAATGGGTTTAAAAAGGCTTTGATTTTTTGACTGAGTTAATAACTAATGGAGCACGTGAAATTTCTAAGAGGATACCCTTTGTAACAATACTTTGTTTTAGATATGATAATTACTGGAGAGGTAAACTTTATTTACTGGTTTAAAAAGATTTTCATAGATATAGATGAATTGATAGAATATATACTTAAATTAGATAGAAATCTATTTGTTGGTTTGATATTTTTACTCTAAATAAGATAATTATTTTGAAATAGAAGGAGAATAAGAGGGATGGGTGACAAGAGAAGAAATGGTATTAATGAAGAAAATATAAGAATATTACTGCGGGAATAATATACCAGATATAATTACTATGTAAAAAAAAAAAAAGGACACCCGAAGTGTTAATAATATGTCTATCTAAGGCTAATTGGAATATGGTAATTGTAAGTTAGTAAAGCTTAAAAACAGGACCTGGATCTTTAGAATTGAAATGTGAGTGATATTTGATAGGATTGTTTGAAGCTTATGTAGAAATGTATTAATTTGAATATGCAAGACTAAATGAGGGAATTAGAGAGGGAATTTTAAATGAATTGATTTGGGCTATATATTTGTGATTGTTTTTCTTTTTTTTTGGATGTTCAATATACCCACCTCCACGGTGGTTCCTAAGCACTCTGATGTAACCCTTTTACCCCTATAAAAATCTAATAAAATATATATATTTTTTTTAAAAAAAAGAAGGAACCTTGCCTTGGAGAGAATCCTAGGCTTTCGTGTCTTGTGATCTGTTGCAATTGGTTTTATAGAGAAATCCAGCATATACTATCAGGACACTCAAGGAACCCAAGACAAATCCCATTTGAATTATAGGATGTCTTGCCTTGACTGAGTGGCTGTTGCTATGGGGGCTTTCTCTTTGTTTAATAGGATAGCTCTATCTGGCAATCAAAGTTTATGCCATTGGTTAATCTGCATGGCCTTTTGTCTTTATTGGCTGAATAAACAATTGTTTTCAAGAGAACTGTCAAAAATGTTCATACGGTGGTTTGTGGCAGTGGCCAGAAGTCTACCTCTTTTTATGTGTATGATCATGTGCTGCTACAACTGTTTTTTTTTTGTTTTTTTATCACCCTTTTACCTGGAGTCGCCACCATTTGAGATTGACTTCATTTTGTAAAAATATGAATAGCTGCTTACCTGTACACACACACACACAGAGAGAGAGAGATATATACATATATGTCTACATATATATATTAAATAAAATAATGAACTCCGGGATGTTAGAAAAAGGCTTCTTTATTGCTGAGCTTTCGTTAACAACCTGTTAACATCATCAGAGCAAAGGGCTAAATGGCAAGGGAGCATGTGTATAAATTTACATAACAGTTGGGGGGGGAAACGGTTACATTGTGGCATGTGCACATAGCGTGCTTAAGAAGCTCGTTTAAAAAAAATCACATTGACAACAGCAGGTATACAGCAGTAAGTCTCCCAACAAGATTTAAAAGTTGCGCTTATCAGCTGTTAGGCATGCACGTGAGAGGGCAAGAGGAACATCCAGGCTGCTCTCCACTGAAAGAATCCAGCCGGCACAAGACTTCGCACGGCCCCCTGTTAACCTCGCGCTGAACAGCTGACAGGCACGATCCGGCTTGCGCGCCTAACAGCTGATAAGCGTGACTTTTAAATCTTGTCGGGAGACTTACTGCTGTATACCTGCTGTTGTCAATGTGATTTTTTCTAAACGAGCTTCTTAAGCACGCTATGTGCACATGTCACAATGTAACCGTTTTTTTCCAACTGTTATGTGAATTTATACACATGCTCCCTTGCCATTTAGCCCTTTGCTCTGATGATGTTAACAGGTTGTTAACGAAAGCTCAGCAATAAAGAAGCCTTTTTCTAACATCCCGGAGTTCATTATTTTATTTAATTGACTTTAAATGTCCGTACCTGGGATTCCAATATTTAAAATTATTAAAGACACATATATATATACATATATCCCCAAAAATAAGACTGGGTCTTATATTAATTTTTGCTCCAAAAGATGCATTAGGGCTTATTTTCCGGTTAGGTCTTATTTTCGGGGAAATACAGTACTAAATGTGTCATCTGGCTGACAATCTTAACTGGAGCATATTGTTAGATAGATAGACAGACAGACAGACAGACACAGACACAATATATATATTGTCCCAGTCTTTCAGGATTTGGGGGGGGGGGGACAAGAAGCAGGATTATAGAAGAACATATAATATTCCAAATGAGAGTTGCTATCCCAGTATTTTTTTGAGAACTGACTTTGAGCCAGGATGGTAGAGTATTTGCTCTTCAAAATGTGAAATGTATTTACTTTGCTTATTTAAAAACTTGCCATATTGGAACAGTAATCATGGTGATGTACAACATAGTAAAAACAACAGAGACCCGTAAAAAAATAAAAATTAGTAATGGATCTATAAATTTATGCATTAGCAGAGTTCTTATTCTGTAGATAAAAGAGAATGAAGAGTTAAATGAAGTCAAAAATGTTAGAAGGACCTGATTATGTGGCTATAAGTCTAGGAATTCTGGCCTAATTTTAAAAAGTTGGCAAGAAGACTGTGAATATTATTAATGAATATGAAAATCTGATGTATCCTGACCAGTTCCTGTTCTGTGTATGTTTGTTTGATTGGTTGATTCCAGACTGACTAATATCCAGTTAAAAACAAAAAATAAAACAGCCAATATCCATTTTTTTAACCTATCAATTGGTATGTAAATTTTACTATGAAATGCCATGTGTTCGTTAGCAATTTTGGCCCTGTATTCATTGATACGCCTATAGGTGGTCAGTTTTCTGAAAGTAAGTAATCATTTATTTTATTGCAAAGGGACGATAGGCTGGAAGCGGATATTCCATATACTTTGAATATGATAGATGTCATTTTTTAAAAAAAAATCTTATTTGATGAACAGATTGTCTATTGCTGTTCCATTTACCCACAGTGAATTTGAGTTGTGCATGTCTCTCAGAAATGTGCTAGTTTAGCAGCTGAGGAAACAAGACATTATGGAAGTGAAAGGACAGTAGGTGAAAATAATCTCTTTTAAAACAATTCCAGCTCTGAAAAGGTGCAAACTCTGTCTGCATGCTGATGACGAATATGCAGTGAATATGCAGGATGACCATTAAAAGAAAAAAAGAAGAGGAATTTTGAGACTATATTAAAAGGCTTTAGAAGCAAAATATGCAGGATAAGATGGACTAGATCATCGTACATTTTGCTTGCTGCTTGATTTGATTTAGTTTGGCATCTAGACGTTACGCCATGGGATAAGTCAGGGAAGGGCAAACTGTGATGCAAGACAGGCATCTTTTTATCAGATAGTTATGCTACCATTGGTGACATTAATCAGTATTGTGGAAGACAGATTGCTCACCTAAGTATATTTTATCATATACAGGATTTCTTGACCTCAGCTCATCCTTTTTTATCAGTGAGACCATTGCAAATTTCTGTTTTACTCCATGTTTTGCATTATTAGTGGTGCCTAAGGTAGGGATGGGGGGCATTTTGTTAAACTACAGTTCTCCATGTCCATCACTGTTTAAAGAATGTTGAAGTTTCTTGGTCCTGGCCAACATGATGCTGAAGAATTATTGGTAAGTGTCTGGGAAAGCCAAGGGTGAATTTAGATCATATAAAGGTAGAAAGTCACACAGCTTCTGTGAGAAAAGAGATGCAGTGGCATGGTAGCCATGGTTTTTGACCCTGTCCATGTTTATGTCTTTCTCAGTCATATTCTGAGATGGAAAGTTAATCCTTTATAGCTAATTGATTGTGGTGTGTGTGTGCGTGTATATATGTGTGCTACCTGCTCTAACATATGCCAGTGAAACATGGATACTAACCTCACAATCAATACGAAAGCTACGAGTGGGCGCGAAGAGCCATGGAAAGATAAATGCTTGGAATTACAAGACAAGATAGAAAGACCTGCACAAACAAAAGTTTACAATATCATCAAGAAAGTAAAAGAATGGAAATGGAAATGGGCTGGTCACATAGCAAGAAGAACTGATGGCAGGTGGACAAAGGCAGTCATAGAATGGATCCCACTTGATAAAAAGTGTCCATGAAAGAGACCTAAAACAAGATGGATCAATGACGTCAGCAAGTATTGCGGGCCCAGTTGGCAAAAGAAAGCTCAGGACCACATGACTGAAAACATGCGGAAGAGGCCTTCATCCTACAGTGGCTAAAATGATGATATATGTATATATATCTTGAATGTAGTACCATGTTTCCCCAAAAATAAGATCCAGACTTTTTTTTTTCCTCCATAAAAGGCACCAGGTCTTATTTTTGGGGGGCGAGGGTCTTTTCCACTCACCTCATAGCAGCACCACCGACAGCCCCGCCCAGCCGTGGCTGAAGGAGCAGCTTCATTCTACAGCTGAGAATGGAGCTCCGGCCTGCTTTTCAGGCCTTTGCAGCCGAGAACCAAGCTATGGATTCAATCTGACTGCAAAATGGAGGAAGGCCTCTGACTGTAAAATGCAGGCCGGAGCTCCATTCTCAGCTATAGAATGAAGCTGCTCCTTCAGCCATAGAAGAAGTGGGCCGGCGAGGCAAGTGTCGATCCATGGGAGGCTTGGCTGCAATGGTAAGCTCCAACTCCCCACCCCCGCCCTAGCTTGATTTTTAGGCATGCGCCTTGCCCCAAAGGTAGGGCTTATTTTTTTGGGTAGGGCTTATATTAGGCCCACCCCAAAAAAATCAAACTAGGACTTATTTTCAGGGTAGGTCTTACTTTTGGGAAAACATGGTAGTAATAGTGCACATCTGGCTTGCATGAACTGGGAGTTATATGTTTTACACACACACACACATACACACACACACCCAATTCATGCAAGCCAGATGTGTACTATTATCTCTTTTCATATTTTGGTCACAGGCATGAGAAACAATTTTCTAATGATACAGATATTTAGTCTAAAATCTGACATGATCCACTGGCTATAGAAAATAGATGAACTTTATTATATGGCAACAACAAATAAAAATGGCAAAATCCAAAGTACGTACTGCTACTCTTCTCATTGCTAAGTAAAGAAGAAAGAATCCAGCAAATTGTGTCCACTAACTAAGGCACCACCAGTGACTCCAGCCTTTAGATCATAACAGGATAAAAAACATACCAATTAAATGTATGATGCATTAGCCCATAACTGCATTGAGGCTACAAAGACATCAGTCATACTTAGTTAAGTGTTATCAAGCTATGCCTGACACCTGGTGATTGCACAGAAAAAATGCTTGCAATCTTAAACCTGCCCTTAGTAATATTTAGGAGCTCTTGAAGGAAAGTCCTATAATCTCTTTAATACCATCTATCCATTTTCTCTCTTGTCTTCCTATTTCCCTCAACTTTGCAAAGCATAGTGGTTTTTTTTTACTGTTTTTTAGTGAATCATCCATATATATCACATCCCCAAAGTATATGAGTTTCTGCTTGCCTTTTATCATTTCCAGAGAGCAATTAGTCTTTTTTTTTTATCCAGTGTTGATTGCTTCTTCTTGAAGAACTCTTTTAATAATTATTTCCAAAATGATAATTAGAAGGGATCTATTGTTCTATCCTGTTATTTCTCAGTTGCCAACCGGAAAGATACTATTCTGCTCTTCGTTGCCATAGAAATATTCTTAATTTTCATGATCTTATTTAAGTTTGTTCTTGCCTTCCTTCCTAGGATTAATGTCCTCTTTATTTCTCCAGCATTCTATTACCCATTTTTTACTCCAAGGGGGGGAAAAGCCTTCACCCTCTCGTACAGCCTTTTTAAATGGAGTTCTGTGGATCCCAAGGGTTTTGCAAGAGATTGTGATTGAACAAAACAAGGTATCTTTTTTTTAACTTCACGTGTTGTTCAATACAGTACTGACATTTACAGTGGTGGGATGCTTTACACACCATAATTCAGATAGCAATCTGCCTCTTTGCTATTGTTGTAAATCTTGTAAAATGTGGAGTGTGTAGGTTAGAAGTGATTTGCGAAGGTTTGTGAACTTTTCTTTTTTATTTATTTTTATGCAGGGTTTCCCTGAAAATTATTTTAAGGATTCCTCCCAGGTCAAAAGGTTGGAAAAGGCAGTTCTAGTGGATGAGCTAGTGTAAATCCATTCCTTTTCTCAAACACATTAGCCTGGATTTTTTTTTCACACTTCATCTTTCCTTTTGATTCTTTCATAATGAGCTCCTCTAAATATTCTTTACTTGTGGCTAATGAAGTGGTATCACCTGCATTTCTCTGATCATTAGCGTTTTATCTCTCATTTTTATTTCAGCTGTCTTCCATTAAAATTTTGTATTCTTACCTTTGTATATAAATTAAAACATATAAGGAGACAAAATGCACACACATTCAGTGATTTCTTACAATAATTTCTTATCTTCAGAAGAATACGTTGTTCTGGCATATCTATTATTCCCAATGTGTTCTATATTCTGCCATAACCTATTACCTGAGGTCCCAAACCTATGGTCCTGAAATCACATACAGCCTTCCGGTCATTTTCTATGGCCTAACATTCCTTTATAGGAATTTCTAATTAGGTTAGAACCTTCACAGTATAAATTTACAGCTTGGCACTGGAAATGTTCCAGGAAGAAGAGTGGCAAGCAGTTGGCACATGGGAATTTCTTATACTGCTTGCTTTACTTTCATCACCTTGTGGGAACTCTTTCCTGTTCTCATGGTTAACTCCTGGATGGCATTGCTTCTGAGGCTATTGATAAGGGCAAGATGGAGGTGTCCCTTGGTCACAGAAAAATTGGGACTATCTAAGAGAGGAAGCAGTCAAGAAGGAGAAAGTTCTGATTGCCCCACCATGAGGGTCTCTCTGTCAGATAAGGAATGGGAAGGATAACTAATAAGATAACTAAGGAAACTAATAACATTTCTCAGAGAAAGAAAGAGAGAGATGACAACAATGACTATGATGATGATTCTGTTTAATAGTGGGTACTTCTGATGTGTTGTTGTTGTTGTTGTTAGTTGCGAAGTCGTGTCCGACCCATCGCGACCCCATGGACAACTTTCCTCCAGGCCTTCCTGTCCTCTACCATCTTCTGGAGTCCATTTAAGCTCATGCCTACTGCTTCAGTGACTCCATCCAGCCACCTCATTCTCTGTCGTCCCCTTCTTCTACTGCCCTCAATCTTTCCCAGCATTAGGCTCTTCTCCAGTGAGTCCTTCCTTCTCATTAGGTGGCCAAAGTACTTGAGTTTCAACTTCAGTATCTGGCCTTCTAAGGAGCAGTCAGGGTTGATCTCCTCTAGGACTGACCGGTTGATCGCCTTGCAGTCCAAGGGACTCGCAGGAGTCTTCTCCAGCACCATAGTTCAAAGCCTCAATTCTTTTGCGTTCAGCCTTTCTTATGGTCCAACTTTCACAGCCATACATTGCAACTGGGAAAACCATGGCCTTGACTATCGTACTTTTGTTGGCAGGGTGATGTCTCTGCTTTTTAGTATGCTGTCTAAATTTGCCATAGCTTTCCTCCCAGGAGCAAGCGTCTTTTAATTTCTTGGCTGCAGTCCCCATCTGTGGTGATCTTAGAGCCCAGGAAGATAAAATCTGTCACTACCTCCATTTCTTCCCCATCTATTTGCCAGGAATTGAGAGGGCCAGATGCCATGATTTTGGTTTTCTTAATGTTGAGTTTCAAGCCAACTTTTGCACTCTCCTTCTTCACCCGCATCAAGAGGCTCTTTAGTTCCTCTTCACTTTCTGCCATTAGAGTGGTATCATCTGCATATCTTAGGTTGTTGATATTTCTCCCGGCAATCTTAATTCCAACTTTTGATTCATCTAGCCCTGCCTTTCTCATGATGTGCTCTGCATATAAGTTAAATAGGCAGGGCGACAGAATACAGCCTTGCCGGACTCCTTTCCCAATTTTGAACCAATCAGTGGTTCCGTGTCCAGTTCTCACTGTTGCTTCTTGACCTGCATATAGGTTTCTCAAGAGACAAATAAGATGGTCTGGTACTCCCATCTCTTTAAGAACTTGCCACAATTTGTTGTGATTCACACAATCAAAGGCTTTAGCATAGTCAATGAAGCAGAAGTAGATGTTTTTCTGGAACTCCCTAGCTTTCTCCATGATCCAGCGTATGTTGGCAATTTGATCTCTAGTTCCTCTGCCTCTTCGAAATCCTGCCTGTACTTCTGGAAGTTCTCGATCCACATACTGCTGGAGTCTAGCTTGTAGGAATTTAAGCATAACTTTACTTGCATGTGAAATGAGTCAATGGTGCGATAGTTTGAACATTCTTTGGCATTGCCTTTTTTTGGAATTGGAATGTAAACTGACCTTTTCCAATCCTGTGGCCACTGTTGAGTTTTCCAAATTTGCTGGCAAATTGAGTGTAGCACTTTTACTGCATCGTTTTTTAAGATTTTGAATAGCTCAGCTGGAATACTGTCACCTCCACTAGCTTTGTTGTTGCTCAGCTTTCCTAAGGCCCATTTCACTTCACATTCTAGGATATCTGGCTCGAGGTCAGTGACCACCCAATCGTGGTTATCAGGGATGCTAAGCTCGTTCTTGTATAGTTCTTCTGTGTAATTTTGCCACCTCTTCTTAATCTCTTCTGCCTCTGTTAGGTCCCTGCCA
>JALGBA010001448.1:0-102500 GCA_023970755.1 Azemiops feae
CATTCTTATCTCTTCTAGCTATTCTCTGGAATTCTGCATTCAATTGGGTGTATCTTTCTCTTTCTCCCTTGCCTTTCGCTTCCCTTCTTTCCTCAGCTATTTGCAAAGCTTCCTCAGACAGCCATTTGCTTTCTTGCATTTCTTTTTCTTTGGGATGGTTTTAGTTGCTACCTCTTGTACAATGTTGCGAACCTCCGTCCATAGTTCTTCAGGCACTCTGTCTATCAGATCTAATTCCTTAAATCTATTTGTCACCTCTACTGTATCTTCATCAAGGATATGATTTAGTTCATACCTGAGTGGCCTAGTATTTTTCCCTACTTTCTTCAATTTAAGCCTAAATTTTGCAACGAGAAGCTCATGATCTGAGCCACAGTCAGCTCCTGGTCTTGTTTTACTGAATGGTATAGAGCTTCGCCATCTTGGCTGCAGAGCACATAGTCAATCTGATTTATGTGTGGGACGTCTGGTGATGCCATGTGTAGAGACGTCTCTGGGTTGTTGAAAAAGAAGTGTTGCTATGACCACGTATTCTCTTGACAAAATTTCTACAGCTGTGCCTGTCATTTGTACTCCAAGGCCAAACTTGCCTGTTATTCCGTTTATCTTTTGGCTTCCTACTTTAGCATTCCAATCCCCCGTGATGATAAGGACATCATTTTTTGGTGTTGATTCTATAAGGTGCTGTAGGGCTTCATAGAACCGGTCAATTTCATCCTCTTCAGCACCAGTGGTTGGGGCATAGACTTGGATTACTGTGATATTGAATGGCTTGCCTTGGATTCGCACTGAGACCATTCTGTCATTTTGGGGATTGTATCCCAGTATTGCTTTTCCTACTCTTTTATTGACTATGAAGGCTACTCCATTTCTTCTGAGGGATTCTTGCCCGCAGTAGTATACCTGATGGTCCTCTGAATTAAATTCACCCATTCCTGTCCATTTTAGTTCGCTGATTCCTAAGATGTCGATGTTCAGTCTTGTCATCTCTTGTTTGACCACGTCCAATTTGCCTTGATTCATGGATCTTACATTCCAGGTTCCTATGGAAAAAAAATCTTTACAGCATCGGACTTTCCTTTCACCACCAGATGCATCCACAGCTGAGCGTCCTTTCGGCTTTGGCCCAGTCGCTTCACTCTTTCTGGTGCTACTAGTACTAGCCCTCTGCTCTTCCCCAGTAGCATATTGGACACCTTCCGACCTGAGGGGCTCATCTTCCAGCGTCATATCTTTTTGCCTTTTAGTACTGTCCATGGGGTTTTCATGGCAAAGATACTGGAGTGGGTTGCCATTTCCTTCTCCAGTGGATCACATTTTGTCAGAACTCTCTGCTATGACCTGTCCGTCTTGGGTGGCCCTGCACGGCATAGCTCATAACTTCATTGAGTTACGCAAGCCCCTTCGCCACGACAAGGCAGTAATCCATGAAGGATCTGATGTGTTACCACTTCTGATGTGTTACCACTTCTTATTAGGAGCAGCTTGGAGGTGAATCTTGGCCAAGAAGCTGGGACTGTCTAAGTTAATGAAAAATAGCTGCCATGTAAGAGCCAAGTGAAATAATTGGCAGTTATGTTTTTTTAAGTAGTTCCATTTTGTAGTTAAGTTTTTGAATAATTAGAGATTTTCATATCAGTATGTGAAAAAACTTCAAAATTAATCCTTAGGCAGCATTCCTAATAATTTGAATTTGAAACCCCTGATATACCCAATGATTTTGCTATGGTCCATAAACCATGGTAAAAAATCACCTGAGGTTCTCTTGCTCTCCTCATTTATCCTGTGCCATCTTGCTACCTCATGTGAAACTTACCTGTTCTTCTATCATCTCTCTTCCCATTGAGCTTCTTCTTTATGAATTTATGTAAAACTGCTTGTGTGGTTAAATAAAGCAACAATTTGTTAATTTGCACATTCTCTTGCATCTTCGTTCTTCAATATAAGGATATACTCTGGACTATAGGCCTCATAAGAGACAATTTGATATAGTGGTTAAGGCACCGGGTTGAAAACTGAGAGAAACTTAAGTACAAAGTCCTTGAACCAGTTTCTTTCTTTCTTTCTTTCTTTCTTTCTTTCTTTCTTTCTTTCTTTCTTTCTTTCTTTCTTTCTTTCTTTCTTTCTTTCTTTCTTTCTTTCTTTCTTTCTTTCTTTCTTTCTCAGCCCTAGGAAGGAAGCAATGGCAAACCACTTCTCAAATCTTGCCAAGAAAACTGCAGGGACTACTACAGGCAGTTGTCAAGAGTCAATACCAATTTGAAAGCACCCCCCCTCCCCCCCAAAAGCTTCACATCTTTGCTTCATATTTACATAGCTATGAGCACTTTAATTTCTTCTTCTGCACCTTTAAACGGTGAAAAAGGTTTTTCCTCTATCCGTGGTGCTTTCCTATTTCCTTATCTTGGGTCATTTCTAAAGGAGTTGGCTCCTGAATATATTCTCTCTCTGCAAATGTTTCCGTTTCTGTTCTATAGTAATCACATTTATAAATGGTTTCAGCATAGCATTTCAATTTTCCTTTAAACTCTTTTGCCTACATGAGATCATTCCTGTGATCATTCTTGAGTATTCCATTTTAGCTGTAATTTCTCTGATCATCTGAAAAAGATATCTCATGTTCTTGTTACGTGCTTCCAATTGTTAATATTCCTGATAGGGAGGATCTTCTTGTCTTTTCTGGCTTGATAGAAGATTACATATCATTGTTATATGTCATTCCTATTGCCCAAGCTTTCATCTCCTCCTTTCTCTGGCTGCATAATTGCTTGTTCTGAAAGCCAATTGAATCTTTTCCTCTTTGAATTTTTGGAATTTTTCTGTTCTGGTTTATCCCATTGTTCATCAGGTTCTCTTTCAAATAAATGAAGCATCCTGAGTTTGTTTCTTACACTAATGCTCTGGTTGTATATGTTCAAATCTTGCTGACATACATGTATCCCCTTTCATTGTTTAACTTTATCTTGTATATAATTCATGATCTCCTCATATACCTGAATGTGTTCTGGCCGTGTTTCTTCATCTTTTGGTGGCTGTTGTTGGTTTTTCTATTTGATTCTGATGCTGTGCATCTATTGATGTCCTTGTTTCAAGTCTAGGTTACGTTATTTGAAGTAGGTTTTGCCAACGAAGACTTGCTTTCACAAAAGGCCCTATCCAAATAATATTGCATTTCCAGGTTACTCAGTTTCTCTAACATAGGCATTCTAATCACTCATTAGTATATAGTACTTAAATAACATCAATGTTCACTGGATAATCAGTCATTCTTCTTGATATAATCCTAACATTTATTGGATTATCATCAGTTAACATTTGGTTGATTTCTTTTTGAATGACACTGCCGCTACTTCATTCTTTTGTATGTTCTCATTCTATATTTACATTATATCTATCACATAAACGTTTAAGTTAAGTTGGTCCTTTCCTAAACTATCTCATACAATATATTGCATTTCTTCTTTGATAATTTCACATTGGCTTTCATATGGGCTTTTCATATTCCAAATTCAAACTCATTGTTTTTCAATGTTTCAGTCATATCTATACTTGTTTCTTGGCAATGCCACAGAACTGGTTTGCGTCATCTTCTTTCTGGTTTGATTTTGGTTTTCCTTCTCAACTGATTGGCTTCCATCCCATATTCTTGGTTTCAGTTTTCCTATTTTGACATTAGCAGCAAAACTGAACGTAGCAGGAGTTCACACTCACAGCACTGTTATTCTTACAGGTAGCTAAATTACTGAGTCTTTTCACCATGTCATACAGTCCTCTGGGAGAGATTCCAACCATCACAGGAGTTATAATTACCACCAATGATAACTGCCTTCAGTAGTTTGATATCAGCAGTCCTTTAATGAAATGAATCATGACCTTTTCAGACAGCTCAGAGCAAGACAGATTGTCCTAGAATAATTCAGACAGGGAGTCCTTTATCTTCTCCTTTACCTCAATATCTTTTCGGAATACATTCAGTCTGTTCTTATCTAGGGAGGGGATGCTTTAGTTTCCAACCACTTAGGAGATGGGAACTAGGAGACATTCTCCATAGTGGCCCCAATGCATCGTACCCTGGCCCCTTTAGTGTGCCTAACCTCCTTACAGCCTTCTGCAAGAGGGTGAAAGGGATACTTTTTATATTGGTTTATGATTCTTAAAGGTAAGGATGGGTTCTTGTTTGGGGTTGGGATTTTCTTGGGAATGGCTGTTAAAGGAGTCCAGTGCCTTCATATTGTTGGATGTTGTGCCATGGTGTATTATATGAGTGTTACACTGTATTGGATTTTACAGTATTTATTGGAATTTTGTAAACCACCCTCAGTTTTAGGATTGAGATTATAAATAAGTAATTTTCACAGATAAATCAATGTAAGGTTTTCAATTAACATAATCAGATCTAATTTTAAGTAATTCTACTGCAGTTCAGAGCACTACAGCATGATGAACTAGGTGCTCATTAAGACTAGTTTATCAGTAAAAAAAATGGAATGATGAAATGAACTAAAAACTTTGATTATAAGACTAGTTTATAGCACAAGTCATCATCTGATGGGTTTTAAGCATCTCTGTGTAGAACCTGACAACATTATATGTTATAGTAGGGTTAGTATCTGAAAGCAGCAAGGAGGTGTAGAATGTACCCTGGGTATTTATGTAATAATGGTAAGATGATGTGACTAGTACAGATATCTCTGTAATAGAGACACTGGAGAAGCAAATGCTTTGTTGTTTCTGTGTGTCCAGTGTCACAGGGAAATTGTCTCTCCAGAAAGAGAATCTTCCTGTATTGGCCTTCAAGGACAGCTGAGGGGAGGGCATGACATTTTGCCAAAATAAAGCCCTCTGGTGATTTCATACTTCAGTTTAGTTAAGCATGTCATGGGGTAAGGAGAGGATCTGTTGGATTTACTGGCAATAAAGGGTGGGACCCTGGTTAGATCCAATTTACCCTGTGTCTTCTACACACTGTTTAATGACTGCTTTGGACTGATCATATCCCATGCTGAGTAGAAGACCTGGAGAGAAGCCCAAGGATGAGATTTTAGTTGACACTGCGTGTAGACTGAAAATCATCCTTCATAGTTAATGGGGCAAGGCCAAGGGGAAAAAATATAATCTGAACCAATAATTAAATACAGTCACCCACACTCTAGCCTACACTTTCATAAGGCCTTTTTTCTAGTGTCAGGGTGATATTAAAGACTCATTTTGGGACTTGAATAGCTAATCTTAGAAATTTGGATCAAACAAGTTCTAATAGTGCAAAATTGGAGAAAGGCACCATAAAGAAGTTGTGTTATTGGTTTAGCTTCAAATAATGTTAGTGCTGCAGGTATATTGTGACCACCTTTTGCTTTGAGGAATTTAAGGATGGCAGAGGAGCCCCTCTGTGCATTTTTAGCAATTTAAGCTTGATTTCAATTTGCCTACAACTATCCATAGACATTTCCATGTATCTACACTGAGAAGCAATTGATGGATAATCATAGGTTGCAGGTGGCTACACATGAATCAACAAGTACACCTCCCAAATCCCACACATTGTATAGAGGCATGTGTCCTGCATGCTGATTGGTTGATCCAACTTCCTATTCCATGCTTTGCTGTTTGATTACCCCCTAGCCAGAACCTTAACATTTGCAGAATTGTAAATGCAACACCTATGCAACTGTCCCCAAATGACAGATGCATACAGTCCCTGACATGCAGTGACTGAGAAGGCTTTAGTTTACAGGGTTTTCCTGTAGTTGGCAGAATAAAGGACAATTCCCAGGTATTTTAATAGGAGACCTCAATCTTGTGGCCATCTATGCTCCAGGAATGGTTCTTGGTTCTTTTGGCAAATGCCATGATATAGGTTTTCTGTTAACTAAGTTTTAGCTGGTCCTGCATATACCAGTCCCTGCAGTACAAATCCTATTCTTTGTCTATTTCTATATGGCCATTTTAATTCAAACTCATTCCAGATTGTCAGCATCTAATTAAGGTTAAATGGATGATGTGATGGGCAACATCCCCCCCTTCTTTTTATTTTTGTTAAACATCAGCATGAGCATAATATTTCACAAATACTCAGATCTGCAGCCACATTTACATTACCCCTGTGTTCTAATTAGCTCATCAAGGTCTTCACTGGCAACATAAAATTATTTTTAATGTCCAACATATTTTGCGCCTCTGAAGGATTTTCTTCACTAGTCTAAAATTATTGCTAGGTAAGCTTCAAAAATGAACAAACAAAAAATAATTTTCTTAATTCGTAAGAAATACATTTACTCTGATAGCTGAAAATGCAAAGAATCTGCAAACACTAGTAATAAAAGTCAAAAAGCACAGTGAAAAAATGGGACTAAAGTTAAATATGAAGTAGACTAAACAAAGGACAACAGAACGGCCTTGGAATTAACAGTGAAGATATCAAAGTGATAGATAGGTTCTGCCTTTTAGGATTGACTATCAACAGTAAAGGAACAAACAGTCATGCTGACTGCACAGTAGCATTTGGTAGAGCAGTGATGAAGGCCTTGGAAAAGATATTCAAATACAGTGATGTATCTACACATATAAAGATCAGAATTGTGCAGGCCATGATGTTCTCTGCAACACTCTATGAAAGCAAAAGTTGGACTTTGAAAAAGCAGGGGAGGAAGAGTATTTTCACATTTGAATTTTGGTGTCAGAGAAGACCCCTGAGAATCAAGACAGCCAAGAAAACAATCCAATGGATTAATGAACAAATCAAGCCAAAGTTATGATAAGCAATAACTTTCTTGGTCCTTGAGAAATACACTTGTACAATTCTATTATTAGAAGCAACCAAAATGCTGCAAAAAAAAAAATCTGTTCAGATTTTACCATCACATGAAGGTCTCAGCACATAAATAGCAGTGAGCAACTGATCTGGTCTCTGCTTGAGCTGCTGAGGTCACTAAAAAGCCAATCACCACATGCACAGGTGAACTATATATAGTGGAAGACTTCAAGTGCATGCAAATACTTCTCTTTGAAGAGCCTTTGTATTTGTACAATGAGTTCCCACCTCAGACAATTGTGTGGCATATGGATGTTAGTGCCTTAGTATGGCTGCAGCGGTGCTGGCATGAGTCAGCAAAAGGAGAGAGAAAAGGGGAGAAGAAGGTAGATTCTAGGTTTGAACTGTACTATCATGAGGGCTGATGAGCTCACTTGGCTGGTAGTCAAAGCTGTTATGGAGCAGAGGGACATAGCATTTCCATTGGTCCAGCCTTGTACAGCATATAGATGTTGGGGACTAGAGCTCTGGGGAGAAGGAAACCCACCTTTTCAACTAATGGAGGACATGCTGCTGGTATAACCCAAAATTGTAGAGAGAGAGAAGGAGTTGAGAGAAAACAAGGGAAAACTACAAAGACTGATATAGAAAGGAAAGGAAAGGCTGGAGATTAAAGTTTCTGAATATGAAGGCCAGTTATTGGTTTCTAGGTCAGAGGAGGAGGAGAAAAGTCCATGGGTGACTTCCTTGGAGGAAGAAAAGCAAAATCCCAGAGAGTCAATATCTTTAGCCACCAAGACTTAGTCTTCATGTCTTGGTAGGTGAAGATACTGTCTCTCAGGGACTTCGCAAGTTCATTAGCATAATAAGCTAAAAGAAGAACAGAGAGAGAGTTGGGTTAGTTAGTTAGTTAGTTAGTTAGTTAGTTAGTTAGTTAGTTAGTTAGTTAGTTAGTTAGTTAGTTAGTTAGTTAGTTAGTTAGTTAGTTAGTTAGTTTTCAAATTTATATAGCTGGCCATCTCACAAATATAACTCACAACAGTTAACATTTCAGAATGAAAAAGCTATGATTCCCATCCTACCTCCCTGCATCACAGTTTTGAAAATGCAACAGGTTGAATGAATCTAAATTCTACTTCCTGCTTAGAAGACAGAAACTAAGAGGCTAACTTCAGTTCTTCTTAAATAGTCATGGCAACAGAAGGTTACCTGCTTCCCGGAGTTGTTGAATAGGTCAGATACAACTTTACATTTTAATGTAACTGGCAACCGAGAAAGTTGTAGGTTATTTAATGATCACAACAAAAGGTGCTCATTGTACAGGATCGTAGTATGAATCAGCAAGATCTACCATTGCAAAAATCATATTCCCAAAGGTTTTATTATTTTTTTAAAGCTACTTCTCTAGTTCAGAGTTAACCCAAGGGAAAACTGCAACAAGTAACTCCCACGTCCAAAATTAAAGACCCACAATACTCTTTTGTGGCATAAATTGTTACAGGGGTATATATAAAAAGACAAAATTGAAAATAGCAGCGCTCACAACAGGTTGTCAACAATGCAGACCTGTGACATTTTTTCCGTACCACACATCACAGAAAGGTGGTAAAGATAAATGCAGCAATTTTTTCCTCCGGAGAGTACAGTTCAGAAAATACTTTTTACATCAGTGACATTTTTATCACTGAGATTTATTTTAGACAGAGTAGTCTGCAAATGGCAAAAGCCATTGTGATCCAAGTTCTGTCCCTTTTATAGGTGCAGTGTGTCATTGCACACCCACACATGTGTAATAGAGGCGGAGGCTGTGTTGTAATATTGAAATGCTGCTTTCAACAGTTGAACAAAAGCACCAAGTTTTGTAAGTACCTTGACTCATTGAAGTTAATCTTTATATCTATGTTCTGTAGAAGCCCAGTCCATTTCAAAGCAGTATGGGAGGTTGCAGCACCTTTTTAAATATAATAACTAGATCTACAGGACCAGTAGTTTTTTTCAGCTGTTCAAAAGGTTCACGGAACAATGAATCACACTCAGAGAAGTGAAAATAGTGTAGCAGATGCAAGAGAATACTCTCAGGAAGTTGGCACTTTATTTTATCTTCAGAGCCATAAATAATCTCAAAATATTTCTGTGGACATTTCCCAGTATTCTTCATTTTTAGGCAAAGGTAAACATTCTTTTGAAAAGCCAAACAAAAGGCACATTGCCATCAAAACATAAAGCATATGAACAATTTTCACCTAATTTCCAACCAATTGAACATATCTTTTTCTGAGTCAGTTTGTATATTTCATTCATATACAATCCCTCTAGTTCAGGAAGGAGCCTTGCTCAAGGAAATACTCAAAATTAGGACTTTGGGATTTTCTACATTCAACCCCTGCTTTTATCTCAATAAATTAAATGGCTAAAGTATTCTATTTCTGATTCATGAATCTCCTTGAACCACAAGATGGGCAGCATATAAATTTAATATATAAATAATTTTTTAAAAGTTAGCTTGACATATATTGAATGATAAGATCAGTCCATTCATCAGCCATTGAATTTAAACTACAAAAATGTGTAGAGCTAAAAGTGTAGAAGGATATACAGTTTTCCTTATGCATTCAATTAAGATGCAATCATTCCCTCAAAACACATTTACCTCATCAATTTTCTCTAATATATACTTTTTTCCACATGAGTCTTAAGCCAAAGGAATGCATCAACAAATTTGGAGACATATACAATCCAATTCATAAGTGTGTTCCAATCTAAATATTAGTGCAGGAAAAGTTAATTAACTGACTCGCTAAAAAAAGATGCAGAGCAAATTAATTTTCAATACCTCCCCACTCCCCCTTCTCTCTTATGCCTTGTGATCAAAATAAAAGATACAGAAACAATAATTGTTGTGGTCACATGCATTGTTTGTAAACTATTTATTGAATTTCTATAGCCACTCAGCTCACTTAAGTAACTCTGGAGCAGGAAAATAGGGCAAAACATTGATTAGGGATTATTACTGTTTTAACCATGATATCATTGGTTTTATGTTGTGGTTTTGTTTTCCTGTCTTGTGAGATGGGGAGTCATATAAATTAACAAATGAATGAATGAATGAGAAAAAAGAATAAATGAAAATTATACCAAAGATATAGGATAGCTTTGGTATAAAGAAATGCCTACATACCATCTGAAACGGCTTCTTGCAAATGTTATGTATCTGATTGCCTCCAAATTTAATTTAGATCTGAAGCTTCAGGGTTATTTGTGCCTTTCAAAACTTTAAGTGAGTCTCCTATAGATGTTCTTATAAAAGAGCCCCCAAATGGTTGAAGAGACAAATCATTTACTATATCAACATCACAATTGTGCTTCATTTAAATTCAGTTAAATTTAAACTTAGTTTTACTCTTTCCAATTCTTTTTTAAAATCCTGTCCTCCTCTAATGAATCATTAGTGTCAACTCAAAGGACAAGAGTGGGATTCAGTCCAAAATGTTTCAGAAACATTTGAAATAAATACTAATAATGGAACAATTCAACTGATGATTTAGCAAAATAAGGGCTGATAACTGCAAGGACAATCCAGTTTTCTCTATCAGACTCTAAATATTAGGGCCTACTGAAAAACATCTTCAGATGGCTTCATTAATAGGATCTGATTATACATTTTCTTCAGAATATCAGATCTTGGAGATTAACAGAATAATTAAGTTGGAAGGGACCGTGGAAATCTTCTAGTCCAATCTCCTGCTCAGGCAGGAAACTCTATACCATTTCAGACAAATGGTTGTCCAATCTTTTTAAAAACTTCCAGTGTTGGAGCATTCACAACTTCTGGAAGCAAGTCATTCCACTGATTAATTGTTCTAACTGTCAGGAAATTTCTCCTTAGTTCTAGGCTGCTTTTCTCCTTGATTATTTTCCATCCATTGCTTCTTGTCCTGCCTCCAGGTGCTTTGGAGAATAGGCTGAATCCCTTCTTCTTTGTGGCAGCCCCTCAAATAATTGTAACACTGTTAACATATCATCCCTAGTCCTTCTCTTCATTAAACCTAATTCCCAATTCCAGCAACCATTCTTTATATGTTTTAGCCTCCACTCCCCTAATCATCTTTGTTGCTCTTCTCTGTACCCTTTCTAGAGTCTCAACATCTTTTTTACATCATGATGACCAAAACTGGATGCAGTATTCCAAGTGTGGCCTCACCAAGGCATTATAACAGTTCGTGTGTTTTTGATTCTATCCCTCTGTTAATGCAGCCTAGAACTGTGTTGGCTTTTTTGGCAGCTGCAGGATACTGCTGGCTCATATTATTTAAGTGATTGTCCACTAGGACTCCAAGATCCCTCTCACAGTTACTACTTTAGTTAACTGCAATTAAGCCATGGCATAATACTTAAAAGAAACAATAGCCTAACTCTTAATGACCCAGATCTCCAGATCAAGGATTAACTGGATCGATAAAAGGGAATTTCTTTAGGAGTGGGACCAAAATTCCCTAATTCAAAATAACTGAGACTACTTCCTCTTTTAGAGAGACCCTTAATAATCCTCAATATCAGGGCAGGCAAACAGAAACCTCTAGGCCAAGTCTCTATCTTATGATCTAAGGATGAATAGGGAGGCAGGCAGAAAGTAGGTGGTTATGGTAGTCCATCAGCAGTGTCCTTGCTTGCAGACTGGAGTTATCCAATGTCTGCCATGCGCTTTGGCCTGCAGACCTACCAGCCATGCCCACAGAGATGGAGGAGAGATGGGATCTGGCTCTTTACAGAAAAAAGTTTGCCAACCCTTGCTTTTGATCCATAAGATGCAACTAAACAGAATGAGCAAATGTGGAAACATGCAAGTAGTTATTAATGTCAGCTTTTGTAATGGATTGTGTGGATTACTGAAGGGAAGAGATGCTGCTTATGAAACAATAAGACAAGAGAGATAGGAGCCCCCAATGTACTGTATTAATGATCACAGAAAGAAATTTAGGGAGGTGGAAAGCTTGTACCTTCAGATTTGCAAAATTCTGTTAATGTAGCCTTTCATTAAAGTGGAATTAATTCACCTAGTCATGTTTCCTGGTTTATCTGAGAGGGCTGACAGCTTTCTAAACATGTTCAGAACCACTAATTGGAACTGATTCCATGAGCAACTCGGGAATCAACTGTGAATATCTCAGTAGCTTCTGAGGAAATCATACCATCTATTTAAACTCATGTCTGAAAAAGAGATAAAGTTATAAAGTGAGAAAGTTGACTTTATTCTCGATATAATAATAAAACCTCCAAAGTTAACAAAGTTTTTTCCCTTGTTTGTGCTAGGTTTCCCCCCCACCCCCATAAAAGTGGTTAAAGCAGCTTTTGGAATAAAGAAATTATGTTCAGTGGGCTAAAGAAACTGTGTGTTGATAGCTAAAGAGTTCAGCTCTGCACAGTCAGTCTTTGTACATGAAGGCAATCTAAGATACAGAACAACTTTTTTTTAGCTTTGAGGGAATCAGTTTTAAAATGTCACCATCTACTTATTCTAATTTGCACATTCCTGCATTTTAAAACATTAGAATGGAAAAAAAGAAATCAAATGCATTACTTAGCTGAAATCACCTTGCTTCACCCTCTAAATCACTTATAGTTGGATTTTTTTTTTCTCTCAGTCTGGAGAAAAGAACCATTTCATAACAGTTATTTAAGAGAAGTAAAACTGTTAGATTGAAAAGTGGACATTTGACAAGATAAATAACCTTCTTAACTGATTCTAAATAGGCTTATAAAGTTTTAGATTATCTAGAAGCATCTGCTAAGCAGCGGGCAAACTGGCAGGATAATATTAATACTAATGATGATACAGCTAATCCAGTTTGGATTCCACTGACTAATCCATATTCAAATTTTCACTATCACAGTTAATTGTATTTGATTGCACGCACACACACACACAAATAGAATTCACAAATTCTACCTATTACTGTGAATTGTTCCCCATTGGCCATGCAAGCTGAAAACCCTCTCAGTTATTCAAACATATCTCAAACTCACCAATTTAGGCACAATTCATGTAAATTTCTAAACTATGACCTAGAGTAAAATTTACATTTTAAATTACCATTCAGATAAATCAGAATGCAAGGATTAAAAGATTTAGAAGGAAGCGAGGTAGGCAGACAAGCACTGTTTTCTTCGTGTTTATATCCAGTAGAATTACTTAAAAGGTTTTGTTATGTTTGTATCCAGAAGAATTGCTTATCTCTTCTATCTAGTTACCTCTTTAAATGAAACATAAAGTCAATACTTAGTGCTTAATTGGCATCTAATTAAATTGTATAATGTCCACACAACGTGGCCCATTGAACAAATAGAAAGTACTCCCATGCCTTTTATTTCTATTGTCCACATGATTATTATTACTGACAGTTAATGTGAATTTCAAACTAATTATGGGAGCATAACAGGTATAAGGCAAGATCTAATTTAAGTAATTGAGGTTATGGTGAGAAGGGGGGGAAAAGATGACTGCAGTAGTTTTCAAAATACATTATTAAAAATGTCATACAGAAAGCAAGAAAATATCTCTACTCCTCCCTCAAGTTACCTAACCACAGACGGTCTTTTCTTCAAATATTCTGACTTGCCTCAACCATCTAAACAGACTAGAACTGTGAGTTCTTGGCTGCTAGAATCTGTTTCAAGGGCTGGGATTAACAATTATCTGAGTACAGCGTAGGAGGAGAACTGATGCCTGCTCATGATTGATACAAAGTAGTGAAGACGACACAAAGATTGAGAGGAGAAGAATGTGGCATCTGTAATCAGAGGCATCTGTAATTAATGTGTTGCAAGGCCATAATCTTCTTTTATGAGGTAGATAGATCACAAGACGGTAATGAGATTACCAAAGAAGATGAATTGTTTTCTTTGTTTTCCCAAAAAAAATCACTTGAGACAATGATACAAAAAAAACCCCTATAGCAAATACGTTGGGGCTAAAATTTGATTTCACCATATAGTATTTTGTTTTTCTTATTACCATTCCACAACAGTGATGTTGGCAAAAATTCTAGTCATATAAGGTTTTCATTTCTCCAGCGGATAATGCTTAGGCCCTCTTTAATGGCAGCAGAGAGAGGCAATTTGCCTTTCTCATATTTTTTTTAATTTAAAATAATTTTCTTAAATTTACATCATGACTCTCTTACTATTGCTCTCAACAATAACAACAAAGTGAGATAAAACTTGGCAAATGAAGGCACTTTCAGAAAGATCACAATGCTTCCCAACTCTTGTTGGAAGGCATTTATTCTGATTACCATACTGAAATAACAGATTGTAAAGTTCAAGTTGTAATTCTCAGTCCTGCTGTGCATTTTTTGCTTAGTACTGTCATGTTCAGTTTCATTTTGGATTCAAAGCTATGTTTCCCCTGCCAGAAAACTAATAATTTCTGTACGTTGAGACTTTAGACATGTTCTTTTTTCTCTCTAGATGTCCTTTACTTAGGGCAAGGCATGGAAGATTCAGTTGTCAGAATAGAGAAACTAGCTTCAGTGTGCATATTTATTGTGTATGTATGATGTGGAGAACCTAAAGTGTCCCTAGGTGCATATTCATGTATTTGGGCTAATAGCAATATGAGAAGTGCTTGCTTCAGATTTCTTATAATGCCAATATTCTGGCATACGCTGTGTCTGAGAAAATATACATTATTTATTTGGAGATCTATTTATTATTCTGTGTTAAAATGAAACTAAAAGTGTTTCGTGATTTTTTATTATATTTTACTTTGATTAAGCCTCTTAACCAAAACTCAAAGAAGTCCAGAACAATTATTGTACTGCTTCATCTAGCACAGTGGTGGCGAACCTATGGCATGGGTGCCAGAGGCGGCACTCGGAGCCCTCTCTGTGGGCACACGTGCCGTTGTCCAGCCTTGCCTCCGCCCGCGACCCCTCCTCACCAGCAACCCCCTGGAGGAGAGTCGCCCCCGAGTGTGGCCCACGCAGAGCAGCACAGCCAAGGACATGGCAGCCAGGCAGCGTAGACAAGACTCTGCCCTCACACCCCAACACGCACAGTTGATGCTGCAGGGCGGGGGCAGAGGGCGTGGCTGCCATGGCGCTGCTGGGCGATCTGCGGTGGGCCCTGGAGGCGGTGAGTGGCCCTGCGGGCAGGCATGGTGGGGCGGAGTGGGGGCAGGGCAGGGGGTGGAATGGGGCAGGGCAGGGGGTGGGGCAGGGGCGGGGCCAGTTTTGGGGCACTCAGTCTCTAAAAGGTTCGCCATCACTGATCTAGCAGTTATTACTAACTGAGGCAGAAATGAACAAACCTTTCAGCCTCTGAGCTTCATTGAAAAACCTTATTAATTGTCTGGGTAACCCAACCCAAATTGCCACAATCTTACAAGACTGCCAAAGACTTCCACCGACTTTACAAAACTACTAAGATTGCACAATTATCATAAACATTTTGTCTTATTTGAGGAGATCAAAGGGCTTTGGAACCTACGTATGCTATGTTGTCCATTTCAGAGTGCTATATTGTATTGCAATTCAAATTAAGGTTTATTTATTTAAAAAGAGAGTTGTTGGGTTTTTTTTTTACATCAGATTGAAAGTGTTGGAAAAGAGTACTTGGAACAGTTTCCCACCATAGCTCAAGAATGTATTCAGTCAATTTTTACTTGATTTTTGTTTTTTACTAGACAATACTTTTATATTTCTCCAGATGGCATTTCTTGGCATTGCTGTGTTTGTAGTTACAGAGCTGCCCTACCAAGTGGAATGTTAATCAGAAGACATAAAATCAGACTGATGTAGTAAATTGAGGAGTTAGTAATAAAAAGTACAGGATGTTCCTTTACATCATCTCATGTTGTTTGCTCATAAATGTCTATGTCCCTGCAGATGTTGATAAGCTATATTTCCCCAGCAGTCCCACCCAGCTCAGTGAATGAAAAATGCTGGAAATATTAATTCTGCAAAATCTACAGAGCCAACACTGTCCACTGTCCACATTTGCATAATCCAAAATTATTCTTTGTTCTTGTACTTGGAAGTACTCAGAGAAGATCTTTTACCTTTTACTAGTAGACAAGGAAATATCATGAGCTGGACAGCAAAAACTAGAATTACTTCAGGGGAGAATAAAAACACCGAAAAACCCAGGTTTTTTTTAAAAGATTCCTTTCTGCAGTTCTGCAGAACTATCTGCAGTTATAAAATCATATTCATCTATGATATTAAAACCAAAGGCTGGTCTTAAGATGAAAGCACAGTCACTCTTAACAACCATCACCTTAGAATTTGATTTATCGGAATGCACCAATAAACATGAATGAAGTTAAACATGTTTGACAATATTCATGCCTGAGGTTTATACAGTAATTCAAAATGTGCTTCTGTCCCTATCATGTATTTTCCTCTGGAAAGTTGTACATAGCTTTCAGGTATTCCCATGATCCCTTGCAAAACTTCTCCTGAAGAGCTGTTTGACAAAAATCAAACCCTTTTGTCTACTAGCAATAGAAGTATTGAAATCAGTGAAAAGAAAACTAGAATTAATGGACATTTTTAGCATTTGATTTTGTTTATGCAGAAATGTCATTGCTTAATATTTTTGTTGAATCCAGAGTCATTATGATGATCTAGCTACCTCAATCTGTTTCACTGCAGAATAGCATGGCCAACTGTGTCACAAGTGAAAGCTTGCCACGTATGAATCATCTGTGTTTCTGTGTTAAACCCTCCTTCAGCATGTCTTTATTTTTTATTTATAAGAAAGGGTATATTTTATATTTTTTATGCAGTGCCCCAGACAGCTTAAACCAATTAAAACAGCAGAAAAAACAATCAAAGCGTTGAAGTAAAGTAAAATAATCAGAAGAAGTAATGAAATATGACAGAGACTCAACTGCATAATTAGTTATCAGAAGCAATTAATTAATATTGATGCCTGCCAATTTTTTTTAAAAAAAGACAACATCTAAAAGATTAAAAAATATAGCACTAGATACCAGAATTTCACACAATATGATAAAGACCAATCAGCCATATCAAAAATTAGGAATTCTATAAAGCTATATTTGGAGATGTGAGGATGAAACTTCTGAATTATAATTTAAACAAATAAAAGATGTATTAGTGATTCAAATTATTTTCACTTATATGTTTTATGCATCTTTCCTAATATGTGTAATTCAGCTGCACATCTGCATGGCCTATACAATTTGTCTTGAAATTTCAGAGATAAAATCTTTAACAAGCATATGACATTTTCTGAATATGAATTCTCATGTGATATCATACTCTTACAAGATTTCCTTCCAAATATAAGCCTTCATTTTCCTTCTTTATCCCTACTGTTGGGTACTCTAAATTGCTTGTCTCTCCAGAAATCACTGATGACCTTGAGAGCAATAATTTGCATGTTACTAGATTCCCCACATCCATGTACTTTAAAGAAACAAATCAAAATTACATCTTAACCATATTATGGAACTGAGGGTTTCATTCCTTGGAGTTAACTCTCACATTTGCTAGAAAAGAGTCTCAAGAGAGAAAAGTGATGAGGCTGAAAATGTCCCCAAAAGCATTAATTGGTGTTTTCCAAATTTCCTTTTTTTCATACAAGCTTAAAAATCCCATAGCTGAATAAAACCTCAGGGATTTCTAGCTCATCATTTGTTCATTGTTTTTTTCTTCTTCTGAAAAGGTAGGCCATATTTCATGGAGGATAGGCCTACTAGTTCTCGAGGATGCTTCTTGCAAGCTTTTGTGAGGAAATCAATGTGTGGGCGAGGCAGTGGGGAATACTACTGAATCCAGAAACAGCCTTAAATCTTTTGTTTCATCCCGCAGAGCTTTCCTTATCTTCTTAAGAAAAAGTTACCTCAAACATGCTAAATATTCTAGATACCTGTTCCAAAGGCCAAAAGGCAGCTGGTCTTTCTTCTTTTTTCTTTTTTTTTTTGAAAACATTTTGCTTCTCATCTAAGAAGCTTCTTCAGTTCTGGCCAGAACTGAAGAAGCTTCTTGGTTGAGAAGCGAAACGTTTTCAAGGGCAAAAATCAAGAAAGTCCAGTTATCTTTTGAAAGGCACCTTTGGGACAACCATGACCTGGATGATTGAGAATCTCCATAGACATACTAGATACCTGAATGGCCAAAAGGTAGGCCACTTAAAAGCAGATTTATTTTAATTGTCACATCAACAAGAATTTTTGAAAACCCAACATAGTTTTGAAATATTATCTGCCTTTAATTTGGATAAATTCCTTTTTAGTTCTAATTTAGATGTTATATTGTAAATTGAAATATTAATTTTGCATGAAATTAAAGAATGCTTACTTAGAACCACACAATTCATTGCAGTGGCTTTATTAACTTGAAGAAACATTTAATGCATTTTTCCTAGACCTGCATGGAAATAACCATACAGTAGGTTATAACATACGATGATATATCACAAAACTCATCCAGTATCCTTCCTTCCTTTGCTTGAGTGTGTGGACTTAGATAAACTTAATCCCATCATTTTAAAACCTCAGTTCCCTTGGAAGATATTTGAAAAAGTGCTGGTCAAGACGATATCTTATAATAACAACAGAATGTCATCAAACTTAGAGAAAATGAATGGAACATTCCCTCTTTGAGGCTTCCTTCAGTGGCAATGCTTTGAATTATATGACTATTTGCAAAGGAATAAAATCATAATAAAATGGAAGTGTACATAATTCCTTTCGGAGAATTTCTGACTTTCGTTTTCTTTTTCCCTCTTTTTCTCTTCACAGTCTGCTCCCAGTTCTCCAAGGGGGTCTATGCTATCTTTGGCTTCTATGAGAGGAGGACTGTCAACATGCTCACTTCCTTCTGTGGGGCACTACATGTCTGCTTTGTAACACCCAGCTTCCCTGTTGACACATCCAATCAATTTGTTATTCAGCTGCGCCCAGAACTTCAAGATGCCCTTATCAGTGTCATTGAATATTACAAGTGCCAGAAGTTTATGTACATTTATGATGCTGATCGGGGTAAGTCTGGCTGAGCTGTGGGACAAATGAAGAATTAGACTAGGATAGAGAGATTAAGTTCTCATTAAATGTAAGAAATACAGAGGATACTGCAAATCTAATTTGTGCCACGTAACGCATTAAATTACATTAAATAAATTACCATATCATGGTGGACTTGTCCAGATGCCAACATAAACTAAAGGGGAACAATAATGCTGATCTAATGTGCCATTTGATATAAACATTATGTGAACATGTATAGTATCATGTAGATATTCGACATTAAAATGCTGTCTCTTACCTTAACTTTATTGATTGAGATCATGAGGTATATATAGAAATGAAGCATTTCTGACATGAAAAATTAAAAAAAGCCATTCCTATGAATTGATCTGATCTGATCTGATCTTATGCCATCTCAGGTTTGTCAGTGCTGCAAAAGGTGTTGGATACAGCTGCAGAGAAAAACTGGCAGGTAACAGCAGTCAATGTTATGACAACAACAGAAGAGGACTACAAGTCACTCTTCCAAAATTTGGAGAAGAAGAAGGAACGGGTCGTGGTTGTTGACTGTGAATCAGAACGACTAAATGCTATCTTAGGCAAGGTAAATTGTGCATGAATTGTGCATGAATAAGGCAGGACGGTCTACAGTTCCAGATTAAAAACAATAATGGCACTGACAGTAGAATCAGGCTAGGTCCCATTTTAGTTAAAATCTGAGACCCACAAGATTGCTCAAAAATATTGCTTGTCAGATCTGATTGCTGAGACCAAAATACTCTGAGGCTTACTTCTTACTTCCATTTCAAAGGTGAATCTGCATGGAACCTAGCTTTTTTCATGGCAATAGCACTCATGTGGGCTGGGCAGTGGGATCTTCACATTAAGGTTGGTATCTATGGAGGCAGAATCAAGAGCAGTAGAACATGCTTCTACTTTGCCTCTGGTAATAGGATCTGCTTTTAGAAATGTTTGGAATGTTGCCCTGTCTCTCTTCTTCCCGATAAGGATTTCTATGATAGGGATACCACATATGAAAAACTCTGTATAGTAGTGAGCAACTTTAAAGAGTAGCAAAGTAATTCATGGCACTACTCTAAGATGCTTTTTAGCTTTTTGCTATTAGAGCCTAATATAATAAGGATCTTTTTGGAATACAATATTTATGTATTTACTGAAGCCACAACATAATAGAAATGGTCTCTTGCCTCCTAAAAATGTTAACATCAAAACCTAATATAATATAATATAATCCAATCTAACAATATATCAAGACTAAAATACAATTACAAACACACCATTTTAGAATGAAGGGCTAAAGCTTTTTGAAGCAAAACAAGAAAAACTAAAATATTGTTTGGAAATTATGCCTAGATTTGATCATTATTATTGGCAATGAAATACCATAAATGTGGCAATGTCCTATTTTAATAAATGCTTCAGTGTGAAGATGCTCTTGTTGCTGCAGTTATTTTAAAAATATAAAGCTGTGGCTTTTAAAAAAAATATATGAAAGTGATTAGAGTGATTTGAATCTGGATTTCCCAGCTATTGTCTAGCATATTTGATGCTACACTGGACTAGATCTCTGGGATACACAATAAAATCATATATACACATGGCACACAACTGCCCTTATGATATACTGTATATTGCACAAGTGGATTCAAAAATAATTGCCCATGTAGAAACGTGGCTGGCATAGCCCAGAAGGCATGCAGAAGTACAGATATATCTTCGGAAATGAATGGAAGTGTTTTGAAAACCCCTGTAGAGATTGTAGGCAAGCTCTGCAATATTAAATACTGTCCATAACAAAACAGCTGCTGTGCTGTAACTCTGGGGTTAGAGTGTTGATCAAATTAATCACACTTTTCCCTTGGGCTCCTCCCATCTGTTTATTCATATTCACTTGTTGCATTACATCTGAAACCTGAGCTATGAATCACACATGGCTGGAGAACAGCGCTTTCATTTAGAGGCATTCAGCAGGACAGTCACAAAGGATTCAGAGTTGTTCCTATAGACTGTATTGCTGAAATGCAGTAGTCACACAGGGGTAGGCAACCTCGGCTCTTTTATGACTCATGGACTTCAACTCCCAGAATTCCTGAGTCAGCTATGCTGACTCAGGAATTCTGGGAGTTGGTCCATGAGTCATAAAAGAGCCGAGGTTGCCTACCCCTACAGTAGTGAAAAGGAAAGTGGAAGGCCTTGTCTTTCACAACTTTAATGAAGAAGTTGGCTTTTCGTCTCTGTGGAAGACTATACAAAAACATATAAATGCATTAGAAATATGTACATACTTGAATAATATTTGCAGTAGACAAGTATACTGTGTATAGAATTGTAACTGATTTTTTGTCATATTACATCATATTTTTCTTTGTCATATTTCTTTCATTTTGTTAAAATATTTATGTGTTTCTCCTCCTCCTGCTGCTCCTCCTCCTCCTCCTCCTCTTTGGCAATGTATCACCATCACTATTATTACGTTTTGCTTTTTTCTTCATGTTTTATTAATTGTAAAGCAAAAAACATAAATCAGTGAATAAATACATACATGCCTACTACACAGTGAGAGTCTAAATGAAGAACTTCCTCATGTGCTCCAGGCCCTCTAAACTTTCACTTCCTGACAGCTGAATTTTGGAGCCTTTTTCTTGATTAATGCAAATACTAAAACTCAAAAGCAGACATGTATAAAAGCACAAGATTGGATTTGCAAGTTTAGAAATGCCTCCTTTCATTTCCTTTTTGGGGAGAAATCATCAGAAGCCAGAAGTTAATCAAGGAATGCATTTCCTTTTTCTTAGTAGAAATGCAAGAAGCTTCATGTCCTAGAAAGGAACTGTTCATGGAAAATCTGACTGATCTGCAGCACTTCCAGATGTACTTGCTTCAGTCATTATTTCATTATCCTACCCAGGAGATCCGTATAGTAGGAAAGGTGGTGGTGGAGCCTTACTTACTTGTATCTGCTCTGATAACGCTAATAGAGGTACAAGGATATTAGTATAGGATTCAAGCAGCTTTTAAGGTGTACTCAAGAGCATTCCAGCTGGAAATCTCTAAGGCAGGTGAGTCAGTTAAGGTAGAAACAAGTGTCCAATAACAACTAATCTGCTTGGCAATAATTGTAATGCTGAGAAATTTTATGACATTGTGTAGCATTCCCCAGTTCTCACCTGGGGAATTGATATTTAATTGAAAAACCAAGAAAGAAAAGGGAGGAAAGTGTGGAATTGAATTTGTATTTGTATTGGGTCTGTTCTTGTTTATAGCTGGAATTCTAATAAAAGAAACAGAGAGAGTGGACGCTGGCACAAATAGTTCACGACTGCTTTCCATCTTACCATTCAAAAATAGGTAACACTGTTACAACTCTTCTGATCTATGTATAGTAAATCAGAATTGTATGGAACAGAAAGAATTTCCCAAGGCAATGATATTGATTTCACCAAGGCAATAATCTACTACTGACCAAGAAACATGGCTATATTGGAAGCCATTAAATGGTTTATATTGACAAATTATCTGCATTTAGATCCAGATGATGGTGAAGTGAGAATGACCAGGCAATGGTTAATGTTCCTTAGATAGGAAGAACATATATTAAAGTCCAGATCTACAGTCTTTTTTTTTTTTTGCACAACTTCAGTTGGAATGCTCTCAACATTATATAACACAGGAAGACTAAGTGTAGCCATGACCACTGCATAAGAATGTTTATTTAAATGACAGTTTCAAGAATTTTCATTGTATTTCTAGAATAATGAGAGCAATTATATAATTTCTGAATGCTGCAACTAGAATATACTAGAAAGAAAATGCCTATTGCATACAAAGGACAGCAAGAATCAGTATCTTCATGCTTGCTTCTATGTTTAGGATTGGTGATTTGTATCTTCTTATCATTTTGTAAGAGATATAGACTAGAAATTATAAAGGGCACTCTCAAGATTTTCAATAATTGGATAATGATTTGCATTTCTTGTATCTATGAGCCAATGTAACTCCAGAAATTCACAGTGGTCATTCTCGGGGCTTTTTCTCAGCTGCTCAATTGGAGTGCTCTCTACCCATATTTGAATTGGCAGAAATCTGTACTGGCATGAAATTGCTGTCCCTATTGCCAATTCCTATTCTGTCTCTGTTGCGTATATGTCAAGTCATCACAATTCCCGGATTTCTCACCAAGGAAATGAGTGACATGGATTATACACACCTTGGAATAAAGAGGAAAATACTCTTTTAATCCCTTAAGACCTAAGAACAAATTTTGACTATCTCATTCATGGATTGAGATAAAGATAGTGCCAGAGCCAGAGCCAACAGCAGAAAAACATGGTGTTGTCATGTCACGCTTGGCTGTCACTAGGTACAAGTGAGGAAAAGGCTCAAAATGAAATAAACAAGTTCTCCTTCGAGTATTGCAGCAAAGCAAAGGGACAATTCATTCTGTATTTTGTTTGCTTGAGTTTTGCCAAATGTGAATATACATCTGGGCAGTATGTTCGTAAACATTGCCTGATGATCACAATCAATTGGCTTGTGAGACAAAGAGCACACGTTGTTAATGCTTGTGATATCTTTGAAGGTATCCCATGTTTGCATTTTTTTCAATCTCTCTTACAGATTACTATCATGTATACCTCCACATATCACAAATTGTATTTGAATGTAGGAGTTATATTCTTTAAGCAGTTTCAATCCCAGTGAAATGTTCTATTTCCTCCACAAAATTATTAGAGTAAATTGTTTTTGTGTTTTATTTTTCTAATTACAGATAATCAAACTTGAAAAAAACGGGATAGGATACCACTATATTCTTGCAACTTTGGTAAGATGGATCTCACTCTTTAGCTATAATGTGTATGTTTTGATCAATTCCTCTTTACTGTTTGTAAAAGATACTGCATACCTACAGTAGGAATATTCTTCAGCATATTGTGATGGTACATGGTGGTATTCTAATAGATTATTCTAAGTAATTGGCTATCTAACATAAACTATTCCAGAATTAATACAAGAAAGAGGAAATTAAGCTCTTTCTGTACCTATCTCCTGATTCTCATAATTTCAGTTTACTCTTGAACATCCCTAGCAATGAATCTGCATGACATCATCTTAAGTCTGCTCATTGTTTTTGTTAAGTTAGTTGATCAAATGCTGATGAAGATTCTAAGTCATCCAAGTAGACTTGTCTGGAAGTTGACTCATGACAACTGGACTCATTTTCTTGTTGGTTTGAGAATTTTTGCTGCCCATCCAAGCAGTTTCTTCAGTCTAAAGATGATTTGCGGAAATCTGAGTGGGCAGAGAGTTGTTGGAATGTGCCAACTCCTAAAATTCTTAGGGGTATTCCCACACCAACCTCAGGGTTTCGTCCCTCAAATGTGTGACAATATGTCTATGAAGATTCTCAATCATTGTCTGGAAGACGAATCATAGCAACTAAAGTTATTTTCTTGTGGGTTTGAGATGTTATTTGCGTAAAAAAAATTTATATGGTGAAGAAAAGTAATTTTAAACTGTTTTTATGGAGGATTCTCTTTGGAGAGCAATAAATTAAAAATACGGGATTAAATGTAACTTTTATTGTGGAAAAAATAATCTGCAATTAAGGGATGATGAAGAAGAAGATTATGATGATACACTCATCCATTTTATGTGAAGTGAAGATTTTTTTTTATTTATTTTAAAAAAGAAAAAATAATGTTGCAGCGAGCAGCCCCAATTAAACCTCAACATCATCATGTCAACTAGGAAATAATGTGTAATCTGTTAGATGCTGTCACCATCGTTTGTTGCTTTCTAATTGCCCATTTGGCATCACCTTGGATTTCAAGGTCCTGGACTTAAGACAGCTCTAATTATTTTCTTTTCTCTAATGCTTTTGCCAGTGATTCCTCATATTTTGCCCTAAAGCAAAGCCATATTCTTTCCATGGGATTTGCCCTGGAATATCTCCAAGATCCCACACAATCTGAATTTATTTTGTTATCTGGATTCAATCTGTTAATTTTTTTTAATTTTTATTTCAGTTTATATAACCACTCATCTCAACAATGACTTTGGGCAGGAAACAGCAATGCAAATAATTAAACAAGAGATACATATACAAAATTTAAAATACACAATAGCTGAGAAAACCACCAATCACCTGCATAGCCAGGGAACAGATCCCTTTATATAATAAGGGTCACAGGCCCAAGTACAGAACCAGGCATTTACGGCCTAACAAAAAGCTAGCAAAGTCAGGGCCAATCTGATCTCCAGAGGGAGAATGTTCCAAAGGGCAGGCACCATAGAAAAAAGGGAAAAAAAACTTCTGAGCCCATCAGTTAACATTTTTTAGTTTATGGGACCTGGAGCATGCCCATCGTGTCTAACTGAACAGAATAGGTAGAAATAACTGAGGAGAGATCGTCATTTAAGTAAACTGATGTAAGGGGCAAAGATATAACCTTGAGGAGTAGGATGAAGAGTACAGCCAAGACGATACTTAGATAAAAGTAATTTGAGTCCAGTCAGATCTCTAACCCAAGTAAACATCTCAGATGAGACCCTCCCTGGTTCTCATAAACATTAAGGGAGGGAGGGATTCTTTCATACATGTAAGATTCTCTTACTATAGCCTTATAAGAAAAATAGTACGAGCTTGAGTGATTTGGGTTTTTTAGTCTGATCTACCTTGGAGGCTGACACCTTGTTCCAAACCATAAACGGCTTTAAAAGCGACTACCAGCTCACTGAATTATACCCAGAAGCACACTGTAGCCGATGCAGCTTGTGGTGTCACATTTGCCAAACAACCTGTTCCATTTACTACCCAGACCACCATATTCTGCACCAGTTGAAACTGCCAAATGTTCTTGAAGTGTATAGTGTGTTATAGCAGTCCAGACAGGAGGTCTCAAGGGCATGAGTTACTATGAGCATGCCCTCCTGGTTCAGGAACAAGTGCAGTTGACTCACAAAGTTGTGCAAAAGCTCTTCTAGCAATGGCTGCCTCCTGCTCATCAAGCAGGAGGTGTGAGTTCAGGAGGACTTCCAGATTGTGCAGTGAGTCTGTCTGGAGCAATGCCACTTCATCCTGAACAAAAGATGAAAGATCCCTGGCACCAGAAGGTTCAAACACTCAAAGCCACTCAGTTTTGCTTGGGTTGAGCCAAAGCCTGTTTCTCCCCATCGCGACCCCCACGGTCTCCAGGCACTGGGTCAACATGTCCATGGCATCACTAAGACAGCCTGGAGGTGGAAATATAAATTAAGTAATATCAATGTACTCACTCTAAACTGTCAGATGACCTCTCCCAGCATCTTCAGTTAGATGTTAAACAGGAGAAAAGAAAGAACTGAGGCCTGAATATCCACAAAGTAATATATATTATTGAGGGCCATCAACTGAAGAATAATATCCTTAATTTGGGCTGGGTGTAGAAGTATTGCTAAATGAGAATGGATTACACTTTATTTAGAAGATGAATGTTTCTGATTTCAGGCCCCCAAACCTGAAAGAAATATAATTTCTCCTCAAAATCTTTTTAATTTTACACGGTTTAATATTCAAGACTACTACAAAAATCAAGAGCAAATTATAAGTGTGGATAAACATGGATCAAAACCCTTTAAGCAGTCAGAGGAATGTTTGTTGTCGAAAGATCTTTGAGTTTGGGGATCTTTCTTGGATTTCTCATGAGACCTCTAGTAATCTTCTAAGGTTTGTTATGTGTATGTCAGAGGCACATGGCTTCCATATGTCTGTAGTTTCAAACTCATTTAATTTAGGCCACCACACCGCTATAAACTGGTCATAATTACTTTCACTCTCAGCTAAACTGCCTGGCATTCAGTCAGTGCACCAAAAGGGAAGTGTTCCATGTCCCATTAGAAATCCCGAGAGTCCCCTCAGCAAAAGAACAGATTGGGACTTCAGTCAAGTATAACATTCTAGTTGCCTTCCGAGTCAGTGGTAAACATTTGCTTCTTCATCAAGCAGATTAAGTGAAAGTGGACTTTGGTTTTCGTCTCTTTATGCCCGAAGAAAACTAGGATCGCCTTTTAAGCCATTTGTAAACCACACAGACAAGCTGCTTTATTGGGACAGATCGATTTAGAAGAAAAGAGGCAGAAAGGAACCAGGAGAGGACAGGTGCCTTCTCTATGCTCTTCAGTCTCATATGAGTTACTTAATAAATACAGATAGAGCTGCAGGACAGTTTGCCTTACGAAGTGCTTTATTGCTGGTACAAGTCATTCATAAGAAATATGTGCAGAGAACCTCCTCACTGACTAGTCAAGACAAGATGCAAAGCTGCCACCAAAGATTCAGCTAAAGTGACATCTGAAATGCATTGGACCGGTTTGAGTACAAGCTACAAAAATAAGCTCTTGGGGAGCCCAAATAGCCTTTGAATATGAATAGCTACTTTGGCATCCATACATCCTTTAGCAATCACTTGATTTTGCCTAAATAAGAAAATGAGAGTAACTGAAAACTGAAATAGAATAGAACAGAACAGAACAGAACAGAACAGAACAGAACAGAACAGAACAGAACAGAACAGAACAGAATAGAATAGAATAGAATAGAATAGAATAGAATAGAATAGAATAGAATAGAATAGAATAACTTTATTGTCACTTTGGATGTACACTAATCGGCATACATTAAAATGAAATTTCGTTGCATACAGCTCTCAAAGGGTCACTGCCTCTGATATACACTACAGAAGTATGACAAAAATAAATAAATAAATAATTTATAATCATGCATATACCCACATATATTATATGACACAGAGAAACAACAGTCTAGTTCGGGTTATGTATACATGTGCATGGTGAGAAAAACGAATCTTGAGAGTTTACCAGACAGATGGCGTAGGGAACAAAGCTATTACAGAATCGGGTAGTCCTGCTAGAAATACTTCGAAACCTCCTCCCAGAGGGGAGCAACAGAAACAGACTGTAAAGTGGGTGTGTGGGGTCTCTAACAATGGTTTGAGCTCTAAGCACATAGTGCTTATAAGCAGCATCCTGGATACCAGGGAGCAAGCTTCCTATGATCTTCTCGGCTGCCCTTACCATTCTCTGTGTGGACTTTCTATCTCAGGCACTGCTGCCACCAAACCAGACAGTGATGCAGTTTGTTAAAAAGCTTTCAATCGTGCCTCTGTAAAAAGTGGCCAGGACAGAAGGAGAACGATGTGCCCTCCTCATCCGACGCAGGAAATGCAGACACTGGTTTGCACGCTTCACTAAGGATGACGTGTGGAGAGACCAATTCAGATTGTTAGTTATCTGCACCCCCAGATACTTAGTACTGTTGAAAGTTTTGTCTGTGGAGATTCTCAGTCATCCAGGTCAGAGTTGTCTCAAAGATGCTTTTTTCTTCAAAAGGCAACTGGACTGTTTTTGTTTTGTTTGGTTTTTTCCTTGAGGAAGAAGAAGAAAACATCAATTCGGATGGCGGGGGGAATGGAAAGATAGGTAGGGACAGTTGAGGCTGGATGGTGGGGGGGATGAAGGATAAGTTCTGATAGGATGGGGGGTGGGAATGGAAGGACTGTATTTCTTTGCAGTCATCTGGTCATTAGCTCTCTCTCTGAGAGATGGAAGAAAGGATATGTGGGAAATGAAAAAAATCTGCTAAAATTTTTAGAAGAAGTCAAAAGAGTTTAAAAAACACTTAATGATATTTCTATTCTCTTTTTTGCACCCCCACTTTAAATGCCTAAGTAAATGTCAATAATTGAAAACTTTAATAAGGACTGAATAAAGTTAAGTTAGGACGAAACCAAATGATGATTCTCAAGCCAGACAGGACAGATGTCCCTGATTTTTAAAGCTGGGAAAAGAGAAGGAGCAGGAAAAGACCTAGAATTCAAACCAGGACTCAGAAATATATAGAGGCAGAACACTGCATATGTGACTTCTTTCTTGTCTGCAGTAAAACAGACAAGTCTAGCATGTGAAACTTCTCTTGATAGTTGGTTATTATGGGCTTGATTTTCTGGAGAGCTGGGTATGGTATATGGCACGGGTCGGCAACCCGCGGCTCCGGAGCCGCATGCGGCTCTTTGAGGCCTTACCTGCGGCTCCGGAGCCTCCTCCGCCATTTTGGCGAGCGCATGCGCGCATGCGCGGGTGGGTGCGGGGGGTGCGCGCGCGCAGGTGCGCATGCGTGAACGGCGCGCGCGAACGGTGCGCGGGTGCGCATGCGCGGGTGCGCGGGACGCGCGCGCATGCGCGAACGGGGCCGCGCGCATGCGCGGGTGCGCGCGCATGCGCGAACGCGCGGCTCCCAGCGTTTTTTTTTTAAAAGCTAAATGGGTCCGTGCGGCTCATCCGACGTTTCGGATGGCCGACCCATGGTATATGGTATGGTATATCAAGCCTGACAGCTTTACTAAAATACTAAGAATTTTTCTTCAGTTCAAGTGATTTTTTAGGATCCTACCAAGACATTCTTCTATTCCTTACATTCTGTTTCCTGAAATACACTATTATGCAATATATAGTGATGCTTACACATACACTGTTACATTTTGCCATCTTCACTGCAGTTCTTTGTGAAATAACAACAGGGAAAGAAAAAAACAGAATCTGAAAATACATGCAACTGGGTAGCATCCATGTTTTCCCCTGAAGCATTTTGACAGCCCCCAAATGCAGGACATATGCTGCCTTGTTTGTGTATAACTGGTTTGCAAGATAGTCCCACCACAATCCTTCTTTCTCTTTTCCTTGTTGCTTTGCTCTGCAAAGTAAAATAGAAGGATATCACTTATTATCCGTTAAGTAATCAAAACAGAATCACTGTTCTTCCTCAATCAACCCCAAGATTACCTTAAAATTTGCAAAATAAAAGTAAACACAGAATTGCCCTACTTCTCCGTAATATGGTTGCCTGCTAAGGGAGAACTAGCATGGCTTCAAAAAATAACTACCCTAACTACTTTTCATTAGCAGTACTTCTTATGATATCATTTCTACTTCCATGTATAGTTAAAGTGCATTGGTTATTGCATGTCTCTGTTGTTCTTTGATGACGCAATACTTGTCAACTGTTCAGTATTTATTGGCTCTCTTATATGCCTAATTGAAAATTGAGGTTGCAATCACATTTAGCTATGACTACCTGAGGCACAAAAAACTGAATTTCTTGTGAGTAAGGAATTACTCTACATCAGGCATTCTTCCCAATTGAAAGACTCTGCAGATAACTTGAATTTTAGACAAGATTCTGAAACATAGTTTTAAAAACCCTCACATTCAGTAAACTAGTAACTGGGGTCATATTTAATTACAAAACTGCCTCATAAAACTCTAGTTCTACCACAGGTGAAGCTTGGGCATAGATTAGACCAGGCCTTTGTGCAGAATGGACTGACTTTCCATTTGATTTCTGGTTCCTGATCCGATTCCACTTACAATTACCATATTTACAGTACCTGGTTGCCTGCAAGAATATAGGTAGTCCTTAATGACCATTCATTTAGTGACCATTTGAAGTTACAATGGCGCTGAAAAAAGTTACAACTAAGACTCACGTGACCCTCTCAGTGTCTCTGCAGTCACATGATTGTGATTGGGGCAACTCTCTTGCATTTACAGTATCATGGCATCCTGCAGTCATATGATCGCTTTTTGTGACTTTCTCAGCTGGCTTCTGACAAGCAAAACCCGTGAGGAAGCTGGCAGGAGGTTGCAAATTATAGTCATTGATGTCTTGCTTAACAGCCACAGCAAAAAAGCTCATGGGTCCAGACATGACCTTAATGACATATTTTCCAGTCCCTATTATGGTCATAAATTGAGAACTACCTGTAAGAAACCAAAAGAATGAACAAGAAAACAAATGGCTGTAAATTGCCTGCTGTAAAGCATGGATATATTTAAGTTTAACTTTAAGGCTAGCTATTTCTTGGGAGAAGTTGTTTGTCCAATAAACTGAGCCGTTGTTTGATTTAATATCTAAGTGAGATTTTTGTCCTTTCCAGTTCAATTGCCCTTCTCCGTGTCTGACCCCAATTACCTGCAGCGTGCACCTAAAAATAATCAATACTAATTGCAACTTCTATGCCTAATTAGGATTATATGTTTGGTATGCATTAGAAGATTATTTGCATTTGTATAAACATCCGCTCACAGAAGTCTTTTTTTAAAAAAAAAATGATTGGATTATCGATTTTATGTATCTATATTTCTATTCTAGCAGAGATAAAAATGATTGTGGTTTATTTACATTTCTCAGCTTATTTTGAATGCACATGAGAACAACCCTAGCCTGCTTTATGAAAACAAGAAGTTTAGAAAATTTTGAGGATCTTTCTGATTCTTATGCCAGTGATTTAGAGCATTTTTTTTTCTCTACAAGAGAATAAGCTGTGGCTAAAATAATAACACTTTCAAATTGCTTACAAAACTGTTAAGGATGATTTGCACCCAGAGCCTCATCTTTTTTTGCCCCCAAACTGCTCCTAGAAAATGTTTCATTGATGGAGCAGTGTCAAGTGTTCGGAAAATTTATATCAGATATCAGCTGGACTCTCTATAGGCAAAAAAATATTACTAAATTAAATACACTAGATGGAAAATAATTTTGTCATGGCTTGAAAACTTTTATTGGTTTCTTATTCAGAATGCTGGTATTTCAAAGACTATCTTCCCATATGAATCTAGCCATACGGTTTGATAAAACCCAGCTCTGGGTACCTTTGCATTGATAAGATTGTTTCTATAACGAAACTCTGAAAGGCTGTCCCAATAACCATATTTTAGGTGCCAGCTCAATTCTGTTTTGTACTCTACAGCAGGACTGATCAATGTGAAGACAATAAGCATTGCTGAACTACAGCTTATAGTCAACCATCCCAATTTAGACTCCTAGGAGATGTAATACAGCAATATTTCAAGTACTACACATTACCCAGCCCTGCACTAAAACAGCCTTCATCAGTTTAGTGCCCACCAAATGTGTTGGGCTGCTGTATTCTCTAGCCAACTAATGGGAAATCTGTATCACACATGTTAAAGGTGATACATCATGATGTTTTGGGTGACACGTCAGTGTTCACCAACACCCGACAACAACTGTTCTCAAAAGTACGACTCTGAAAATCAATTTGATTTACTTGCATTTCATTTTTGTAATATATTGACATTTCTTTATATAATACATTGCACCACACAATTGGACTTTTTTTTTTTAAAACGAATATATAAATAATTGTTCCTCTTTTGACTGAAAAATAGGGGAATGACACAACAGCAGACTCAAGTTAGGCATTTCCTGAATTTTTGACAAAAGGTTTACCATCACTATTCTAGCCAGCAGGGTTATTTAGAGTATTGTGTATCAGGTTTGATAAGGCTGCTCTAGAAGCTCTTGATTATTGTGCTCCTTCTTGTCTTTTAATTGACATTTGTTCTGCAGATTTTAAGCTAGGACACAAACACTTTGTCTCTAAGTATGTGATGATTTTAATCTGTGTTTGGGTTATTTGTAGAAGTGTTTGCTTTGATCCTAAGTTCTCTTCCTTGAAGAGAAAACCTGCCATTTTGCAATACAGCTAGTCCTCTACTTACAACCACAATTGAGCCCAAAATTTATGTTGCTAAGTGAGACATTTGTTAAGTGAGTTTTACTCCATTTTATGTCCTTTTTCACTGCACTTGTTAAGTTAGTAACACGGTTGTTAAGTGAATCTGGCTTGTCAGAAGGTCGTAAAAAGTGATCACACAACCTCAAGATCCTGCAACTATCATAAATATGAACCAGTTGCCAAGCATCCAAATTTTGATCACATGATCATGAGGATGCCGCAATGGTTGTAAGTTGAAAAATAGTCATAAGTCACTGGTTTCCGTGCCATTGTAACTTTGAACAGTCACTAAATGAACTGTTGTAAGTTGAGGATTATCCGTAAAGGACTTTTTGGGAATGGTATCAAGAACTGCAGATGGATAAGTGGAATTGTTAATAAGAACCCCATGCATCCTTGGAGGACCATTCTACAAATTCTGAAATAAGCATCCAAATGTATATGTAGATGGATTTGTCAGGCATTACGGTCAGTGGTGGGATTCAGATACGTGAACAACCGGTTCTCTGTGTAGATGCCACTTCCGGAAGTCTATTCTGGGCCTGGGCAACAAAACATTAGCTACCGGTTCTGCCGAATGGTATGAACTGGCTGAATCCCACCACTGATTACGGCCCTCTTACAGTAAATAAATATGATATAGTAACAGGAAAGGGTTGAGAGACCAGTTTTCACACTATTTAGATAATATTGTAGGCTAAATTTTGGGAATGCTATATGCATAGATACCAATATAATTTCCTAGAATCAATTATAAAAAGTGACAGATACTACATATTTAGTAGTAAAAGATATACAGAAAGCTGGTCCTGAATCACAAATTGATCAGCTTAAAGATCTTTAGAGAAGAAGTGTCATTAATCAAGGAGCATCTGAAATTCTACACATTAATACCCTTTGGGTCATTACATGGTACATCTTAAATAAACATCTACAGACCATAATGTAAATATGTATTGGCATCCTGTTGAAATGTTCTGCTTAAATGAATCATGGCCCAATAATTTATAAGGTCAGGCATGCACCAATAAAAAGCTCAGCTAAGCATGATGTACCCTATGAAAATACTTTATTAAAGCACTACTAGCTGACTCTCTTGGGTGATAGATTAGGGATACTTTCTCAAATATGGTATGGAACCAGAATTAAATAAAAAAGCAGATATTCCAAACTAAGAAAAATTCTACTTTCCAATATGAAAATAGGGGAAAAAGTGTTCTTGCACAAGTTCCACTGAAAATAGCACACCAGGATTTAAATTGCTGCTTTTCTTAGAAAAATACCAAGGTGACAGTAGTGACCAGGAAAGGATCGAGAGACCTAACTTCAACTATTTAGCTGAGAAAATTGAGGTCTGCAATGATCCATGCCATTTTCACTTAATGTAAGATGCACAACACTCTTTGTATTTTGGTAAGCATAACTCAGTGGAATATATAAAGGTCAGAAGACACCCTGAGATTTTCAAGAAATAAAAACCTTCAAGGTTCTTTCCCACAGTGGCTCATACATAAATAATAGTGACATTTTGGGTTTTCCACAGGACAGTTCTCTGAACTCTGCAGAGAACTAAATACACAGTGCACAACTGGGTTTAAGAGAGTTTGGTTTTCTGAATATTATATAATAATTTTAGGGAGACTAACCATATTATAGCTATATTAAGAATCCATGCAAATAGTTCAAGAAAATTGCAAATTTTCTTCTTTAATCCATTTTTTTAATACCTGGATGAAACCTGTCTTTGTTCAATGTAACTTTGGTCATCATATATAATTTTTATTTATTTGTTTGTTTGTTTGTTTGTTTTATAATGATAAAGGATAAAAGAAGCTGAACTTAACAGTGCAAGTTTCTTGTTTGGAAATCCTGAGGAAGATTGAAAATAGAGCAAGTAAACTCACCCCTCACACGAAAGGAAAGGAAAGGAAAGGAAAGGAAAGGAAAGGAAAGGAAAGGAAAGGAAGACACCAAGCAGATAATCTGTTACATATTCCTCCTGGGTACCTGAACCTTTATATAAGTAGTAAGTAAGTAAGTAAGTAAGTAAGTAAGTAAGTAAGGAAGGAAGGAAGGAAGGAAGGAAGGAAGGAAGGAAGGAAGGAAGAATTGAAGAATATTATTTTGTTTCTATTGTTCAGAAACCAGACCTCCCCTTTCAATAATACAATGATTTTGGAAACTACACAGTAACACATTCCTCTCCAGATCATAACAATCTGATCTCTCCAGAATGGTACAGCAGTTTTCCAGGGACCAATTATTTCAAGCAAAATTGGTTTGTCTACCTGTATATTCATTCCATATACATGTAAAATTTTACACCATTCATGATTGTGAAGGCAGGTGGATTATACCTTTGAATCATTGTTGACTCCTGGCTGTTGATTAGTCCCTGCAGTTTTCCTGGAAAGATTTTAGAAGTGGTTTGCCGCTGCCTGCTTCCTAGGGCTGAGGGAGAGTCACTGGCCCAAGGTCACTCAGCTGGCTTCATGCCTAAAATGGGACTAAAAGTTGTGGTCTCCCACTTTCCAGCTTGGTGCTTCACCACTACACCAAAATACTGTAGTTCTGTATGATTGTTAAGAGTAAAGACAATCACACTCATGAAAGTTGTATATTACATGGCAGGAATAGACATATATGAAAATCATGGGTCAAGATAATTAAATATGATGCTATTTAAAAGTAAGATATTAATCTGTTGAACAAGCTGGAGGAACAACTCTGAAGATGCATCATGCTTCAGATATCGTTTAGGCTAGAGTTAACCATGTCTTTTTTTCTTAACTTTAAAAGCCTTCTAGGTATGTAAACTGTAGTCTAGTGAGAAGTCTGGCAAGCCACTAAATCCACTGCAATCAGATCGATCAGTTAGATGGCTGGCTGGGGAATTCTGGGAGTTGGAATCCACACATTTAAAGTTGCTAAGATTGAGAAACACTACCTTTGATGTTGAATGACTGCAGCTCTGATCTGCTTCAACTCTTTTACCTCAAATTTCTCTACCACTTTAGAAATTTACCACTTCTCCATTTTAGATTTTAGATAAAATGAAGGCTCTATTGGAGCATTTAGGGAATGGAATGGAATGGAATGGAATGGAATGGAAATAGAATGGAATGGAATGGAATGGAATAGAATTAGAATAGAATAGAATAGAATAGAATAGAATAGAATAGAATAGAATAGAATAGAATAGAATAGAATAGAATAGAATAGAATAGAATAGAATAGAATAGAATCTGGAAGGGACCTTGGAGGTGTTCTAGTCCAGGCGTCTGCTCAAGCAGGAGAACCTATACCATTTCAGACAAATGGTTGTCTGAACTAGGAGTAATCCCATTTCAAATATTCCAAATAAAGCTCAGCCCTACTAATGTCACTTAAATAATGCCTATCTCCATTTTAAGAAATTTGGATATGCAACACAGATGAACCTTTGAACCTTCGCTTAACAGCACTTCTACTTAGAATGGCATTTATACAAACAAGAATCCTGATTGTATTATCACTTTTATTACATTTATTTAGTAAGCCCTTTCAAATAAAACCTTTTCAAAAATAATACAGAGGCGTACTTGCCTATCTGTTGCAGCATAAAAATGATTTTTCTTGTTTACCTTTAAACTGCCACTTTTAAAAACAAGATGGTTCATTTTCTCTCCTGTTTCTTTTGTCCTATTTCATATTCCATTCTTTTGTCACCTTTAGCTTTGAGCTAGCTTAACATCAACTGTTTCTTCACACTTTGAAGAATTTCCTCATTCATTTACATTTTTCTTTCTTTACTCATTTACATTATATAAACAGAAAGTGTTAACAATGCTGTCGTTTGCTGCCTAACCAGCTTCTTGTCTGTATTTTAGTTTTTTTCTTAAGTTTATATAAAGAAATGTGTGACATTGTAACATTTTCAGAAAGATTCTAGGTTTATTATCTTTATAATTAGAAATTAAGGATAAATGGAATAACAATTAGGTAAAGATTACTAGGTCATAAGAATATTAAGCAAAAGTACAAGAGTTCTCACACATGAGAAACTAAATTCTTAATTTCCCTGATAGCCATGAAACTATCTGCTCCCTTTTTTTCTCTCAAATAACAAAATTGTGTTCATTAGTTTCAACTTTGGTAGTGTATTCCTGACTGTATAAATCTTGGATAGAACAAAAAGGGACAAGGAATATGTCTCCCTGCAGAGAAGTTACAATTTCATATTATTTCATAATTAATATTATGAACGTTTTATGTCTACAAAGATGAAACTATTGAGTTCAAAGTGCTTACTGAAAGTGCTCAGTAAGTTTGCATAGTATTTATAGCTATTATTTCTTAATACAGCAATTCTAAACATTTATAAAACGTAAATCCCACTATAAAATTTCTTATAAGGCTGCCCTGTTTCTTCTTAGTCTTCAGCTGGTCTTATATTTCTCCCTTTTACACAATTTTTGAGTAGGCAAAGGTTAACTAAATTTTATTTATTTGTTTGTTTGTTTGTTTGTTTAATGTAGCTGCCAGTTTCCCACAAAAGGAATTTTGGTTGGTGCAAAATAAATCAGCCAAGATGCTTTCACTCTTTGTAAAATGCAATATCCTTTTGAATATCTCTTAACTCCAAGAGATACATTTTAATCTGTACTAACAATAGCAGGATCTATTTCCTGCTATTGTATTCTTGAAGTGTATCCTTAAACTTCATTTGAAATATTATTGTGTGACTAAAGATATGACAAGCTGGAAAGATCAATGGCTTTCTGCTCTTCAGGGTTTTTTTCCTACTTCTCTGTCTCTATCTTGTTCACGTAGCTCTGTGGGCTAGAGATGGCAGAAATATTTCGTTCTATAATCAGAACTGACATCAAAGTAACTCTATGGAAGACAATGAAGACATATCCTATAGAAAAGTCTGTTGGAACAAGACTTGGGCAGAATATTGTCTTTCTTCTAAATGCCCTCATTAATGTTGTGATAGAGAATTGAAGGAGATATTTTATATGCTGCTCAGAAAATCAGATTTAGTGAAAATATTGGCTCCCTCTAGCATTTTTACTCACTGTGAAATCTTACAATGCATCCCCGATAAATGGAGTCTAGCATGATCACGAAGTCTTTATATTCCATCCAGCTATGCCTGGATAATAACTATTGCAGAGTTAATTTATACAATAATTTCATTTTATAAAAGTATGGAGAAGGATAACAAGGTTATGTTCATGTTTCAAATTTCTTTTCAAAATCCAAAAGGGATTGTCTGTATTGATTGTCAAGAAATCCTGGTTCTGCCTAATGAATAAGCATTAGTTTTCGAAGATTGCCCTTGTCCCCAAAGATCCGCTATACATTTGGAATGGCTTGATTGGAGCATAAGCAACTCTAGTTTGTGTTTTATTTCTTGTATAGAAATACTTTTTTTTATTGGTCTTGCTTGTTTCTTTCATTTTCTCCTTATTTGATTGATTAATATAGCAACAAATCTGAGGTCTTCCAAATGTACCTGCAGTTATTAGGATTCAACAACTTGACATTGGCGTAGAGCTGATGCAATATTTATTTTGTTATATGCACATTCATTCATTCATTTTGCTGGTGGAAAGCATTTCCATCACTCAGTAGCATGAAATGGAAAAGAATGGGAGGAAAACAAGACAGCCGAAACAGAAGCCATAAGACAAAATATGGATGGATCAAAAGACAGGAAAATATGTATATTGATAACCAGCAAGATTTCAATATTTTTCAGTGGCTAAAAATAAAAAAATAATTTGATCAGGCTACCAAGAGCTAGATTACAGAGAAGAATATAAAGAGCATCCTTTGCTTTTGACAGAATAGGATGAGGAAACTATTTGATAAGCCAGAATGACAAATAAATTAGTAAATCTTGTTAGGTTTAGATACAGGTAATTTGATGTGATGTCAATAGGTAAAGCCAACCTCCCCAAATTGTTTCACTTTGTTGGAGAACAAGATAACTACACCACCCTTTCTAATATTTAAAAGCTGAATGGATTAAAAGTTTATTCCTACCTCAATTCATTCATTCATTCATGTTATTTGTTTCTGTGCCAGTCTGTCAACTGAGTCTGACCATCATAAAACTGCTAAGAAACAAGACTTGGTACAGTAAAGTTGAAATATATACTGCAAACCCACAAAAAGAAGAAAACAACAGCAATCTGACATTCGATCCCTATTAAACATTAGATGACATTTTTTCAGGAGACACAGTCAATCTTCCATTATGACTCTATAAGCTCTTGAAAAGAGCCAGAGCTTCGTGTTTCTCTGGAAAGTTAACATGATCCTCCACAACACCTGAGGGCAAATGAAGGGGGAGGTTACAGATGCAAAACACAGCTTTCTTTGAAAAAGGGATAATTGGGGTGACTAGGGAAGTAAAAGCTAAGTACTGTAGCTAATAGCTTTTTCTTGAGGAGTTTGCTTCAGATTTTTGGCTAATGATAGACCAGCCCTGGTGACAGAAGCACAGAATAGTTATCATACAAAGCTAGCTAAATCTCCTATGAACAGGAGATCTTAGAAAGTTTCCAGAAGCCATTTGGCAATTTCTGGGAGTTATAGTGGATGAGGACTTCTTGGGTTCTATGGACTCCCTTTGGTCTGATTATTCTTCATTCTTGCTTCAAAAGAATCAAATCAATTTTTTTCACAGGAGAGGATCAGATATATATCCAATGTTATAGTGGGGAAGGAAACATGCTACAGATATCTAAGGAATGCTGAAAAGAAATCTGACATTGTGGAAGAGATCTCTCTTCTTTACATAAAAGAATGAAAACTATGTATTTTGATGCCGGGCCTTGGGGGAGTGGGAGGTGTGAAATGGAGGAGAAAAAGCCAGTGATGTTAAGGATAAGTGCCGAGGGGATTATTCTGCCCTAAGAAAAACAATGTAAACGTGCTGATGTTTTATAGTGTGCTGTACAGGAACAGTTATAAAAACTGCCAGAACAATAATAGGATTCTACTAGGAGTTATTCACGGTGAAAACATGAGCATACGTCTGTTCATTGAAGTCCAGAGTTGAGACTTCAATTTGGGCAATGGGAGCAGAGCCTCCCAGCTTCACGGATAACCAGAGCAATGGGCAAAGGTAAGTTACTAGAGCCACGCGTAGCAGATACAGAGAAATATTTCATAGAGGTTTACCTACCAGTGCAGCTTCAGAGGTAAACGGATGCTTCACAAGAATGGAAATCTCTTTTGTGTTATCTTAAATATAGCCTACACTGAAGGTCATTCATATCTGAGTGATGTTGGTGAGTTCTTGCAAGGGGGAGAAGATTTGGAGATTGGGCTGTCTAATATTAAACTTCTGTTTCATGTGCCTCATATCAGGGACTTTGATAAACAATTATTAGCAGCAGATCCATCCAAAGATGCTTCTGTGTAAAATCTGCACGTTCTGTGCGGTCTGATCTCAGCCCTAGCAAGGAGATGATGGCAAGCCTTTTCTAAAAAAAAAAAAAAAGAGCATGTCGAGAAAATTGCAGGAATTAATCTAGGCACTTGCCAGGATTAAACACTGACTTTGAGGCACTCCAAAAAACTGATCTAAGCTTCATTCATAGTATCCTGCAAACAGAATGACTGGTTTTCTAACACAATATCAGAAGAAAGTAGATGGGTACCTTCTATCTGTATAACAGGATGATTGTCTCCCTATGCACCATGATTGTAAGCAGAAAAAATATTTTGGGTTTTAAAACATGCTTAACATGCAAACGTCATAGGTTTTTGGGTGTGATCTAGCCATAATACACTTTTGTAATGTTTATAATTGTTTTTTTATTTTATTTTAACCCTGTTCACTGCCCAGAATCACTTGTTGAGATAGGCGGCCATATAAATGGAAGGAATGAATGAATGCATGAATGAATGAATTGGTATTCTAAATTCACCAGATTATTATAAGAAAAATCGTTTGTTCAAACACAATATATGTGCTATATTTTGATCCTGTTTCAACATGGGTCTTGTTCTGTTCACACAGCAGACATGGAGGCGAGGCAGTTTGTCCAAAAGATGTTTCTTTATTGACACATTCACTGAACAGAAGCATAGAGAGAGATTGAACAGAACTGAGCAGAATCAGGCAACAAGCCCTTTTATACTCCCCTTGCAAGGGGATGCTCAACCAATGGTTGCAGGCTATTCTCCCACCTCGTGCATGCTGCCTCGTGCATGCGCGCGAGGCTGGAGACAGCCTGTCTGGGTCCTGGGAAGACACATGGTCTGTCCGGGTCTCTGCAACCTCTTTGCAGACTTCCTGAGCCTTGCTGAATGACTCAGCAAGGCCCAGTCTCTCTGCAGCCTTTCTGAGCCTTGCTGAATGACTCAGCAAGGCCCAGGACATAACAGGTCTCAGTGTAGTTTCAAATTGCCTAATAGTAGAATAATTCTTTTCAATAACATCACAAAAATGTCAAGACACAGCCAGGAATGTTTCATCCAAGAGAAGGGGGTCTGTTGAAGTGATTTATACTGTAGATAACATCTTGCTTGACTGATTTTACATATCTTAGATATCAGACAGCTTGATCTGGAGATGCCAGAAATTGAACCATGAGCTTCTTTACAGAAAATATGTGTTCTGCCACTAGATTGTAGCTGCAAGTCCACAGCTTAACATTATCGTCTTCCCCTAATGTGAATAAGGGCCAAATAATCCAATATGGGCAATTACTACCATTTACTTTATCCTATAATACCACTTGTTATTTGATTTATCATTTGCTGCCCCACTCCAAAAGACTATTATTGCCTATGCCTGTCTCTTCTTCAAAAACATTAATTTACAAATTGTAGAAATATTGTACAAACCAGGAATAATGTTGTCCATCATTTTCATACCAGAACTGGTTGAGGGGTTGTGGAGATGGTTACCAGCATCAAATTCCTGGGTGTGCAGCTAACGAGTAGGCTGGCTTGGTCGCTCAACAGTGAGAAACTGGTAAAGCGGGCACAGCAGCGCCTGCATTTTCTGCGTCGCATGAGAAAAGCACATCATTCTTCCCCTGTCCTGACCACTTTCTACAGGGGGACAATCGAGAGCATCCTGTCATACAGCATCACAGTCTGATTTGGAAGCATCACTGCTTCAGACAGGAAGGTGGTGCAGAGAGTGGTGAAAATGGCCGAAAAGATCATTGGCAGTCCCCTCCCTCCCATCCAGGACATAGCACAGAAGCGCTGCTTGAGCAGGGTCCGTAAGATTATCTGGGACACTACACATCCTCTTCATGACCTGTTTTCCTTGTTACCTTCTGGGAGGAGGCTTCGTGGTATCCACAGCAGAACATCCAGATTCAGCCATAGTTTTATTCCATACAGCATTAAACTTGTGAACTCTCAAGCTTCCTCCTTCCGTCATATATTCAAGATGGACAGTATTTAATATTTATTTGTTATGTATATGTAGGGGTGTGGGTCTATACATATGTTATATATAATATGTTTTAGGTGTGTGTCATGTATGTGTTTCACTTTGATGTGTGCCGTTGTGCCCACAGTAAAAAAATGACAATAAAGGTTATCTTATCTTATCTGATGTGGAGGATTCCTGAGATAAAGTATATGAACTGAAAAAGTCCTTGCTGCTCACTGTACTTGCTAGTTTTCTTGCAGATATTTCATTACCCAAACTAGGTAACATCATCAGTGCACTGATGATCATCATCATGAGCATTGATGATGTTACCTAGTTTGGCTAATGAAACACCTACGAGAAAACAACCAAGCTCAGAGAGCACCAAGGACCTCCTCATTTCAATCCTAAACTACAAATATTGTCCTTTATTAATATATGAACTGCAGACTTCAGTGCATTTTAGTGCATAGTGGAACGACTTTTATTCATAAGGATTTCAGTGTGGTAAAAAACAGGCCAACTTGAAAACAGTATTTTGCAAATTACAGATGTTATGAAGCTGACTTCACTTATATTTCATGAGGAAAAACAACATTGATCAAATGGATTGATATTGAAAATGCAGTGGGAAGATTAGCTGGATAGCTTGCTACAATGGAATGTAATTTTTCTTTCTCTCAGATCATGACTTAATGATCTGAGAAAACTTTTCAAACTGAAAGCAGCATCAAAATACATCTGTGTTACCAGTTATATTCAGTTAATGCTCTTAGTATTTTGTACCTAGGCCTGCAATTAATATTTTCTTTGCTGAATCAATAGAACAATACTCTGAAAAGATGAGATGATATAGGCTAGAACCACCTTTTTAAAAAAGTATTAAGTTCAGTTCTGAAAATTAATTAGTACAAAGACTAAAATGTTTATGCACTATACCTATTTTACTAAAATGTTACTCCATAATAAAATATTATTATTACAAGTAGTCCTCGGCCTACAACAGTTCATATGGTGACCGTTCAAAGTTACAATGGCACTGAACAAAATGACTTATGACCATTTTTCACACTTACGACTTTTGTAGATCCCCACGGTCATGTGGTCAAAATTCAGATGCTTGGAAACTGGTTCATACTTATGACTGTTGCTGTGTCCCAGGGTCATGTGATCACTTTTACGACCTTCTGACAAGCAAGCAAAGTCAATACGGAAGCCATATTCACTTAATCATGTTACTAACTTGTCAAGTGCAGTGAGTCTTAACAACTTAACAACTGTGGCAAACAAGGTTGTAAAATGGGCCAAAATTCATTTAACAAATGTCTCACTTAGCAACAGAATTTTTGGACTCAGTTATGGTCGTAAGTCAAGGATTACCTGTATTTGTTAGACAATATATATTATATTATGGACCATGCATGGCAATTTTATCAAACTTTGGAACCTTTATTAACCAAAATACAGAGTCTTCAAGGATTATAAGAAGACTGGTGATAAGTTCAGCCTGTTTAGCAGGATAGTGGTAGCTTAAGGATTCTTTTTAAATAATATATAAAGCCCCAAACTACTTAGTATTCTTAAATTAATGTTTAACATTGCAGAACAATAAAGATAAATGCACAGAAACCCAACCATATTGTTCTGCTGAAAATTGGTAATTTGTTAGCTCAAATTATTCAAAAGTTATAAATATTAAGGGCTTCTGCCAACTGCATAGCAACAACAGAACCATTGTACCAACTCTGCTGTAGAAATAGTTCTTACAGATGATTGACTATAATGCAGAGAGAGGGACAAAATAAGAGAAACCAGGCTGTCTTTTCCAGATGGTTTTGAGACACTATATGGAAGGACTCTACAGAACCAGTCTTTTAATTCTGGACTGTTCTAGATCACTGTTAGAAGTCCCTTCTGTTGATTCCCCACTAATAAGAAATGCAAGAATTCCCACTGAGGAACAAATAGACCAAAAAAAAAAAAGGAACACAGTTATTATCTTACATTTCTCATTCCTAATTTAAACGCTAAGTACAGCATGATTCCAAAGAAACTGTAAATGATCCAAAATACAGTCAATTGCCACCAAACCAATTTTAATCTCGTCCAAGAATAAATATTCATTCTTGATCATTTATCATCCTGCAGTAATACTTTACATCACTGAGTAGGGAGGAAACTATTGCTCTATTTTTCAGGATTTATTCTGCTTCTTAGTTCTTCATTTTTAGATATCCTGATATATTACAAATTCAAGGGACCTTTAGTATACATCATTTTTATATCTATCTATCCATCCATCCATCCATCCATCCATCCATCCATCCATCCATCCATCCATCCATCATCTATCTATCTATCTATCTATCTATCTATCTATCTATCTATCTATCTATCTATCTATCTATCTATCTATCTATCTATCTATCTATCTATGAAATTCATCTTGTTATGTGCTCCTGGCCACTTTCCTTCGTGACCAGAGGCAAGCTCGCCTGACCAATAACCAGCCAAGACACAGCCAAGGCCTTTTGTTTCATTTATTGCAATAAGAGGGAAGAGAAGCTATCAAAGCTTGGTTCCCTCCAAAGTTCTAACCCAAAATATTTCCTTCTTTATACAGCCCTGTCCCAGCCGCCACATCCCTCCTCTTTCCCCATTGGCTGAGGTACTATGAGGTTACACTCTTTCCGTCCGCTTCTTACACATTTCCTGCTAACATATTAAATCATATTCACATATACAATAATAATAAGAAAGATTAGACATTTAAATAGTTATTTTGAGCTCTGTGGATATTTATGTCCCCCTTTTAGAACAATAGGTTCTTTTCTGTTTTTCAATTCAGTATGCCTTTCCTCTTATCTTATTTAGCTTGTTTTCCTGTTTTCAATTCAGTATGCCTTTCCTGGCTAGCCATTTCCTCTTACAGCTGTTTTTTATAGTTTGTCTTCTTCCTTTTCCCACTCTAAGACCCAACTAATTTTTGCCTACAAGTTTATCTTACTTCCTCCCTTTATGTTATCCTTTCCTGATTCCCATCCATTGTACTTGTTTTTCTATTCAATTAGTTTCCATTGTATTGTAGGTTTAGCTGTCTCTGAAGATTCATCATATTGATACATATTTATCAATCTGAACTACTGACAAGAAACTGCTTTTGATCATTTTTGAGTTTCATCATAGCATTTCCCTCTCTCCCACATAGTGTGAGTATCGGTTTAGTTTACAAGATATCATTTGAATCAGCTCATTTTGGTGAAATAATGCAAGGACACATGCCTCATCTAATCTGGCATTAGGCTGAAGGCACATGTGAGAAGAATAATGGGTAGTGAGCATTAGAAAAGAAGAGGAAAATAAAGGAGAAAATTAGATGATAACTTGTGAGATGAGCAAAGGGAAAAAAACGAAGCAGCCATCAGTTTTTAAAACACACAAACTACAAAAAAAATGAAGACGGAAAAAGAAAATCCATTCCCAATCTCTAACACAGAAAAACAGCAGCAATTTCAGGGACTGACATTTAATGTTTTTCTGCATTGCAACTTTCAATTCATCTCCCATGTGTGAGCTGGCTGGAGTTGAAGCCTGCTTAAGAAACCTGTTTCCAAATTGGATTGTAAAGAAGGCACAATTAGCAGAAGTGTCAAAACTGGCTTGTTTGGTCAGCAATAAAACAATAAGTACTTTTAACAAAGACTGGAAACCTTTTATGAATTTTTGTTGTTTTTGTTGTTGAAAATGGGGAGTGGAAAAGAAAAATGGTGATTTGCTGATTGAAAAAAGGATTGAATATGAGTCAGAAGGGATCTTTGTAATGTAAACTTAGAGAGGAGGGATGATAAGCTTGTTTGTAGTTACTGCAAAGAAAATTGGAAGTCATTTCTTCAATTATCTTTCTTTTTTTAAAAAAATTCTCTAGCAGAATTACTTTTTGCAGTCCTTCCTTTATCTTTCTTCTTTTTTCTAACTTTTCTTTGTGTATTCCTCATTTAGCTTTTATCTATGTAAAATGAGAGTCCCCTTGAAGGGGAGGTGGGTGGCATAAAAATTTAATGAATAAAATAAATATAAATAAAACGTTCAGCAAAAATATGAGAGAGATAGAGACAGAAACCAAGGACAAGTTATTTTACAACCAATAAGGCAGGGCTTTTCAACCGGTGGTACGCGTACCACTTGTGGTACATTAATGAGTGGCAGGTGGTACGCAGCCCTGCCTAGCCAAGTGTAGTGGGGGAGGGAAAGAGCCAGCGCAGGCAAGGACTTACAGTGAGAGAGTCCTCTGGAGCTGCAGATTGGCTGGGCTGGGGTGAGACAAAGGCCCCAGGCTCACTTCTGGCTCACCCTCCCCCATGAGAAAGGAGGAGGAGGGGGGCGGAAAGGAGAGGCCATAAAAGGAGGCAGTTTGGGCGGGAGAGGGAGAGAGAAAAAAAGCAGCAGCCTTGGGAGGAGGTGGAGTCAGCTGCACCGAAGGGAAAAAAGGAGGAGGAGGAGGAGGGTGGGGGGAGAGGAGAGGAGATCAAGCAGCCACCTGTGCTGGCAGCAGCAAACAGGCAAGAAATGCAGTGGGGGAGGGGTCACCCTCCAAAAGGAATGAAAAGCAGCAATGGCTGGAGGTGAGGCACGAGGGAGGGAGATGGAGAGTGGAAGGATTCTTATGTGCTTTTGTGACTTTGAAGTTCTGGGATTTGTGCAACGTGGGCTTTGTGTTCTTAAGGAGTGTTTGGCAATTTCTATTTGGCTGATGGCTGATGTCTCGTGTTAGCTTCTATTGCTCTCCTATTGTTAGCTGTAAGTTTTGCTGCAAGGGATTTTGAAGTAGCCAGTAGCTAATTCTTAAAGGGGAATGTGCCTTTTTAAGCTAGTTCACTCAGCAGTTTGTCTTTTCTGTCTCTGGAGGCTTTTCCTTGTTTGATGGATATATGGAAGAGAGAAAATATGGGGGGGGGGTTCAAATTCTTTCTTCAGAAGGAGGTGGGCATGAGATAGAGGAAGGCAGGGAAGGAGGGAGGGAGGGAACTTAGCACTTGGCCACCAGCAGCCCTGCCATTGACTTTGCTTGTCAAAAGGTTGCAAAAGGGGATCACATGACCCTGGAACACTGTGACCATCATAAATATGAATCAGTTGCCAAGCATCCAAATATAAATCACATGACCCTGGGCATGCTGCAATGGTCATAAGTGTGAAAAATGGTCATAAGTCATTTCAGTGCAATTGCAACTTTGAACAGGGTTGGTGTTTTTTTTTGGTCATCAAGTTTTTGCCACCTTGCTAGGTGGTACTCGAATATTGCCATATCCTAAAAGTGGTACAATCGGTGAAAAGGTTGAAAAGCCCTGCAATAAGGAATACAGATAGTAATCTGTGGGTCCCCGTGTCTGACAAGAGAACTCTGTCATGCAGGATATATAAAAAGGAATGGATGCCAGACAAGTTCATTCTTGCTCTAAGAATTTGACCCTGTATCCCACTTTGAACAGTGACAATTATAAACACATTCATAATCAATAACATTGTGTCATGGTTTATAAAGACATACTATTTGTGGATCAAAACTCATTCAACAATGTAATAAAGGTTACAACCCCAGGAAGATATACTGTACATTATGAAAAAAATAGTTGTGGCAAGTATACAAGAAAGAAAATGCAACAATGAAGGGTACTGCAACTGCATACATTGACTGCTACACTAAGCAGCCAAGCAAAGGCAGAGTCACACTTGGTATAAGTGTGTAGGAAGCACACAGAACAATACATTTCCCCCTTCATAGGAAAGCAAGCACTGATTGCTTTCCTTTCTGTGGACAGATGATTTCACAACAAGGGAAAAAACAATAGTTTTACAGTATCTTCTTTCTGTCACATGGACTGGAATTTGAAACTTAGCAGGATTCTTGTCAATTTTATCCAGTCTCATAAATGTTCCTGTCTCTGTTCTTCTGCTAAGCCTACTTGGAAACAAAAATAGGGAGGCTTACAATCACTTAGGCTAGAAGGAAAAACTTGGCACAACCCTTATCAATTTCTTCCAATTAAACGTAAAAACAAACAAAGGAATCTCTAGCATGGGCATCATTACCAAACCTGGTTTTCAAAAATGGTCCATTTTTCATGGCTGGCAAACAAAGCAGCAGCAGCAGCCAAGTGACATGGCAGCATCTGTGTAGGTTGGAATGAAGCCCATCAGGTGGATCAGCAGATGGTGTGCCCTGAAGATGATGCCCTTTCCAAGAAGTAGGCAGCACATCCATGTAGAAGCAGAAGCAGAAAATGTGGAGCACCCTTATACATGCTCCAGTTCAGGACTTGCTTGTTCAGGGCAGTCTAAATGACTAGTGCAAAGACAAAGTGTATGTAGAAGCTCCCTGGCATACTTCCTGGTATTTTGAAGGACACAATGTAGCTGATCTTGAAAAGATCTCCACATGACACAGATTACACGAGTAATGTGCCTTCAGAATACAATGTACTGAACTGGAATAGATAAACCAACTTGCCTCAGTGGGCAATACTGGTGGAATAGATTCCTGTCTTGTTCACGTGTTCACATTTGTGGGTCATGGAGAAAACTGCCAAAGTTCAAGCAGACATTGTAGGAGCCCAGCCTCATTAATTGAGGCAAGCACTAAACTCCCTTTTTACGACCCTGTGGTCCCTTAATTCGGGATAGAGTCGGGATGACTGGATGAAGCTGAGTGTTTGCTGGCCGAATGCCCTTCCTGATGCCTACATGGAGTTTGCAGCAGATTTCTTTTCTTTGAGCCCTAAAAGAGAAACATCTGCTGCTACCTTCAACTTCAAAGGTTGAACTCTCAACCTTTGAAGTGGGAGGCGAGCATTTTTATCACTAGGCCACCATGCCACTAATTGAGGCAAACACTAACGGATAAAAATATAATAAGTGACATTGTTTTGGTTTGTTTTATTTTCTACCTTGCTAAACATTTTCATGGATTGCTGTCTGGGGAAGAGAAATGTGCTTGGAACCTATTTTTCCAGTAGTACTTTTCCATCAATTAAAAAAAAAAACATCAGTTTTAGTTTGAATAGAATAGAATAGAGTAGAGCTGGAAGGGACCTTGAAGGTCTTCTAGTCCAGCCCCCTGCTCAAGCAGGAGAACCTATATCATCTCAGACAGGTGATTGTCCAGTCTCTTCTTAAAAATCTCCAGTGATGGAGCACCCATGATTTATGGAGGCAAGCTGTTCCACTGGTTGATTGTCCTCACTGTTAGGAAGTTTCTCCATAATTCCAGGTTGCTTCTCTCTTTGATCTCTCTCTTCCTTGTGGCAGCCCCTCAAATACTGGAATACTGATGCCAAACCCAAGTCCCGCAGCCGTTCTTCGTATGTTTTAGTCTCCAGGCCTTTGATCATCTTAGTTGCCTTCTCTGAATTTTTTCCAAACTGTCAACATCTTTTTTGTGATATGGTGATCAAAATTGGCTGCAGTATTCCAGATGTAGTCTTACTAGGTTTTTACTAGGTTTTTATAAAGCAGTTTAATTTGACTTTTCTTCTATTGAAACTATACTATTATCCCTCTATCTTTAAGTTTTAGTATGAGTAAATTAAAGTTAAATTGTTTCATAAATAGGGAAAAAGAACAGAAATAGAGTATAATATTTCAAGTGGAAAGATAGATTTCTAACTATGTATATTTTAAATATATCTTTCCAACCTCACCTATTCAGCATTGCCCAGGGAATCTGACTCTGCTCTGCTGAGTTAATGCTACCAGATTGTATTAACTGCTTGCTTTTTGTTTTTAAATTTAATGGCCCACTTTTGAAGCTGTAGGGGAGTTTTAATGCTAATGGGAACATATTTTCAATTGCTATCGCCTAGTTTTGCCACCTAGCTGGTTTTATGACCGGTTTATTTATTTATTTTTTAAAGCTAGCTTGCATGTTATCCAGTGGGCAGTTTCACATTTTTTTAATTCTAATTTATAGCCCATTCTATCCCTTGGGCTCCAGTTGATTAGGAATCATATTAGTAAAAAAAGAAAAAGAAAAAAAATTCCTTACCTTTAAGGCAAACAATTAATAGACCTAGCATGAAAAAAAGAGGTCAAACAAAACAAATCAGAAAACATTTAATCGTGCTATTTATAAATAGACTATCCTAGAATTTAAGAAGCTGTCCCTTTACACTCACTCTTCTTTGTACCTGTTATTTGCTATTTTTCTCCTGTACACAGCAGTGAATTCTCACTCACATCCTGGGAAAAAGGATGGGAGTAGTTCAGTTTCTAATCTAGCTAGGCAATGATAATGTAAAAAAATAATTTTATTCAAATTTAGCAAATTAGAATGACCTGTATGCTCCTGAACATATTTGATTTGCATATGAGTTAACAAACATGCTAAAAAGTCATAATTAATCATACATTCTCTTTATGTCTAAGCTGGGCATAGTTTAGGGTTTAGTTTAACTCATAGTTTCTAAATAAGTCATAATGTAGAAACTCACCATCAAACGTTACCTTCTTTCCTAGCATTTTTTGGTTGGCATTAACTATGGTTTACTAACTTTTGGCTTGATTTTTCACTTGTGTGAGTAGAAATGTGATTTAGCATCTTGTCAAGTACAGTTGGCTTGTGTATGAAACTAAAAGAATGACCTGCCAAATTTGCATAACTTAGGGCTAAACTAGATACGATTTTAAATGAATGCCTTTAACATTCACATTGTTGCAAATAGGGTTGGGATATCTATTATTATCTGCTATCTACTTTCTTCCATTGCGCTATTCTCCCAATGGATGCTGCATTCTAAAAGCAAAAACACAGTTAGTCACATCTAGATTAACTATAAATTGAAAGGTTGAAACACCTTGATACTTGGGAATTCTGGTAGTTGAAGTCCACAGATCTTAAAGTTGCCAGAACTCTGGTCTAGTTTACCTTTGCAACCTTTTCCAATTGAATAATGTTATGAATGGCTACTTTTTAGGGATGCTAACATGGCTTTATATCCCTAACCAGTGTAGCTTGTGGTGCCATCTGAGATTCCTTTCTTTCAACATTATGGTTTTTTTTCTCATTCTAGGACAATTATCTATCGAGCTGTGAATTGAAGCTCTGAATCTATTGTAATCCATCCCAAAAAAGAGGAAAAATAAAATTGCACAAACAAATCAGTATATTCGGATGAGAACTAAAAGCCCAGTGTTGCAACAGTTCTATGTGGACCACACGTTTTGGGAAGCAGTGGGGGTGCAGTTTTTCTGTGGCCCTTAACTAGGGAAGGCATTTTCCATGCCTTTTCTCTTTCTGTGGACTGAGATATCTTTCATATGATGGTTGTCCAATCTGCATCTCTTTCTCCTGTCTCCCAAGGTTATTTCCACAGCACCCCCCTATACCATACCTCTTCCTTGAAATGTGTCTGAAAATTCAGAAAGTCCACTTAGTCTAAAATAGTGTGGCTAGATTGATATCAGGACTGATTATAGTGAACAGTTTTCTGCTTCTGAAAACAATTCCATGAGTCATTATTTTTATTTCCAAAAGCAAGTCAAGGTGCTGAAGTTTACTTTACAGTCTTACAATATTTATGATCTGAATATCTGAAATAAAACTTTCTATTACGTCAATGCAAGCCATTCAGAAAGTTGGTTTGTGAAGTGCCTTGTGAAGTCCACTGCTCAGAGCATCAAAGCAGGTGGATCATGTAGAAGCCCTCTTTTTATGCTCTGAGCGTACAGAGAACCAGGCAATGGTCTCCAATATACACACAAGTTCAGAAAAGTTGAGAAAGAGCCTTGAAGAGATAAAGCTGCCTCAACACTATAAACAATGGGTTCAGAGGGGCATTTCTGTTCAGTTGAGCACACTTTTAATATGGGGATTACTAGATATATTGGGTTTACAGTATAACTGCTATAATCCTGGTTTGAATGATCAAATCTGATTGGGCATTTTAGGGGTTAAAGTTTCAGTTCTACCAGTTACCACTGTATGGGGGAAAGTAAGCTTAATCTGTACGTCAACATATGCACAAAACATAAAAGTTTTATAAAACTTTTATTTGTTTCATGATCTCAAATTTGAGGAAACATGTCCATTCTTTTAGCAGTTGACTGAAGGCATGAGAGTTAAGTTTGGATGGATATTCCTGGGTAATATTCCTTTGGAAGGGCGTCTATTGAATAATTCCCAGCAATACTTTTTTTCATTATTCAAGCAGCTGTAAAGAAAATGTGTTCTGGCTAATGGGCCTGTTTTCCTTTTCACATTGAAATTCAAGTCACCTTCTCACTTTTTCCTTTTTCTTTGGCAGTAAAGGCCTGAAACGTATTCAACTCTACCCTTGTTAAAAGATAGCATAGATTGGGTTTGAGTTCTGTTCAAAACAGTATAAATAATTCAGAGTGTCCCAAAACTGTGTGTGGCTCCATTAGTTCATGAATCAACAGAAATGTGAACATCTTTCGGTCTAAATGCCTGGTATATTTGCTGCTTCCCTCTTCTTTCCTCTTGCCAATTTACTTCTGAAGCTAATTACTAAAAACAGGCTTGCTACTCCTCAGGGATGAAAACTGCTGTTGTCGCTCTGTCTTGGCTCCATTGGCTTTATACACTTGGAACACACTCAAATCGTTGTGAAACGTGTCAGTATAAAAATGCACTATATGGAACAGATGCCTCTACACAGTGAGCCATGTCACATTTGTTCTATTATTCTCCACAGCCAGTTTTGAACCTCTGCCTCATTTCAAAAGTTGAAAAACCCAAAGCACTGGCTTTAGAATTAGTGATATGCCAATCAGCCTAAATCAAATCTAAATCTATTCAAGAATTTTTATTTATTTATATAAATAAAATGTTATATTGCTGCCTACTTGCTCACAGCGACTCAAGGCACCTTACAGGAAATAAAAACACAATATAAAAGAAATAAAAATGATTAAAATAATAATAAAATAATAACCCCTCAAACCCCCCCCCCCCACACACACACACACACACTGGTGACAACATGCACTCATACCAGCTATTTAACGGGCTACATCCTGCTCTGGGTTTCCCAGGCCCACTGGCAGAACCACATCTTCAGGGCCTTCTGAAAGAGTGTCAGAGTTGGGGTCAGTCTAATTTCCAGAGGGAGGGAGCCACCATGGAGAAGGCCCTTCCTCTGGGTCCTGCCAGATGTATCTCCTTAGGGGACGGGACCCGCAACCTTTCTTGCCTCCCCAGTCAGGTTGATATGACCAGCAGGAGACAGTCCCTTAGATAACCTGGTCCCAAGCCATGAAGGTGACAACCAGCACCTTGAATTGTACCCGGAAGCAAATCGGCAACCAATGCAGCTCCTGCAGGAGGAGTGACACGTGTGCACCTGAGATCTGCACACAACCATGCGGGCCTCTGCATTTTGCACCAACTGGAGCTTCCAGATGCTTTTCAAGGGCAGCCCCATGTAGAGCGCATTGCAATAGTCAAGATGGGAGGTAATTAGGACATGAGAGACCATGAGTAGGAAAGGTTGGTCCAGGAAAGAGTGTAACTGGTGCACAACCTGCAGTTGTGCAAAGGCCCTCCTGGCCACAACTGCCACCTGCTCTTTGTGCAGGAGTCGCAAATCCACCAAGAACCCCTAGATTATGCGCTGGGTCTATTTGGGGCAATGTCATCCCATCCAAGACCTAAGGTGGCAATTCTCCATGGGCCAAAGAACCCCAAACCCAGAGCTACTCGGTCTTGCCAGGGTTCAGTTTCAACCCATTGCTCCCCATCCAGCCCCTAACAGCCTCCAGGCACCACATCACTTAACTCACCACAGGCTGAGACATACAGCTGAGTATCATCAGCATATTGACGATATCTCAGTCCATGGGGACGGATGATTTCACCCAACGGCTTCAGGTAGATGTTCAGTAGGAACAGAAAGAGTACGGAGGCCTGCTGGACCCCGCAAAGCAGTGGGCAAGGATCTCTTGCCTCGTATTAACACCGACTGAAAGCAGCCACAGAGGAAGGAAGTGAACCAGGATATCACAAAGTCCCTCACTCCCAACTCCCAAAGCCTCTCCAGAAGGATACCATGGTCAATAGTATCGAAAGCCACTGAGAGGTCAAGCAGAATTGGCCTACTCTCACAGGTTGCAATTGCTTATGTAACCATCCCAATTTATATATCTTCCCATATACACCTTAGTGAGTACTTTTACTAATTTATTTCTTTTTTCTAAACATATTAAGGAAAATTATACTGTATTGCAGAATATTCTGTTTGGGCAATTCACATTATTTTGCTTGGGCAAAGAACAATGGAGTTTTTTATATTGCTCCTTATATATTTATGGTTAGTAAAATAGGCATTTTCCTCATCCATGTCATTTTCATAGGCTCCCATTCTCTTATTTGCTTCCTACCCTTTTCTTTATTAGTCTGCAGTTATTTTGAAAACTCCTCTGGAAAGTTGTATATTTAAAATGGGTAAAGCTATTGTAAAAAATTATTAATGAGCAAAGAATTTTCCATAGTACTTGGGCTGTAGAACAACTTTTGAAGGATAACATTCTGGTCTGGGATATTTAGATTATTGTATTTTTCATCAGTATTTGTAAAGGCTGCATTATAAAACTTTGCTGCTTATGTTAATATACATTCTTTCATCACTCCTGTTGCTTTTTTTTTTTTTTCTCCTTAGGGCTTTATGGATATTGACCTGGGAAAATTCAAAGAAAGTGGAGCAAATGTGACTGGATTCCAGTTGGTGAATTACACAGACACCATCCCAGTCAGGATCATGCAACAGTGGAAGAACAATGATGCCAGGGAACAACCTCGGGTGGACTGGAAGAGGCCAAAGGCAAGTGGTACTGAAAACCATTTGTTTGAGGAGGTGTTTATGCCATTTTCTTGTTGCCTGTGTCAGATTAGGATTTGGGGCTTTTTTTCCCGATAGCAAATCACAGTGAAATTGGTTTCAGTGAAGTTAAATGGTAGAAAAAAATGTTTTCTTTTGCTGATCTAGGGAGGACTTTTGAAATGAAGAAATCTTCATTTTGAAACACACATACACACGCATGAATCAGTGTGGCAGTATGGTAGTAAGGTTTGGCCACACAGCCAGGTTTTTTTATTATTACAGACTGGATTTGGTATTTTTATCCACCCATCGAGTCCTTTCCAAGGACCTGGGATAGGCAGATGTTAATGTTTGATAATGTTAAAAGTATAGTCACAAGATGTAAGCTGTTCCAAGTAAAGCTGCCTTTTGCAATTGATTGATGCTGATGGTGTTCAAGTGGTGTTCCATATGTTTTTGCATTTTACCCAAGGGACCAATCACTATTTATTAATATAATTATTTATTTTACATTATAATATAATATAAAGTTATGTTATTTATGTTTATATTACATCTAAGTAAAATTATGAATATTTCAGTCTGTAGGACCTCAAAATGCATGCAAATGAAATTAATAAATTATTTATTTATTATTACATTTACTGTATGTGCTGCCACTCTCACCAAAGGCAACAGTAAACAGTTGTTTGTTCAAGCAACAAAATGCAAAAGGATATAGCAATGAGTTCCTCCTTAATAATGGCTTAACGCTGTATGAACACTAGCATGTCCGTAACTATCCCCACTTAGTTTCTCCAGATGTGCTTAACTTACAGAATATCCAGACAGAATGCCCATATACTGTTGGGGATATCATACTCTTGGGGAATTCTCACAGTCAAAGTGCAACACATCTATGGGAAATTAAGGAAAATTACCTGCAACTATTTCTCTCACATTCAGTGTTAGTGCTCAGAGAGAATATATCCTAGTTCTTTTGGGTTGTTTGGAAGCAATATTGCATGTAAGTAGGATTTCAGTCTTTTAGTAACTTAGATGTATTAATTAGCATTGGGATAACTAAAGGAAATTTCATGCCTTGTTCTTCTGTTTGGGGGACTCTGTAGCAAATTATTTAATAAGTTGGGTGCTGAATTATTGCCTTGCACTGAATTGAATAAAAGTATGGTGCTATGGAAGCTTTTGAACAAATAATTTTTAAAACAGCGTTTATCCTCAGAACATAGTGTAGATGTCATAGAAAGATACTCTGCTCCTCACCTTCTCATAGATCCTTCATTGTGAAAAACTAAGTTCTTTTTCTCACTTTACTGGGACAATATTTTAAAGATTGATAAGTTGTATAGTAGACTGAATATAGTAGGGAAAGGGGGAGGGATTTTCTAGAGTTTTCATACTAAGGCAAACAGTTTTGTTTTGTTTTTTAAAGATAACCTGCACACCCAGAAACTCACTTTGTCATGAGGCAAATCTTGAACACAGTTAAAGATAGAGTTCAAGGCTTTAACATCCTATGTATAATTTTCTAAAGCCTGCAGCAGCAAATCCTACAAATATTATAGTGCATTGGATCCATATTTATACTGTACCTACTTAAATTAGACCCACTGAAATCCAGTTGTCATTATTATTCTAGATATCTTGCATTTTCATCAAACAAAAAATGACTCTCAAGGTAGAACAGATTAATTAAAACATGGCTGAAAGCAAAATTAGCATAATAACTAGGTTGTACTTTGGAGTGTGCAGGAGTGCAAACTACTTAAAGCAGCTGCAGCTTTTCCCAGGAAATTATAATTGTCATCAATATTATTAGACATAAAAATGTACCTACAGAAGACCATGCAAGTTACCATTCAGCTACATCTAGCAAAATTCTGTATGGCTTCTCATGGCTTGTCAATTCCAGCCAAATTGGTATTTTAGTTCAGATCCCAAGAGACCATACTATATAGTAGCTAGGAGGCTCTAATCTTCTAGACATAGAAGTCAGCTGGATGGCCTTGGATCAGGCATTCCCTCTCAGCCCAATTCAGTGTCAGGCTCTGTGATAAGCTGGTTGAAAATTAAAACTCCTCTTTGCCTCGTGCACTGACAGTTTTACTTTGAGAATTGCAGCAAACAGTGCAAAATAAGTAGATTCTACAAGTGGGATAAATGCTAGGAATAGCAATCACAACTTCAGTTCAAAAACCTGCAAAATAATGCTGCTCTTTGCTTTTGAAGTGCCAGTATTACTTAACATAATTACTTTTGTGACACATTAAGTTGACATTGATATTAACCAAATAGCAATTTGGGGTGGCTGGATCCTGGAATTTGAAGATTCCTGTCTTGGAAGAAGGAACAGGCATTTCCCAAATCAAGCCTAATAGCCAACATGCTTATTTTTATCTATTTTCTAGTACACATCTGCTCTTACGTATGATGGGGTTCGGGTAATGGCAGAAGCTTTTCAGAGTCTCAGGAAACAACGGATCGATATTTCCCGTCGTGGGAATGCTGGGGATTGCCTGGCAAATCCAGCTGTTCCTTGGGGACAAGGGATTGACATCCAGAGAGCTCTACAACAGGTTAGAAAATAAAACAAAATTTAAGCCTGGACAGATTATAACATTGTTATAATAATATGAATTGCTATTCATTATTCACTATTTCATGGATTGTAAATCTGTATCACGTTGTCCTATACACAAGGATGATCACTGAATATTTATACTGAAATTGAATTTCTAAAGTAGTCTTGAAAAGTCACCTTATTTGGGAAAAGAAATCTGAATGTGAACATTTGGGGAAAATGTCTTTTTCTTTTAAGTATGGATCCTGAACTCATCAAGCTTGAATTAAAATGTTTCAGCAACCTAAAATAAGATTGCAGTGGAGAATTCATTATGCTTTCTTTTTTATAAGTGGATGCTGGCTGTATCAAAGATGCAGAAATAACATTACACAATTCTTCCTCAATTATACTGTATCAGATTGGTGATGAGCAGCACGTTTGAATGCTTCTTGTAGATAAAAGCTAGGTTGTTAGAAATAAGTTAGGTCATCTGCCTTGTCCCTTAATTTACTATTTTTCATTGTACAGGAAAAAAATTGTCTTCTTTTACCTGCTCCTCTTTTTATAGGTGCGCTTTGAAGGACTGACAGGGACTGTCCAGTTTAACGAGAAAGGACATCGAACGAATTACACCCTTCATGTTATTGAAATGAAACACGATGGGATCAGAAAGGTAAAAGTGTTTAGCTCGGGAATGGAGCTTTGTTTCTGAAAACATTGATTCTCTGGTGCAACTTTTGCCATACGCTAAAGCATTTGTATAAATAAGGCATAAAATGGATTTATTTCTGACAACTATTTTTGTATAATAGGATTGTAAAAACTTTTTCCATGAATTTCTATAGAAGTAAATTTGGGGTCTCTTCATGTTTTAGGAAACGTGGTGTTCAGATTCTTCACAGAATGGTTTGTTTTCTTCTCTGACACTTCCTGGAATCACCTTATCATGAGGTTTCAGGAAATTTAGGTGAGAGAAAAAGCCGCTTTGTGAAGAATCAAAACAAATCTAATTTTATTATTGCAATTGGAGATCAACTTTGTGAGGTGTGCTTCTGTAAGCAAACCAGTCTTCCTTAAGATTAAATGAAGTTGAAAAAGATGTCTGAGCCTCTTTCAACATTTTTAAAAGGTAAGTATAGTCCCTACGCAACTTCATCCTCTCTGGTAGATATTTCTACAGAAATCCTTAGTAAAAGGTTCTGGAATGAAAAACTAAAGAATAGAACATAATGAATTGTAAGACTTTCCCATCTCTATTGCTTTTTTAAATTAATAAGTATCTCCTATTTATTCTTGTGGTATATTTTAATTCTGCAAATCCAAAATTCATCCGTCCATATTCTTTTAATATTTAATATGAATTTAAATATAACATTTTCTCTCAAAGCATTTTAAAAAGTAGATATATTAATCTGTTAAGAACTTTGACTTGACATCCATAAAATTGAAATGTGATAACTTCTAACTGATGCAATAATCAGAAAACTGCAGATCAGAACTTTTCATACAAGTATTAACAATAGATTAATTCCCAGATGATTTCCTATCGCCAGTAAAACTCATCTATTCTCGGAATTAAAAAGATATAGAGTCATTGAAAGTTTAAAATTTTAAGGACAATTTATGCATGCTGATATGCAAAAGGAAGAGGTGAAAATATGATCAGGTCTATCTCAGAAAATATTAATAATATAAAAGATTCATATATGCTTTCATTAATCTAATGTTGTACACCTAAATATACACAAAGTACTTTACACTTTTCCTTTGTCTTCAAGATGTCTGGACAAAATCAATAATGCCACAAATTTTGAAATGTAAATAAATATTGTTGTTTCAAAAGTAGTGGATTGATTTCTCACAATGTTTACCATAAAGTTTTCTCACAAATATGGAATCTCGGGATACAGAACATTGATTTTTGCCAAAGTTGTACCATATTCTGTTGATCATTTCTAGATTGGTTATTGGAACGAAGATGAAAAATTTGTTCCAACCATCACAGATCAGCAAGGTGCAAATGACACAACAACTCTGCAGAATAGGACCTATATTGTTACAACTATTCTTGTAAGTATTCTGATACCGAGACCTTTATTTTGTACAATTTCATAAGCAAAATATTTAAAGCAAGAGCATTTTATTACTTGCCACATACTTGCAATTATCAAGCTTTTTATGATGGGAATGAAACTGGATAGCTCATCAGATATTTGTCTAGTACAGTGTTTCTCAACCATGGCAGCTTGAAGATATGTGGACTTCAATTCCCAGAATTCCCTAGCCAGCATGGAAGTTGAAGTGATTTAGTGATTAAGAAGTTGGACTGGAACTGGGGAGATCTAGATTCAAGTCCACCCTTTCAAGGAAAATTTGATGGTTTTGAATCCAGATTCTCCCCCTTGACATTTCCCTTGATACTTATGGGAACAACATGAAAGTTTCCCTATCAAACTCCAGAGAGAAAAAGTTGGATATAGAGCTAATAAATAAACAAGTTTCAATAATAAGTTGCTGGAAAAAATCGACATTGTAAAAACTGTATCTTTTCTTACCCTTGCAATGTATTTCATTAACATGTTTGACATCTTTATTTTTTCTTTTTTTTATTGCTTTATTCATTATTTTTAATGGGGAAAACTTGTCCTGAGAATATACTATAAGCTTTAATATGGAGAAATAAAAGTATATTTTTTTATATTTAAAAAGTTCCTAAATTTAGAGAACAAATTTGGTTTGCAATAATAAATTCCCCAATTCAACATTTTCAAGACGCCAGATAAACATCTGATGGAACAGAAGTAAAATGAAATTTGTTCAGCTTTAAAAGCTTGGAAAAGAAGCTTGATCATCTATCATGCTATTATTCTGTAATTATCTGAGATTCCTTGTAAACATTCCATAAACAGATGTTTTATACATGATTGGCTAGAAATTCAACTGTCTGCAAATATTCACATATTTGAATAATATGACATTTGGATAAGATGGCCATGGATATTTCTGACAGCAGCTGTTGTGATTCCTGAGGCTAAAAAAAATGTGATATGATTAAGGCTGGACATCAGACTTCTATTTCAGTTAAATTTGGGGGGTTAACAAATAAATTAGGTTATTATTTTCTGAAAAAATCCTGTGACTTCCCTGAATGACATTTTATATCTGCAAATATGACCATTATTGACATTTTATGGTAAAATAAATGCCTCTTTGGGGAGGTTTTCCATGTAGAAGCAGGTTAAGAACTCCTTTTCAGTTTCTCCATTAATTGTATAATCCAGAGTGTGCCTAAAAATAATTTTCCTTCAATCCTAGGAAATAAATTTGTCCTCGATCTTTTCTTTGCTGATGATGCAATTATTCTTTTTACAAGTTTAAGGTGTAATCTCCAAGTGCTTATTATCAAGGGATGTTAAAGAAAACTTGGCCATCTACTCTAAAACAAAAGGAGTTTGTTTAATAAAAAGGCATGCAAATTATAATCATAAGTGAGTGATTAGAAGTATCAGTAAAGGCTTCAAAAAGTTCTAAAAGTTACTTTTCATTTAAAATTGTAAGAAACAAATTAAAGGTATCTTGGGCTGGCAGTAATCAGGGCATGGAGACTCCATTTCTGTTATCTGCCCTATCAATCTCTTGCTATATCCATGTAGTCATTACATAGATCAAAAGAATATAGGCATTCAAAAATAATAAACAGTTTGCAAATAAATATATATTAATAGAAAATACAGCAAATCTATTATACTTTGAATCCAAAACATTCAATTAACTAAATTGTTTTGAATCCAAATAGTTCAATTAACTAAAGGTGTTACTTATTACAAAAAGACCCAGATGGCACCTATGCACTAAGTAAAAATGATCACAAGTACTAATATTAATTAAAAGGTATGCATAAATGTATATTTCAAAATTTGGAAAACTCCAAACTCCCATCTTTAATTGACAGTTGCATCTTTTTCAAAGGTATCTTCTGAATTGAGGAACCCCAAAGAAATTTATAGAACAGCATACTGAGTTTTTGAAAATGTTTATATATATATATATATATATATATATATATATATATATATATATATATATATATATATATATATATATATATATATATATAGAGAGAGAGAGAGAGAGAGAGAGAGAGAGAGAGAGAGAGAGAGAGAGAGAATTTGATTGCCTTTGCTCAGATTGCAGGATATTCTATTAACCAATATAAATTGGAAATGATTTCTGTAGATAAAATTGTGTTTATTCATGCATTGTGATTATCATTTTCATATAGATACTGAATTTATCAATTATTCAGATAATCTTACTCCAAACAACATCTATCAAACTTTTAGTGTTGATCATAATTTTAATAACTCCATCTGCCAAGGAACAGAGAAGTTTCTTTATGTATCTTACTTGTATTTAGTGTTACAGTTTGAGAAATGTTGTTTGGAGTCAGACTATCTAAATAATTGATAAATTCAGTCTCTATATGAAAATGATAATCACTTAATGCATGAATAAACACAATTTTATCTACAGAAATCATTTTCAATTTACATTGGTTAATAGAATATCCTGCAATTTGAGCAAAGCCATTAATCAAATGCAGCGAAGCTAGAATTAAAGTACTGTACAAGACTCAGAGATAAACAAGAAAATATCATCAACAGAGAATACCGATTGATATTCTAATTAATTATACAAAAATCACAGAGAGCATAATTTTGTCTAATAGCACAAGCTAGGAGCTCTAAACAAAGATCAAAGGTAAGGTGGACATCTCTGTCTAGTAATTTCAGAGGATTCAAAAGTTTTCAAAATACCATTTATCATCACTTTATTGAGGGTCTTATAAAGACTCTGAACTCATTTTAAAAATTCTATAAGCAATTCACATGGAGCTAAGATGCACGAGAACCACACATAAAGTTGCTGAGACTGAAAAATGCTATTTTAGAAGACTTGCCAATTTTTGCTTTGTTGCTTTCCATTGTTTTGTTTTCTGTTGCTTATAGCTGTTGTTCTGAGAAGGCTAGGAGTTTAACTCTTATCCATTAACAAATAAATATACTTCTGAATTGTTTAGTCTTAGAATAATTTTCCATAGACTCCTAAGCTGTTTGATTAATTAATATTTAATTTTATTTTGCTTTTTTGTTTATTATGCTTGTTGAGTGAACTGTATCTTGGACTATTGGTTCAAGTGATAATTAATTGAAGTAATAATATGGCTGAGCTTGGTAAACCGGTTGCCTTTGCATGATAGTGCACTCATGGAATCTATTTTATGGAATTCAATGACGATGGTGTTGGTGATAATGGCAATGATGGAGCTCCAGACACCAGCTGTCTCTCCCTTCCTAAACTATTCATATATTTTATTGAGAACATATCACTTTTGTCATAATAATAATAATGTTTTTGAACAGAACCATCAATGTGCATAGGCACAATCTATATTTCAGATACTTTTCTCAAAACTATTTATTTATTTATTTACTTATTTACTTCAGTTTTGAATATTGATTAAATAAATGGACCAGCCATTTTAAAACTTTATTTTAAATAGGGGGACTCTTTAGGAGTATGCACACTCTTTCTCCATTTCTAGAAATAATATTCTATTCTTGTCTTATCCACACTGTCTTTGTATTCCAAAGCTTCCTATCTTTTGTATCCCTCTATAGAGAAATGATAGCTTGAGCAGCAAATCTAAGATAGAAGCTTTCAGTATAATGCTGGCTTGTCATACCTATATGCTTGTACCGAATCACAGATCATCATGGAGCAGTTCTCTGTACTACCTCCCAAATGACATCAAAATCTTCTCTCCAATTTTAAGGGGAAAACAAAAAGGGGAGGTATAATGTCAATCTCTTATGGGACCTAGAGAGATATGCTCGTTTGCCTGCCTGCAGGCTGACACAAAGGAATCAGGATTCTATATCTCCTTTTCTTCTGCTGCATAGAAAACTGAGCATCATGGCTTGTATCTAGGCTATCCTGCCTTGTGCTCATCAGCTTGAATGTCAAGTACTGAGCTGTGCATGCCACCCTTTAAGGATTCCAACAAATTAAAACTCTTTGTAGAACTGGAAACTACAGTAAGTTCTACAAGAAGAGATTGGGAATTTGATATTTTCAACCTCAAGAAAATATCAAGCTTAAGATTGGGATATAATAGCATGTTTCAAGTACTTAAAGAAGGTCGTGACTTCATCTCCCTCATCCCAAAGTGCACAAATGGGATAATATTTAAAATTAAAAGGGAGCTGATTAATGTTGAATGTATCCTGGCAGAATATCCTAGAGCACTTCAGCAGTGGCATCATTTAACTTGTGTGTTGATGGACTTCACATCAGATACAAAAGTTCTAACATTATGCAAAAGAGTTTTCATTGCCAAAACATTGAAACACTGATCATGTAACTTCCTCTGTTTCTCTCAGGAAGCTCCATATGTGATGCAAAAGAAGAGCAGTGAGCCATTAGAAGGAAATATGAGATATGAGGGATATTGTGTAGAATTAGCTGCTGAAATTGCAAAACATGTTGGCTACAACTACAGCTTGCAGATTGTTGCTGATGGAAAGTACGGCGCTCGAGATTCTGAAAGTAAAATGTGGAATGGCATGGTTGGAGAGCTAGTATATGGAGTAAGTTTCTAATTTTGAATCAGTGGTTATACAATAATATTATTATATTATAAAAGCTGATGATGCCAGAGCATCTTCAAAGGTATTATTCCTGTCATTCAGCACTAGTGGACATTTGCATTCAGTTACTTGCTACTGTTACTTGAGATTATTCTTTAAATAACAGCAAGAAAAATATATGAAAAACTGGTTATCATGAATGATACTATATAGTTGACAGCAAGTCATTTGAGTTGAGTAAATTTACAGTTAACTGAAATTATTTGTATCAAGCAAAATATCTCCATCTTAAAATAAATGGGAAGGTATCACACTACCAGCACCAATTTTTCTCCTGATTTTTTTTTTTTATTTCAAGGGGCAGGAGGATATATTAAGGAATTGAAATATCATAGATCCTAGACAGGAACATCGACTAAATGATCATATCAACAGCTTTAATAAGACACAGTAAATAATAATTATTTACACAAAAGGAAATAGTGAGAACCACACTTGGATGGTTCTTGTTTTGTATTTATAAAGTAATAATAAATCCAAGCATGTCTGTAAGGCAATGAATGCAGGGAAGAATATGAGATAAAACTGAGACATCAAACACTTGTAAATTGTATTTTCAAGATTTTCAAATGGTTTGTATACATGAAAACCAAACTTCATAGCAACGCCGCCGCCCCCCCCCCTAATATTCTAGAACAGGGGTCTTCAAACTTGGCCCTTTTATGACTTGTGGACTTCAACTCCCAGAATTCCTCAGCCAGGCACGCTGGCTGAGGAATTCTGGAAGTTGAAGCCCACAAGTCTTAAAAGGGCCAAGTTTGAAGACTCCTGTTCTAGGATCTTAGATATGTATAATGCTGTGCTTCTTCCCCAACCCCAACCTTGCTATCAAAAACTTCATGTATTCTTAATATAGTATTTTGCAGATCTTCAGAACGTTCTAACACCAATCTCCCTTTCTTTTCAGAGAGCTGATGTGGCTGTTGCACCATTAACTATAACTCTAGTGAGAGAAGAAGTTATAGACTTTTCCAAACCTTTCATGAGCCTGGGCATATCTATCATGATTAAAAAGCCTCAAAAATCCAAACCTGGGGTCTTTTCCTTCCTGGATCCTTTAGCTTATGAGATCTGGATGTGCATAGTTTTTGCCTATATTGGTGTCAGCGTGGTCCTCTTTCTGGTTAGCCGCTTCAGCCCATATGAATGGCATAATGAGGAGGTTGAAGAAGGCCGTGACCAACCGGCTAATGACCAGACCAATGAATTTGGGATATTTAATAGCCTGTGGTTCTCCTTGGGAGCTTTTATGCAACAAGGATGTGATATATCTCCAAGGTTAGTAATTTCTATTAAATATGCATTCTTTGGTGATGAGATTTGCCTCTTCAGATGCTGGGAAATAGTCTCCTTCTATCATGTTTTCCAACTTTAGTGTGACATCTGTAGTTAACCTAGCTGATTGAAGTGGTTGAAACGGTATAATTAGTCTGATTGAGTTAAACATTTATTGACAAAAATAGTATTTTGGTCAAAAAGTTTCTTTTATCATTTCAAACTTTCTTAATTTTCCCATTGTTACTGTAATATTTACTGTTATGTGCAGATCAATCCCTTTCAGAGTTTGCTTCCTGTCTTTTATATTTTTGAAATATTCAAGTCAATATATAGAAGGGGATAACAGGCACCTGTTACCAATCTCTGGAATCCTACTTTCAACAACTTAGACCACATCAACATTACATTCTGACATATATTTCAGCTCTTTTATTCATAATTACTTCTGTGTTGATTTCTCTGCATGTATTTATGAACTCCAGCTTCCTTCAGATGTTACATCCTTCTCCTTTTTCTTACTTTCACAGGCATACAGCATAGATAGTTTTCTTTCTGTCATTGTACTCATTAATTATCATTTTATCATACTTTGATTACAGCTAAGATCTCAATAGTCTTTGACATATCTGCTCAGAGCTGTTGGAGCATCTATAAACCTGAAGAACAAATTTCAGACATGGCACATCTATGTCTTTGCCAAGCCAGGTCTTTGAAATGCAAGCCAGATCTGAAATTTATCTATTTACTTACTTATTACATTTAGAAATATCCATCTCTCTCACAGTGTGCAAATAGATATAATGAATACTTATCCACTATTATAACATAGAAAATGCAGCCCTATTACATGTGAATCTGGCATTAATCGACAGCAGATTGAAGCTATGGCACTCAACAAGCTGATCATCCAGAAGTGAGGTCTGAAGTGGAGAATTATATTATTCTACAGCAGGGGTGTCAAACTCGCAACGTCACAGGACGTGTCATGACATATCGCAACTTTTTCTCCATTGCCGGCAATGGGGTGGGCACGGTTTCGGCATGACGCATCTGGCCCATAGGCCGGCAGTTTGATACCCCTGCTCTACAGATTTTCCTTTTCCTACAGTGTGAAGCCCACCACCTCTTGTCATACTCCTCCTGACTCATGTCATCATGGACATACATATTCCCATGCCATATTCTTCTTCCAAGATTCCCACACCTAACTTCCATATTCTACTTGGAGCAAAAGAGAAAAAAGAAAAAGAATATGTTGTAGTAGTTTACTACTGCTATGTTGTAGCAGTTTACTAACTCTATCACTCACCTCAATACAGTAATAAATCATCTACATACAACTACTAATTCATTCTATACCCATTCAGACAAACTAACCCATGGTTAAGGCACCAAGCTAGAAACCAAGAGATTGTGAGTTCTAGTCTCACCTTAGCCATGAAAACTAGCTGGCTAACATTTGTTTGTTAATAATAATAATAATAAAGTTGGAAGGGACCTTGGAGGTCATCGAGTCCAACCCCCTGCTCAGGCAGGAAACCCTATACCATTTCAGACAAATGGCTGTCCAGTCTCTTCTTAAAAACTTCCAGTGTTGGAGCATTCACCGCTTCTGGAGGCAGGTTGTTCCACTGGTTAATTGTTCTAACTGTCAGGAAGTTTCTCCTCAGTTCCAGGTTGCTTCTTTCCTTGACTAGTTTCCATCCATTACTTCTTGTCCTGCCCTCAGGCGCCTTGGAGAATAGCTTGACTCCCTCTTCTTTGTGGCAGCCCCTGAGATATTGGAATACTGCTATCATGTCACCCCTAGTCCTTCTTTTCATTAAACTAGACATACCCAATTCCAGCAAACGTTCTTGATATGCTTTAGCCTCCAGTCCCCTAATCATCTTTGTTGCCCTTCTCTGCACTCTTTCTAGAGTCTCAACATCTTTTTTACATCGTGGTGACCAAAACTGGATGCAGTATTCCAAGTGTGGCCTTACCAAGGCATTGTAAAGTGGTATTAATACTTCACGTGATCTTGATTCTATCCCTCTGTTAATGCAGCCCAGCACTGTGTTGGCTTTTTGGCAGCTGCAGCACACTGCTGGCTCATATTTAAGTGATTGTCCACTAGGACTCCGAGATCCCTCTCACAGTTACTACTATTGAGCAAGGTACCCCCTATACTATACCTGTACATTTGGTTTTTCTTGCCTAAATGTAGAACCTTACTTTTTTCACCATTGAATTTCATTTTGTTAGATAGCGCCCAATCTTCAAGTCTGTCCAGGTCCTCCTGTATCTTAAGCCTGTCTTCTGGAGTGTTGGCTATTCCTGCCAGCTTGGTGTCATCCGCAAATTTGATGAGTTCCCCATCTATCCCCTCGTCCAAATCGTTGATGAAGATGTTGAAGAGCACTGGCCCCAGGACAGAGCCCTGGGGCACCCCACTGCACACTTCCCTCCATGTAGATGCGGTTCCATTGAGGACCACACGCTGAGTACGGCCGGTCAGCCAGCTACGAATCCATCTGGTGGTGATGCTGTCTAACCCACATTTTTCTATTTTATCAAGTAGTAGGTTGTGATCTACTTTATCAAATGCCTTACTGAAGTCCAAGTAAATTATATCCACAGCATTCCTCTGATCCACTAATTTTGTCACTTGGTCAAAGAATGCAATAAGGTTTGTCTGGCATGATCTGTTTTGACAAACCCATGTTGCTTTTAGTATTGATTTTGTTTGCCTCTAGGTGTTCGCTGATTCGTTGTTTGATTATCTTTTCCAGAATCTTCCCAGGTATTGAGGTCAGGCTGATAGGTCTGTAATTTCCTGGGTCCATTTTTTTTCCCTTTTTTGAAGATGGGAACTACATCAGCTCTTTTCCAGTCCTCCGGTAATTCCCCAGTGCTCCAGGATCTTTGAAAAATATAGTTCAATGGTTCTGAGATCACATCTGCCAGTTCCTTGAGAACCCTGGGGTGTAATCCATCTGGTCCTGGTGATTTGAACTCGTCTAGGCTGGACAGGTGCTCACTTACCGTTTTCTTGCCTATCTTAACTTGCATTTCTATTCTGTTTTTTATGGCACTATTTTTGGTAGGTTGGTCTGTTTTTTCCCTTTGTGTAAAGACAGATGCAAAAAATGAGTTAAATAGTTCTGCTTTCTCCCTGTTGCTTGTCACCTTCTTGCCACTTTCACCCACTAGTGGACCATCATTTCCTTCACTTTTTTCTTGTTTTTTACATGTTGAAAGAAGCTTTTTTTGTTATTTTTGACTTTGGTCGCAAGCCTTAGTTCATTTTGAGCCTTAGCTTTCCTCACTTCATCTTTGCAGGCTCGGGCTATTTGCTGATATTCTGTCTTAGTTATGTGCCCCTCTTTCCACTTTCTATACTTGTCCTTTTTATCTTTCAATTTATCAGAGAGTTCTTTATGCAGCCATGCTGGTTTCTTTTGAGAGCTGTATTTTTCTTCTTTGTTGGTATTGTGCTAGACTGGGCTTTTATTATCTCACTTTTCAAAATTTCCCAAGCTTCTTGAGTTGTTTTCCCCTTGAGGATTCTCATCCATGGAATCCTTCCCAAACCCTCTCTAAGTTTATTGAAATTAGCTCTCTTAAAGTCCAAGACTCTAGTTTGACTGTGTTCTATTGCTTGTGCTTCCATAATGTTGAATTCCAATATTGCATGATCACTTCCTCCCAAGGTTCCTGTGGCTTCAACACCTTCTATCATTTCATCCCTGTTAGTGAGAATTAGATCCAAAATGGCTAATCCCCTAGTTCCCTTCTCTACTTTTTGGGAGACAAAGTTGTCTGCTAGGTTTGCAAGGAATCTGTTTGATCTTCCACTTGGTGCAGAGTTTGTCTCCCAGTTGATGTCAGGGTAGTTAAAGTCCCCCATTACTATTGTGATGTGCTTCCTACATACCTTAGTTAGCTGACTAGCAAAAAGTTCATCTATTTCCTCTGTTTGGTTGGGTGGCCTGTAGTATACACCTATGGCAATGTCATTTCCCCCGCCCTTTTATATTGACCCAAATGCATTCAAGACAGTTTTCATCATTGTTGTGCTCTAGTTCTGTAGAGATGTAGTTATTTCTTACATATAGAGCAACTCCACCTCCTCTTTTATTTGGTCTGTTTCTTTTAAATAATTTAAATCCCTCTAGCCTTGTGTTCCATTTGTGGGTTGTTAAATAGTAATTAGTTGTTAAGTGAATCAGGCTTCCCTATTGACTTTGCTTGTCAGAAGGTTGCAAAAATTGATCACATGACCATATAACTCCATGACACTGCAACCGTCATAAATATGAGTCAGTTGTCAAGCATCTGAATTTTGTTCACATGACCATGGAGATGCTACAATGGTCATAAGTGTGAGAAATGGTCACTTTTTTCAGTGCTGTTGTAACTTTTTCCCCATAGCAACACTGTGAAATGAGTGGGCTGAGAGAAGTCATCCAGTCAGCTTTTAAAAACTGATTTCCATTATTTACATAGAACATAAATGGGAAAACTGAAGATCCAGCACACTAAATTAGAAATAAATCTTCCAAACACAAACGCTTACTTTTGACTAAACATATGCAATCAACCACTTTATTTATTTTGAGTTCTAACATATGCAATCAACCACTTTATTTATTTTGATTTCTAATCTAACAACAATCATATTAAACTTTAGTTCACTTTAAAACTTTAATTAATGTAAATGTAATTGATTAACCGACAAAAGCATTAATTGATTAATACAAAAGAACAAGTTGTAATTGAAAATGGCTGTTTTGAAAATCCGTTTGTTTTACCTCATTCTGCTTTGTTATTGTAATAATGAATCTAAAATAACTTATAAAAGAGGGCCTCCCTGTTTAAAATAGTTTATTCCATAAAATTGATTATACTTACCCACTCCAACAGGCTCTGTTTGGCAAATGCACATATATCTAACACATTTTCATTTTTCCCAAGAGTTTATTGAGTTTTTTTTCCTATTATACAAGTTTAATTACATTGATTTATTAATTAACTATTCATCCAGGGGTCAGATTGAGGTTTTGTATCTGCACATTTAATTACATTTATTCACTTAGACTCCATTAACTCATTAATTGATCTTTAATCAGTGTTTCCAATTCAAAATATGATAAAGATAATGAAAAATACACCAACAGGTTTGACTTCATATGTTTTGATGATCCTCACACTTCATTTTAGCCTCGCCCCAGCTGTAAGAATGCAGCTGAATTAAATTGACCTGCTTGCAAACCTTTTCAGTGTGCTGAAAGGTGGATGAAAACCTCGTTCAAGGTGCCTTAGCCACATCAAATGCTAAGGTAATGTTTTTAGAAGACTTAATTAGAGCTTCGGTCTAATACTAATAAGTTTTAAAACACACAAAAAAGAAAAGTACATTCATTTTGCTTCTCGAGGCAATCCCAATCACTGCATATTTTTTCAGGTTTTCATCATTTTTATTCATTCATTTATATAGCTTTCACTTTCACTTCTATTTATTCATCATATTGCTTTCAGTTTGTCAGATAAGATGTTGAAGGGGAGAGGGGCAAATGGGGTGGATTGAATGACTGTAAGTTCTTTGATATCATCACAGATAAGGTTGTATTAGGGATTCACTAATCACGGACTGGAGGAACAAACTATTTCTTCAATAATGGCTTATTCTAATATGTTTTATGCTCTCAGTTTGCCTCATTTAAGCAAAGATTTTTTGAAGAACTTGGTAAAATCAGTTGCTGTGGCTTGTTTTATATATTTTTATCATTAACCATCATTCTTCAAATCAATCTTTACTCCCAATTTCTAATTCTTGAATTATTTTCAACCCATCCCAAGACTTAACACCTTAAATTAATTCTTCAGGGTTGTTTTTTTTTACTAGTATACCTACCTGAGACTAATTAGTTATTACAATAATGTACCTCGAAATTTTGTGCACACCACTGCTAAAAAAAAGTCCCCAAAGTGATTTCTAACTCTAGTATTATATGAATGTGTATTTCATCTGGCTGGCATGAACATATAAAGTAATCAAATGCAATTTGATTCTTCGTCTCAGAAATGGGGAAGATTATCCTACATCATAAATCATTTTATGTATACAATCAAAGAAAGATGTACCACTCAAGAACCATATAAGAGTATTCCATATAATGCGGAATGATGTGACAGAATGATATACTTTATGCTGAAGGCTTTTCTTGACTGTCTGGAACATTGAATAGATTTCTTTTTTCCCCAAGATTCTACAAATCTGAGTAATAGTAGTAGTGCTAGCAGCACCAACTGATCATTATTATTTATGCATATGCAATTATATTTAATTGTTTCTGTCGCTTTGTATACATATAATACATTTCCTTCTCTTCCCTCTGAATCCTGCTTATGTGCTACTGAGAATGCAGATAGACTTAGCAAAGTCTTGCTATTTTTCAGTACGAATATTCTGCTCAAGTTTTGCTCTTCTTGCTATGGCAAAGCATTCTGCTGTTTTTGGATTATTATTATTATTATTATTAGGTTGGCAGCCAAAATAAAAGCAAGTAACTCTGGAGAAATCTCAGATAAAGAAAGATCTTGTCAAAATATGCAATGCCATATGTGCTGCTTTATTCAGATTTCTGATAGGGTACATACAGGATTCTCATGGCATCTTATAGATAGCTGTAGAGATACACACAGCAGCCACTTACGTTTTAGGCATGTGGTAGGCCTCGGGCAGAGTGTCTAAGGCTCTAGAAATGAATGGATCCTTAACAAGATTCTGGGAAATCCTCATACCATCATTGCCTCTCCTCTTCTTTTTCCCACAACCTCTGTTATTTTCCCTTTTTCATAATGAAAATTGAAATAAATTAAAAATGGATCTTATTGCTGCTTCCTTAGGACACTTCATATGGCTTTCTTTTATTTATTTTTCTCCCTAAACCCCATTTCGGTTCTCTTCAACCTTTTTATTTAAAAGGGGGGTGGGGTAAGGAACAGAAATGGGGCAACCTCTTTATTTATTTATTTGTCATGTGCCGTCCATATAGCCTACAGACCAACTCTGGGCAGCTTACAAACACTAAAAGCCAGTAAACATTAAAACAATAAATAACAATAACAACACCGATATTGATGATGATGATGACAATAATAATAATAATAGTAATAGTAATAATATAATATACAACAATAATAATTTAATTATATAATTAAAACATTGGGAGGAAGGGAGCAAGATGCACATGGGGAGAGGTGAGGTCTTCTCTTAATCCAATAGCCGCCTCCAAAGTGATGCATTCCGATTAAGACCCCAGGCCAATTGGCAGAACCAGGTCTTCAGGCCCTTACAGAAGGCCAGAAGGATGGGTGCAGATCTCACCTCAAGGGGTACAGTGTTTCAAAGGGCAGGAGCCACAGCAGAAAGGGTTCTTCTTTTGGATCCTACGAGCCTATATTCCTTGATTGACGGGGTCCACAGTATGCCCCTTCTATCGCAGGTGGGGTAGGCCAATCCCATTGGGGTTTTTGTTGTTTAATTCCCTCAAACTCCAGTTCTTCTAACTTCATATTGGGAAATATGGCTGGTTGTTTCTGTAGTGGAATCTTTTTCTGTTTCTGTTTGATTTTTAAGAATTTTATGGCAAGCGCCATACCTTACGAAAATCTTGGATAGTAGACATCCTAGACCAAAACTTCTCACCCAGTTTTAAATGCAGCACAGGACATAAGACTGCTTTCTTGACCAATTACTCTATAATTTTACAGAAATTCTGAGGATTAAAAAATAGTTTCTAGATACTTTTCACTAATTGGAATCCTGCTATACTATCTGGAATTTGTGGCATATGGCAATTTCTAAAGACTATTCATTTGAGAAGTATAGATCTACTGTGTGTGTGTGTGTGTGTATAAACATATAAACTTTCTCCCAAACTTACTCCCAGGATGTTTGTATCAGTACGCATAACTTTATTATTTTCTTAATCACATTGACATCGAATCAAGTACCCTGTCCTCTTTTTTTTTGGAATTCATCATGGATATTATTATTTATCCAGTGAAAGATCCAGTATAATATCTTCCCAAAATTATTATTGAATAACAATCCACCATATGTTCCAGCATAGGGCAAAGCGGGCTTTCTATTTGCACAGTAATGTCCTTTGTCAGTGTAACCATTAAAATTTAATGTTTGGCAACAGTCTAGTCTTTGTTGCCTTGGTTTACTCTCATTCAGCCAAATTGGAATGGGATCATTCAGTTTCTGGCACGATCTCAGAACTCACTCCAAAAATTAATCCATAAAAGAGAATCTGAATCTGGTCAATCACTTATCAAAATACTCTCTCCCTTCCTGCCCACCTGTTACTATAGTCCTTTTCTTCAGCCTCCTATTCAGTCTCAACAAATGGCAGTGTGAGAATCTACGTTAGACTTTGGTGGGACACTTGAAAGGGAATTCAAAAGAGAGAGGGAGACAGAGAGAAACCCAGAAGGCAACATCAAACGACATTTTAACTATGGCCAAGAAAACCCTGTGGAGGCAAGGAGTCAAACTTGAATGAAAGAAAACTGGACTTTACTCATGTTCAGAAAAAAAGCAGTATATAGAGGACTTGGAGAAGAATATAAAACCACAAAGGTTGAAGAGGCAGTAATGAAAAACAGTGAAAATTTTGCCCAGTACAGGCCTTTGGGAAGCTCAGGAGTAAACATAAGTACAGTATTTAGTTATCAATTAGATTTTAAACCCCACCTGTATTGTTTTTTTTACTAAATAACTCAAACTGGTCAATATATAATGCTCCTTCCTCCTCCTATTTTCCCCACAACAGTGTCTCTGTGTGGTGGGTTGGGCTGGGAAAGTGACTGGCCCAAGGTCACTCAACCAGCTTTATCACTCCTCTTGATAGAAAACATCCTTCCTCTGACGCTGGAATAATTTGAAGGCATCATAATTAGAAGCAATGTTCGATATCATTAAGGAGTTTAATCCCTTCTGAAAGTTGCCTGAGATGCCCTGTGTAGTAGAAGAAACGGCTTTACTTTGCGTGGATCGACCACAGTGAGAAGATACGGCTTTACTTTGCTAGAATCGATGGCAGGTCATGAGGTGGCTGTTGTGTTATGAACTGTTGTCACTTCATTTGTATAAATCAAATCGAATAAATAATACCCCTGTTTTTACTGTTATGTTGATGCTCTAACCATGTTCATTATCCAGAGACACCTTGGCAAATTGGGTGGCCACATACATTGAATAAAACACAAATGTAAATCAGTCGATTTATGCTGAAGGTTGCACAAAGAAAAGATTGTATCCAGCGCTTGTGAATAGGTGCCACTGGCTGATGCAGATCCTCCAATCTTTTTGGCAGCTGTTTCCTGAGTTGGGCGCGGAGCCTTGCACTTATATGTACAGAGCTGCTGCGCATAAATATGCAGTTTGCTTTAGGAGGACACAGCAATCATGAAAAATAGTCAGGAGAAATGACTGAGAATGAAATATACACCCAGCTGAAGCTTGATATGGCTCACCCTGGTTATACTATTTTTCCCTGTGACTGAACTACAAATCCTGATATCTACCCGCTATGTCTGAATAAAAACACTATCCATCAGGCCAGTGGATGGCATTCTGCATTTATATCTATCCTCCTCTTGTCAGCTTGTATTCCCTGGGCCATTGATTTCTCTCTACAAAGTTACTTACATCTCTAAGAGGAGGCTTCCTTCCATTGATGTCAAATCACTCAATCGACATGATAGAGCAGGTGGTCTAGGCATTAGGATATTGATGGGTGAGATGTCTCCCAAGGTCCCTGGCTTGATATAAAATGTTGAAAAGTTATTTTTAAAAAGAAGAAGAAGAAACAAATACATAAATAGAAATATGACAAAACAAAGTTTTATTTTGTTATTTCCAAATGTCTTTGGAATCCGAATGAATTCCATATGTGATTTTAGAACAGGAGTCTTCAAACTTGGCCCTTTTATGACTTGTGGATTTCAACTCCCAGAATTCCTCAGCCAGGCACGCTATTCTTTTAGAAGAATAGAAGATGTTGGCAGTCCAGGCCTTTGCTTAGGAATGGACTCACCTGTCTAGAAAAAAAATGCCAAAAGTAAGTAGGAACATAAGTGGTATCACGGATGGAAAACAGTCTTTCTTGCTTTCTAATTAACAAGCATTTGTTAATTAGCATTGCTATGGCCATGTATCAACAATAAAACTATGGGAAGCTTTCAAAATTCTATATGTATCCACAAGCGTGAAATAGCTACCTGGGAAGTCATTATGGTATTCTTAAATCCGTTCCCTGTTAATGTTTTCATCAGAAATAAAATTCCTTGGTTTTCATCTGGTAGCTGAACACAGATTTGGGCTGACTGCTGACTCAAAGCACCATTCAACCTTTATTTTCTCTGGAGCTGTTATTTATTAATAAGGTTTTATAATCTTTGCCCTGGTATAGGGGTAGAAAAAAATATTTTTACTAGTTGGATTTTTTTTTAATAAAAAAAAAAAAAAGATACCACTAGACACAGAATTTGGGGGCTTTTAGATTTTAATTTTTAGTCATCAATATTCACTCTTCCGTGCAAATGCAAAAGCCTCTTTTTTCAGATGACATATAACAAGCATTCCACACATTCCTCTGAACTTAACTACAGATCTTCTCTTTGAAGCAGGTTGAATAGCATTGTCGGAATTTAGCCATTTAAATCCTGCAAGGCAGCTATCTGGACTTTATGAGCGCCCTCTTGTGTTAACTCATGGAATTCTGCTTATTTTTCTCACTTGTTTTACCAGAGCCTCTCCATCAGATCTCCCCCATCAATAGCATGTATTTACCTTTTTACTTAATTAAGAACATGGCGATTATACATGATTTCCAGCTGCACCTGACATGGAATACATGGTGCACCTGAAGTAACCAACTGCAGTATAGAATGTAAATAAGATCATTATAATTCAAAACCCAGAATTAAAGGCATTTGTTAGAACATAGTGACATTGTGTACAAACTTTTCTTTATCTCTTTTCAAGTCAAGAAATCTTTGAATCTATCCTCAGGCCTGGAATATTTAATCAAATGGTATCCATCTCCCCCTGCTTCGCCTCCCCCAGCCATCTATTGAAGCTAAAGACTTTCTTAACTCAATCTTGACTTCCAGCAATTTCATAAATCCCTATGTAATTTTTTTTTGACAGAAACATGGAATGGAACTGGTTTGCCATTGTCTTTTTTCAGCATTTTCGTTTATTCCCTAGTCTCATTACAACCTTGGGATTTTCTGATCTGAGTTTCTCATCTGAAAACTAACCAGGTTTGACTCTGTCTAGCTTTTTCTTGGTCAATTAGAAGTTACCATCTCTTAAAGCAATCAAAACTTCTGGAGGGAAGAGAATGAACTTGCTTAAAAAAAACTTTAAAAAGGGACCTTTATTTGAAATGTCTGATGGTATGAGAGAGTTTGGAGCTGAAGGATGATCAAGAAGGGCAATATTATAAACTGTTGGGAGTCCGGTGGTCGTGACACATTTTTTTTAAAAAAATGTTGGATAGTGGGTACTCACCCTGGAAGAGGATCAATCTTGTATTCTGTGAGAAGCAAACAGCCGCAGGGAGAGTACAGCAGGAGAGGATAAGATATTCTTTGGATTTATGAACCAAGCCAACATGACTATTTGGAGGTTACCCACCCACAGAATCGCAAGTCCTAAGTATTCAAACTACTGGAAAACAGCTATTTAACCTACCAGTATGTCCATAAGACATTTGATTCCAGCCTCTAAAGATTTCAAGCTGTCACATCTGAGGCATCTTTATCTTTCATGAACAACTTTTCTTTTTTATAAGTCCATTCTCAAATATTGAGCACAATGCCTAACAAGATGTTCCACAAATCAAGAGGTTTGAGAAGAGGTGTATGTTTTCTTCATCTTTTGACTGCTGTTCTATTGAAAACAAAGGATTTCCAGAAGGACCTAGATTTCATTTGGGTACATTTGTATATGTTTATTTGGGTGAATGTGGGGGTGGGATTAATCTCACTGCCTAGAATTATGATTTTTATGGACAGTTTCCAGCCCCCTGTTTCCTAAGTGGAGAAATAGCAAAACTCCCCCTTTTTCCCCTAAATTATAACTGAATAATTATAACTTTCATAATTTATGGCATTGATGCTGTACATCCAATTCTTTGCCTAAATTCATCCAAATGAGAGTTTTGCCAATAATAAGTGGATGGATTAAGATTCTGGTTTCTGAATCTCAGGTGTGACTACAGTTAATTTTAATGAGGAGAAAAGCAAAGTTTTACATTTAGGCAGGAAAAATCAAAGGTGTAAGTACAGATTAGGCAAGTCCTGGCTCAAAAACAGTAACTGTGAGAGGGACCTTGGAGTCCTAGTGGATGATCACTTGAATATGAGTCAGCAGTGTGCAGCAGCAGCCAAAAAAGCTAATACAATCCTGAATTGTATAAACAGGCATAGAATCAAGATCATGCGAAGTATTAGTATCGCTTTATAAAACCCTAGTAAGACCACACCTGGAATACTGCAACCAATTTTGGTCAGCATACTACAAAAAAGATGTTGAGACTTTGGAAAAAATTCAGAGAAGAGCAACTAAAATGATCAAAGGCCTGAAGACTAAAACATATGAAGAATGGCTGAAGGACTTGGGTTTAGCTAATCTAAAGAAAAGAAGAAATAGGGATGACATGATAACAGCATTTGAGGGGCTACCACAAAGAAGAGGGCATCAAATTATTCTCCAAGGCACCAGAGGGCAGGACAAGAAACAATGGTTAGAAACTGACCAAAGAAAGAAGCAACCTGGAACTAAGGAGAAACTTCCTGACAGTGAGGACAATCAACCAGTGGAACAGTTTGCCTTCAGAAATTGTGGGTGCTCCATCACTGGAGGTTTTTAAGAAGAGACTGGACAGTCACTTATCTGAGATGGTATAGGTTCTCCTGCTTGAGCAGTCGGCTGGACTAGAAGATCTCCAAGATCCCTTCCAGTTTTATTCTATTAAGTCTTTTCTAATTCATAAATCTTACTTAAAATGCAATATGCTAAGAGTTTTTCACTAGTCCTGATTTTAAAAGATGGTTGAACAATTTCATGTAAGGTTGCAATACTAATGGTTGCTGATCATAAATGTGATTTGCTACTTTTGGTTCTAGAGACTGTGTCCCTCTGAAAATCAATTGCTGTTTATGAATATGCGATTCTGTTCATATCCAATCAGATTCTTATTGGCATAAAGTTGGGAAAGAAAATGCAGGACTCAACTTTTGATCTAATTTCATATAACTTTCTTAAATATTAAGCTCATTGTAATATATAAAAATTGACTAAAAACAGGGTATGACTATCATGCCAAAAATTACATGGAGAAAAAGAATGAGATATGAATAAGGAAAGAGATAAATCTCTGTTGGAAAAAATGGTTTTGTGATTGATTTTGTGATAGAAAGTTGTTTTTCACTCCTAGTGACCACACCATGACCATGGTGAACTAGTCTTCAGGTCTTCCAATAGTGTAATCATTGCCAGTGTAACTGGTCCATCCACCTTGCTGCTGGTCATCCTCTTCCTCCTCCTTTCCTTCCATCTTTCCCATGGATTTCTTCAATGATCCATTGGTCTGTTTTCTTCAGGTCTGGTCCAATACCAAAGTTCAGAAACATTGTAAAGGAGATTAATCTGATTAAGAAATCTGGAAGGCAACGATCAGGCTTCTTTCAGCTAGGTAAGGGGGGGGGACTGCAATAGCTCTCATAAATAGATTTATTAAAGCAAAGTTAATGACAAAAGAATTCCTGTGAATTGAATGCAACCTTATTTATAATGAAATTAGGGTTAAAATGCTTCCACTTCTCTTATCTCCTGATTAATGTAACAGGCTATAAGCCACGTTCTTTTGGATAAGAAGGGTGCTTTCCATCTGTCCCTTGCTTTGGTGAACAACTTACCTAGTTTTGAATTGGGTTTTTTTTTGTGTGTGTGTGAGAGAGAGAGAGAGAGCTTGTTTATTAGTTCTCATACTAATTTCCCTTTAAGAGTTTTTCCCCTTTCCTTGTCCTCCTCCTAGATATCCAACCCCAGAATGAACTGTGATTCTTCCATTGATTCTCTCTCCATGTCTCTTGTGGCTAAAGAGCAATCCCCCATTCCTTCCTCTCTAGGAGCCTGGAGGACAAGAAATCACCATTTCCTCTTTCCTTTTCTCTTGTACCAAAAAGTAGAGGGCTGAGGAGAGAATCTTCAGCTCCTCCAGGGAGGAGGTGTCAGCGCTACTGATTAAATCTTGTAAACAAGATTGGCATTTCTGAGAACCAAACATGACATGTAGAATGTGAGTTGTGGATCTTAAAAGGAGAAGTGGAGTAGGAAAGCTTCCAAATTATAAATGGGATAGCGTAAAGAGGGGGCTATATTTTCAAACTTTGCCCAGAGCACAAGTCTGCCATCAGTGCTTTCCATCCTATTGGTATAATGAGACTCCAGAATATATCAGGACGTTAAGATTTAGTACAGAATTAGTCTGAGTGCAACTAGTATAAGAGCAAATGTTGATGGTGAGCACTGTATATGTGCACCCCACCATTCATTCTCAGTTACCTCATTCTCTGAACACCTAAAGGAAAGTTATGTTATTTCCCAATAATGCAGTCTTAGAGTATCTAGTACAGCACAAATGCTTGCTTACAATGTTGCTGCTGCTGTGAGTGGTAGTTTGTAATTGACTGAGAGTGGGAAACTAGCAAGACATCCTAATGGAAAATTATCAGAAAGCCTAGCCCATCTGTCTCTCTGTGTGAGAGGGAGCGAGCATGATTTTTCTGCAGTTTACAATGGGATTCTGCCTGATCCTAGCTGTATGATTTCACTAACCAAAGATTCTGATGAGCACAAGAGGGAGAAGGAGAGAGAGAGAGGAAGGAGAGAGGAAAAGAGGTACTTCTCTTTCTCATCCATATTTTGATGCAGTTCTCAGTTATAGTTAAACAATGCTGGATTAACGTTGCCAATATGTCTGGAATGCCCTATTGGATTAGCTCTCCTGTCATTTATTAGGGTGGCCCTTTTTCCAACTCACATTTCAAGAAAATGTTGAAAGTCAGCCATTATTACCTGGATTTATGACAATTATAAAATGTTATAGTTGGCTGTTGGCTAATCTCAGAAGGTAATTGAAAGCAGCACTCAATCTAGCCAAAGAATTAACATAATAGCCTAAACAGAGGCATATTGAGTGATGGACACCTGAAATCTTTTGGAGTTTGATCATATTATCTAGCAAGGAAGTTGGGATTCAAAGTTATAGCTATGCTATTATAGAGCCCTGATGGCACAGTGATTAGAATGCAGTATTTGCAGGCTAACTCTGCCCACAGTCTGGAGTTCAATCCTGATGGGCTCAAGGTTGACTCAGCCTGCCATCCTTCCAAGGTTGGTAAAACGAAGACCCAGATTGTTGGGGGCAATATGCTGCTGCTGTAAACCTCTCAAAAAGTACTGTAAAGCACTATGGAGCAGTATATAAATCTAACTGTTATTGCTATTGCTATTCTGTAACTAATGGTTGCTAGAACTGTAGCAGTTGGTTCATTACTTGGTTGAAATGGCAACTGATTGGGTCCAATACTGGTCTACCTCATCCTTAAACTCTTTGCACTCTTCAGCATGGCAAGAAGTTTGACTACCATGGTCTTGGCCTAGAAAATAAATTTTCTTCCTATCTAATGGAAATAATGAGCACTGAAATTGCTGTTACTTAGTTCTCAGACAATGAGGGAGAAATTACAAGAGTAGATTGCCAAGGTCACCAAAACCCCGACAACAATAGTTACTGTGGTAAAGTTAATGACGTCATAATGCAATAATTCTACCAAGTGCTGTGTGTCAAATACAAGCCATAGTTATAGTAAAACCAAGATTTTTTTTTTCACATTTCTCTCATTCATGCAATGAAGTAAGCTAGAAGCTACTCTCTTTTGAGCCAGTTTCAACTTGTCTCTCCATTTGGTAATGGACTGATTTGGTATCAGACTGATTGCTTGTGATGATGCAAGAACTTGCTCTCCTAGAAATTTTGATACTTGTTTATTGTCCCAGATATCTGCTCATCTTCAAATTCAAGTATAGTGCTATTGCCATGTTTAACTTAATCAGCCACTCAGTCAGTGAAACCTTCTTACCATGGGGCCTGATATTTTACAACTGTAATAACAGTAAAATGTTATTTCATAAAACAGTCTGCTACAAAGTTTTCAAAATGTAACTGTCCCCTGTGTTCTTGTATATCTCACTTACATGTCAATTATTCTTTCTTATGCTTCCTGTTGGGACTCACATTTGCTAGTTGCTTTGATTTCCAGCTCACTAGTGGCTGAGACTGCTAAGTACACAGCCTTGATCAATGGAGAAAATTTGCTCAGGGAAAACATACAAACACCATTTGGTGAAAAATCCTAAATTTTAATCTAGAATTCTACTTGAGAAGCAGCTAGAATGGAGTGTTGAGTGGAAACAAATCTTCTACAGAAGGATGAAATGCTGAAGTTTGATTATTTATCAAGTAGTAGAGAAAAGCAACCAATAAGATTGTGAAAATATCCACAGAGGCAAAGCTAGTCTTGGCCAATGCTGTGGGATCATAAGCAGAAAAGTGAGTGTATCACATACAAATTAATAGAAATATGGATACTATTCATCTGAAATTCAGAATGTCAGCAAGGAATACCCAAATGGGGATGCAGGATTTTAAAAAGCAGGATAAGTCATAAATTCTTTGTTCTTTGAAAGTGAAACAGTCAGGAAAGCTGTAAAAGTTCCCCAAAAGCTGCTGTGTATCAGCAACATAGGTGTGCTGGGAATTTGTATTTGTATACAAACTCTGATGGACTTTGGAATTAATGAGCCAAAGCCAACCAAATGCTTAAAGGAAATAAATTATATACTCACTTCTCAAAGATGGAGAAAATTAAGCTTCTGATGAAGTACATAAACACAAAGCATCCTTATGTACAGAGATGCAAGAAAAAGACCTTGATGAGGTGTGGTATTGTCCAATTCAAGTTGGATGACTTTTGTTGTTGTTAGTTGCGAAGTCGTGTCCGACCCATCGCGACCCCATGGACAAATCACTATTAAGGAAACATCACTAGATTTATTGATAGATAATGGGAGTTGTGAATTAGCGGCACATCTGTGGTGAAGAGAAAACCCCAGCCCCCTTGTGAGACAGCTGCAGCACCTGACTACCAGTGTCTGAGACTTGGTGCTTGCTAAGCATAAAGGCTTCACTGAAGAAAGCACAGGTGTGGGGTTGAAAAAGAAGATTGAAGGCAGATACTGGCACAGAGAAACATACAGAGAAAGGACCTCTGGATGATCCTTATCAGGCCTGTATAAACAAATTCCTCCATCCTTCTGTGCTGGCTGGCCAGCCAGGACTTAGTTCATTGCCCAAATAGAGAAGTCAGCTGATTCTTCATGGTTCCTTTTTTAGAAGAAATGATGGGGCCAGGAACTATTCAAGTAATGGCTTGCCTATATTCTCAGGGCTGCGGCTGGAAGGTTTATTGATATTGTTGTTGTGAGACAAAGGAAAACAAGATTCAGTTTGCTGCTTCCAGATTCATTAACCTCCTTGGTTAGATATTTTGAGAACTACTTTGAATTCTTGATTTGTTCAGGGTACTGGGGTTAGAGTTAGGGTTAAACATTAGGTCCTCCAAACGTCAGATTTGGAGAGTCGCAGTGTTTGCTTTATGTTACTCCTTAGTCAGCTCCAACCACTCTGTCTACAAAAGCTTCTACTATAGATGGATTAAGCAAATCACTTCCAAGGGAGTATCACCAGACTTATTGATAAGAGTTGTGGATCAGTGCATATCTATAGTTTGATCCACAAAGCAGTGGGAAAGAGCGTTACAAATGCAGGTCCAGAAGCATCAACGTTTTGCACATTTTGATCTTAAAGTATGGACATTAAGAATTGTAAAACCAAGCAAATTATTCCATCTCTATGTGCCTATGCTGTGCTTTACCTTGATTCTTAAACCCTCCCCTTTAGCCCATTTCCTCCAAGAGGAATATAATACTTCTTTCTCCCACTGTGGGGACTGAAAGCTCACAGATGCAAGCTTTCTATCATAGAAAGAAACACTTTCCTTAAAGTGCTATAGTTTTTATTATAAGAGTGAGGGTTCCTTAGTGCTCTCTAAGCTTGATTGTTTTGTGTGCTAGTGTGACTAGCACTAATTATATTACCTAGTTTGAGTAATAAAACACCTGCAAGAAAACAACCAAGCTCAAGAGCACTAAGGACCCCTCATTTCAACCCTGAGTTACAAATATTCTCCTGTTATTCTCCTGTTATACACTAACTTGATTGTGAATTATGACTTGCTATGTCTTTAGGTCATACTTATCTACATTTTTAGGAATTTAGGTAATAGATTCACATATAAAGTTAGACACTATAGCTTTGTTTCTGTACTTATGCTTTAGTTAATAACTTCTGGATGCCTCTTAATTTCTTTCTCTACCAACACTCTGGGAATTCTATGCTTCCATTACTACAACTCCTTTTCTTTATCTGTCATCTGATAACTCTTCCTTCATTTGCTTCACTACGTTAATGTCCTTTTTTATATTTTATTGCTTTTTAATTAATAACAAAAAAAAGAAAAAAGTAGCAAAATGCAAGGATAATAGAGATGGAGATACATACATTCTCAAGAGAATAAAACGTACATAAAAGTGCCTTAACAAAAAAGCAAAAGAAATACAACAAAGAAAAAATACTGTTTGTTATTATTAATAATAAACAATTACAATTCTATATATACTTGTCCAATGCAAATATTCAAATATGTATATATTTCTAATAGATTTAGGAGCCACAGTAGTTAGAATGCAGTATGTCCACAGTCAGGAGTTCGATCCTGACCACTCAAGGTTGACTCAACCTTCTATCCTTCCAAGATCAGTAAAATGAGGACCCAGATTGTTGAAGGCAATATGCTGACATTTGTAAACAGGACTGAGAGTGCTGTAAAACACTATGGAGCGGTATATAAGTCTATGTGCTATTGCCAGTGGTGGGATTCAAATATGTGAACAACCGGTTCTCTGTGTGGATGCCGCTTCCAGAAGTCCATTCTGGGCCTGGGCAACAAAAAATTAGCTACTGGTTTTGCTGAACCGGTGCGGACTGGCTGAATACCACCACTGGCTATTGCTATTGCTATTTATATGGCTATCTTTTTCATATTGGTTTTAAATTATACACATAGAGAAAAATTCATATTTATAAACCTGATTATTCCCATTCAGAACTGATTAAAACAGTCCTTGAGGTGCAGGTATAAAAGTAGATACAATCACAACCTTCTCCACCCACAAAAATGAAAGTGAATAGGAAGGTACCAGGATACATCATTAGAGAGAAAGTTTAATAAGCTGAGGTGACGAGTTGAATTTAAAAGTTTAACTACTTTATTTCTCTTCTTATAGAACAACATGTTGGACTCTAAACATATTCTGTTAGTACAAATTTGAATATCCATACAGTTTTTACTTTCTTTTATAGAAAGAAGATCGTGTTTTCTTCTATTTTCAAAAAAAAAATAGCTTCAGATATGGGCCTTTCATAATGCTTTCATCCATCTAAATCAGAGTTTGTATATTGGTCACTGAGTCTCACTTCTCATGCCCTCTCGGCTATTCAGTGCCCGTTTGTAATACAATAATCCTAATCTGGAATGGCAAATATTCCTGTTCGTTCTGGCATGAAAAACGGATCACTCTAGCATGCTTTTTTAATAATTTGACCATTACCAGGCAAAATCACGTAGATTTTGTTTTTGCTAAAACATGGGTGCTGTTAGAGTTCTAAATTTCCCTTCTATATTTTATCCCATGATGCTTCAGGTAATCTTACAATGTTAAACATCTGTAGATTTTTTAAAATACAAGTGACGAGGAAATCAGAGAGAGGGTTCATAACCATTGAAATAGAAGTAAGCATGCAAGGTTAATAATGTAAGAATCTTTCCATGTCTGCTGTGGTCCTAAAGAAAATGCATCCTCAAAAGTGTGTATCATATTGAAAGAAATCCCCCAGGAATTAATTCCCCAGTGGAGGAATTCTTCACCTCCCAGGTCAATAGCAGCTTGAAAAAATGTTGTTCCTCTGAAAAGAAAGGTTAACATTTTCTTTCCACACTGCCTATGATCCTGATCATTATCAACCTCTCCACAAACCATACTTGCATGGTTTAAGACTGCCTGTCAAATGTGATGCTATTGCTGTTGTGATTATTCCAGAACGACCAAGTGTGTTTCTATCTTCAACAATGGTTTCCATAGGAATCAGTATCTGCATTCAACATACAGATTTTACCAATCATTTATTGTTGCATGTAGATTCAGTAAAATAACACAGAAGTTTCAGGTTTTCATAGAATCAAACAATAGATTTAACACATAGTGTTCTTTCTTTATTTGTGTCAGAATGCTTACAAATTATAGACATAATATTCAGCACTGAGCAGATAAAATAGGTATAAAATAGGTCATAGAAATGTAGCATGTGTAAAAAAAATGTAAAATAAATAGGATTAAAAATAAATGGCATTCGCCCACTATTGGGCCATGTCAATAGCACTTTTCCTTGCCAGCATGAGATCTTCCTCCGTACATGTTGAAGGACATTGGTTGTACAGTAGCATATATGAGATGGACTGTTCTCTCCACATTCACACAGAGTATCTTCTACAGGGGAACCCCATGTTCTGAAGTTGTCCTTTTATCTTCCTACTGCAGTATGCAGGTTATATAGTGATTTCCATACAGGCCAAGGTTGACCCATATGACCAGGCAGCAGACAATCATATGGTTGTGCCCAGTTGCCCAATAGCTCCTTACTCGCCTTCCATGGTTCCAGAGAGGTCTGTGACAGCTGGTTGTTAGGAGGGGTGGAAGTTTTGAGGAAGCTGTTCTCAATCTTGATCTTGGAGGTTGGTTGTCATATGACATGCATTTCTATAGCTGTCGCTTTAATCCACTTTGTTCTGGTGGAATTTTGGAGGGGGAGATACCAGCTGGAGGTCCGTTTTAAACACCCCGTGACCAGTCTCGCTGCTTTGCATGTTTTGATCTATACCAAACAGAGCTGGCATATTCTCCTACCAAGTGATATAGGGCTGATGCAAAAGTTCTTAATGTGTGCAGTTAGGCGCCCCATCTTGTGTCTGTTATTTTTCTCAGAATGTTATCCCTAGCAAATATTTTCTGTTTGGTATTAAAACAATGGTTCTTAAAGGTAAGTATACAGTCAAGAGTTACTCCCAGATACTTTGGTGTAGCACTGTGTTCTAGACTGGTAGTATTCCATTGTACCTGCAGCATTCTTGATGCCTCAAGTTTTTTCAGGTGGAAAACACAAAGTTGTATTTTCAGGCAGTTTGGCTTCAGCTGGTTATCCCTGTAATATGTAGTCATTAGGTTCAGAGTTTGGGTCAATTTTTCCTTGATAGCCTCGAAAGTTATGCTCTGTACTATTGCTAAGTTATCGGTGTAATCAAAGCTCCCAGTAGCTTCTGGAAGTTGTTGGTTATAGATATATATGTTGAACAGCATAGGAGCTAGCACACTTCCCTGCAGAAGTCCATTTCTTTGGGGTTTCCATCATCTGTGTTGTCCCTGAAAGTTGACATAAAATCTATGATTTTCTAGTAAGCATCCTATGATTTTCATGAATTTGAAATCCTTTGTAAAGTGAAGGACTTTCTTCAACAGGGCCACATGGTTAACCGTATCATAAGCCGTGGTGAGATTTATAAAAACCACTCCTGTGGTTTCCTTCAGTTCAAAGCTGTCTTCTATATATCTTGTTAGTTTGAGAATTTAAGCTCAGTTTTTGCCAGATCTGAAGTCAGCTTGCTGTGGTATAAGCAGGGGCTCTACTATTACAGATAATTGGTTCAGAGTAAATATTCAAATGCCTTGTATAACTGGACCAGGCAAGCCATCAGAAGATTTTTTTGGGATCTTCTGATGGTTTGCCTGGTTTAACTATGGCTATCACACAGGCTTTCTTCCATATCTTGGAAATATTACACATCTTTTGTAGAGACTGAGTAACCATTCTTTCATTTTAAAACATAGTCATGAACGATGAAAGTTGGAATCCTATATATCTGGAGCGAACCAGGATGGAGAAGGACAAAATACAATATTACAGAGAAAAGATGCAATGTGATACTTACTAAAAAATTAAACTTTAAAACAGTTCAGAAGTTCTCTGGATGAAAACTACTGAAAAAGAAATAAATCACCTTTATCTCTTCTTGGAAATAACTGGTTTATTTCAGTAATTTTTGAAAAGCATTAAGCACTTTTTTACATAGAAAATGGGAAGAGAAGACAACAGTGACTTGAAATCTGTCTGGCATCATTAGCATTAAGCGGGAGCAGGAAGCAAACCATGAAATTTAATCAGATTTGCATCAACAGAAGTCAAATCAAAATGTCATGCAGATTGGAGGTCATCTGCATTGCTATGGCGCTATGATTAAATCCATTTTAAATGTGATCCTACCTTCAGTTTAATCAGAGAAAGAAGCTCGTTATTACTCTGCATGGTTGCTACTGTTTAAAAAGATAAATGATACAAATCTCACCTATGGCTGAAAAACTTTATCTTGATTATTTCAGAGAGAAAGACAGCTCTCTAACAGAGCACACATTTTGCATACAGAAAACCCCTGAACTGTCAGTTTAAATATCCAGGTATAAAGTAATGGATCCTATAGAGAATTGCCACCAATCAAGAATGGACAATGATAAGAAATATTTTTTTTCTTTTTGGGGATCAGTCCACAAAGCATGATTTGAGGACATGGCCTGCAGCAATATTTCCCCACCTTAAGCTTGCTTTTGGTCAATGCCTGGAGACCCTGACTCTGCTGCTTTGAGTCCTACGGAAGAAAAGTAGGGCATATAAACATAAATAAATGTCAAAGAGAAGTTAAAAAAACAGGTCCTCAGCTTTTTCACGAGGCAACTGGAGTTTCTTGTTTTTCTTTGAAGACGTTTCACTTCTCATCCAAGAAGCTTCTGCAGCTCTGACTGGATGGTGGGGAATGGAGAGATTTATACTCCTTGCATTCTTTTAACGAGTTGTTAGTTAAATGCAGATGGACTGCTGAAAGTCCAGTTGCCTCGTGAAAAAGCATCTTTGGGATAACTATGACCTGGATGACTGAGAATCTCCATAGACAACAGGTCCTCAGCTAATCAGCAAAGTTTTCTAAAGTCATAATTTTTCCATTGTTAATTGTTACGAAGAAGAAAAAAACCCTAAAAACATAGAAAACATCAAACATAAAATCACATTTCCATGGTCCATGGTAAGACAAATACGGGAGTTTTAGTTCTAATATCAGAAACAGAGGAAAGGAACATTGCTATTCTCGGGACATGTACAATGAATCATTGTTCTACTGGATTCAAAGCTTTCCTCAATCATGCAACAGACTAAAGGAACATACATCATTCCTTCCCAATAAATTTTATATCAGGTGTCTGGTAAATAAGAAAGTAACACCCACTTGGGAATAACCCATCAGTGTAGTGCTGTAGTAGAGAATGTAGAGAGAAACTCAAGGTAGTTCTTGACTCATGACCACAATTGAGGGGCCAGAATTTTTGTTGCTAAGCAAAGTGGTTAGGTGAGTCACACCCGAATTTATGACCTTTTTGCCACAGTTGTTAAGTGAATCACTGCAGTTCTTAAGTGAATCACACAGTTAAGCAAATCTGGCTCCTCCCCATTGACTTTGCTTGTTAAAAGCCATCCGGAAAGGTTGAAAAATGGCAGTCACATGATCCTGGAGTGCTACAACACTCACAAGTACATGCCAGTTGCCAAGTGCCTGAATTTTAGTCATGTGACTATGGGGAAGCTACAATGGTCATGAGTGTGAGGATCAGTCAAAAGTCACTTTTTTCAGTGCCATTGTAACTGACCGGTTGCTAAACGAATGGTTGTAAGTCAAGAACTATCTGTAATAAGAGAGTTTCTCAACAATAGCTGCATATTTGTAGGTATGTCTTTCTGCTTTGTATATCCTGCTTAAAAGCCAGAATATTTCGAGGATCTTCTTTATTATCTGGTCCATAGTGTAAGACAATCGGGGGAGATTTTTCTTAAAGCACCTTGAGCACATTAATTGATAACAGAGAGAAATCCTCCTGCATGGAGATATTCTTATTCTTCCACTCCCACGGAAGTGCTACGGGGCACAAATTGTGCTCTCTTTAGTATTACCTCAAAGCTTAGCATTGTTTTGTGTTGTCTTGATTTGGATTTTGCTTTTTTTACAGTAAATTCATTTTATGATATTTGTGCTTCAGTCTTATACACTCCCTTGATAAACAGTATTATAATAAGTAAAATATAGTGATAGAGTTTGAAATATAGGTACGAAGCCACTTCCAGTGGAAAAACCTAGCTCTGCAATTTATTTTAAATGTCGCATTTTTTTAACATTTAAAAAGAGATGAAATCCTTAACCTCTGTTTCTGTAGTTAAGGGGTAGGGAGAACTGGGGAGAACTATTAGTTATTGCAGTCCAGCCTAAGCTTAGGATATTGTCATTGTAGTTCAGGAAGCCATACATTTCATTGGATACAATAATTGGGAAGCATTAATGTTTCCTAATTTATTATTATTTTTTATTTCCTATATATTTAGCCCACTTTTCACATAACTATTATTTCCCAAGGCAGTTCACATGATACTATATATTAAAGGAAAGACATATATAAGGAAAGGGGAAATGAACTGAAAAGTATGTGCTTGTATATCAGTTCAGGCTAGGCTGATCTCTCTTTCCTGGTGTTTTTGTCTGAATGGGTGTTTGCCACCTTAGAGTCCTGCCCCATTGATGGAGAGGATCTCCAGTCTGAGGACACTTAATCAAAGCAGAGCTCAGTGTGTTTATTTGGCAGGGAGGGATGAAGCAGGGAGCTTCCTGCATTGCCCGTTGTGTGGCCAATCTCAAGATCCAGGTTGTGGTTTCCTTACTACGATCTTCTTCCTGAGCTAGGATTACACAGTCTCCTGGCAGATGGATCAGAATGTGCCTCTATGAGAAAGTGCCTCTATAAAAACAACTATGAGTAGGAAGTACACATTCTGTATGACATCTGCTCATTCTCTGGCTGATGTAAGAAGGCAGTTGGATCTCCTCCCTATAATCATTTTCCTCGGATGTGGAAGCCTTAGCCAATAAAGGCTGTCAAATGCGTATTCAGAAATAGGAAGATTGAATTTGTTGCCAATGCTAAGAGGTAAAAAGAGATATTCTGTGTTTTTCTTCCGTTTGTCTTTGCTTACATTCAATTTGTAACAAATATGTCAGTTGAATAAATAACTCTTTATTAAATATGTATTGAATAGCAATCTGGAAGATCTTCCCTATGTAACAAGATTTAGAACACCAAATTTGCTGTTCGAATTAAAATGCTGTCATTTTTTTTAAAAAAAAAATATGTAGTTTTATACAAGAAACTGGTTCTAGAGAAGTGAAAAAGCTTAAAAAGCTGTTCAAACAGTTTTCAAGCAGATTTATACTGTATATTTTATCATGATCATGTCCATTTTCTACTACAAGTGAGTTCAGCTGGAGAATCGGTGGCATTGGTAATGATCTGTCAAAGAGAATGCAAAGTACTGTTAGTTTAAGTTACATTCTGCAAAGATAAGATCAAAGAGCCATGTGGCTGAAATGTAAAGTCACATTTCCTTTTTAAAAATATATATGAGGGAGTATCAGATAGCAATTCTTTGGGCCAAAGAGATTAATCCATTAAAGGAGGAAAGCCTGTACAAGAGACCCAGCACACTTTGAGAAAAGATAGTTTTATCCTTGTACTTTCATCAGCAGCTACATCAGGAAATGTAAAAAAGAAAAATGAAAATAACTATAATTAAACATGACAAAGAAAGTGAGATGATTATTTGGCCAAGAATTTTGGATCTATGCAGAGAAAGACACAACCTGCAGATGGAATATTAAAATTCACACAGTGGGAGTAAATATAGAAATGGCTCATTTGACAGAACAATACAGATGACAGTCCTTTCACACCTAACTTGATTAAACTCTTAGGAAAGAGACTTTCGCTGCAACATAATATGCAGCTAACATGTTTAGCTTCACTCTGAAGCAAACATCACACATTGGAATGTCTTCTCCAAATGATACTTTTCACATGGCGAGCAATATAATATGAAGGATTAGAAGTTAGTGTGCTTCCTACTTATCCTAATGTCTGAAGACGGCAATGCAATAGTCAATTCAGGAAATGCTACCCAAGAAAAATAACCTTTGCAAACAACAATCAACCCATACTAACAAAATAAAGTAAATTGGAGTTTTCCTGGCAAAGGATGAATAACAGCTGGATTTCATACCTAATATTGCTCATGCCACCATGGATCAACTTTCATTTCATTCTATCTATGGTTACAAGCGTTTTACATCTATACTCTAGGGTATCGCTTAACAGATCAGATTATATTTGAAGTCCCAAACCGGAATGCATAGTTTCTGTATATACCTATTTTTTATTTCAACTGCAGCTCTTTCAACTCTTTTTTTCCCCTAACAACTTTTTGTGCTTCCAATAACCACAGAGAAATTTTTAATTATCTACCAAAGAAAGTTAAGGAAGAATGGGTGAACAGGTTTGTCAACAAACCCAGTATAATTTGCTTTTTTTGTTTTTTTGCTTTTAAAGAGTCACTTGATGTGTAGAAATCAGCATTCTTCTCAGCAAGAGTATCAGAATTATAATCTGCTAATGTTCAGAGACTGGAATGCTACTAATGCACAGAAACAGGAACATTAAGCACATATATAGTGTCTATGTCACAATATACCAAGTCATTTAACATAGGGACCCATCTGGCCAATCTGATTATTTTATCAAAATAGGGTTTGGTGGTTTGGTGTCTTTTTTTATTCTCATTCAAAGCATTAAGCTCTTCTGTGAACATCTACTATCTGTAATTACTATGGATCTGATGCCAAATAAAAGGAGATACTCCTTCCTTTGGATCAGAGGCACATATCCAAATGTCAAGTTTTATGATACAACTATTCTGAAATACTAAAAAGAACTGAAGATAATGATACCAATATACAAAGGGATGTGCTTAATGTTCCATGAGTGATGGTAGACAAATGATCACTTTGTCAAGGGTGAAATCATATTCCAAATAAAATATCAGTGTGCTGTATAAACAGGGGGAAATTATTTTCTCTTTTGATTATATTGCCATAGCTGAAATCAGCTTCGAGATACATGGACTAGGATATTGATGGTGATGATGGTGATGGTGATGATGATGATGATGATGACGAGTATAGATTCTCAATATCTTCACGCCTACAGTTGGTCTCATACGAAAGAAGGCAGCTGGAACCTAATGACAAAGATGTTACTTGTTGCTATTATGTTACATGAAGCTTAAAATATTGAGCCTTTTGTTTCCAAAAAGAGTGAATATCAGCTATTCATTGATAGAGGAGAAAGACAAACTGTGACTTAAGGACCATCTCTTGGATGCAAACTAAACTTAGCTACACCTCTACCAAGAGTCTCCTTCAAATTGGCCGTTCCATGAAAAGAAGAGCTTCTTCTGCTCCTGTAAAGCATTGGGATACAACAAAGAATAAGGATTTGTACAAGAACAAGAAGACAGAATCTGTCACCCCACTAGGTAGCGCAGACCAACAAATTAATGCCCCAGAAACATATTTCTCCTCCTTCCTAAGCTTCTCGTGTGTTCTTCATCCCTGCAGAATATCTTTTCAGGAAATATCTCGTCTTTTATACTACCCATCCTAAAAAATTACCTGCTTTTCTGTTTACCTGATATTGTTGAGTGCTAATATTCATCTTCATCAGTTTTCCTGACCATGACAGCTTTTGGAAAAAATGAGATAAATTTCCTAGAATTTTAACTAGGAATTCTGGAAAACTACATTTGAAAGACAACGTATTGGAATGATTGTTGTACAGTATCTGAATGTGGCTTATGTTTAAGTTAAAATTATTCAACTATAAATAGGATAGGGATGGGAGTAGTTGGATCATGTGTCTGTTCAAGCTTTTATGCCCAAATATCCATTTCTCTTCTCCTCAGAAATATCAGTTCAATAGAACAAGCCATATAATCTCTCTGTAACAGATCCACGGGGACTAAGGAATTAAGCTGACTCTGAGATCTGAAGTCTGGGATCAAGTTAATAGCAGCTGAACCAGTTTGAGCCATATGAGCATCCCAGCTTTAGAAAGGAAGAAAAGCTCTATAAATTGCAGCTGGAGGTAGCATACAAACACAGTTTACCAGTTAAAGTGGCCGTAACAGCAAGCATGAAGACAGTCAATATTAGGTAGTTATTCTTATACGTAGTGTGTTATAAGTTCTTCTAAGTGAGTAGCAGGTGTCAACGGGTGGGTGGGAATCTATATCCTTGGGGTTCTTTTGGATTCTTTCTGCCAGGAGCTCAGTGATCACTGCAGTTGTGCAACCCAATAAAGGATATTTTCTTCCATCTATCTCCAAACACTTTGGTTCCTTATTTAAGTGGACATTTTTCCCACAACAATAAGCAACCTGGTATCGTCCCCAAATACTTTTCTACAAGTAGTTTAATGGCTCAGGCATTAATAAATGTCATTAATTTTCAGGTTAGATATAAAGTCCAATTATGCAGGTTTGTATGTGGTATATTTGGATGTGATTCAAGCATATGTCAAAGGATAAAACAATATACAGTAGTCACCTTTTTAAAAAGAAAATTGCAACTCGTCTACAATCCCTGTTAGAGGAAATACCTCTTTAATTAAGGAGATTGTTCCATTTGCCATTTATGAATGGGGAGTCATACTGTTGCATTTGCTTGTCTCGTCTATGTTTTTTGCAAGTTTGGGAGGACCAGATATTTATTGGATTGAGAACAATCCTTCCCCAACTTGGCACATTGATATTCATTGGGATTTCCATTCCCAGAATTCTAAAGCACAGCCACAGTGGCAGGAACTCTGGGAATTGCAGTCCTAATATATTTCAAGTATCCAAAGTTAAGAAAAGGGAATAACCACTTGTTTTGTGGAAGGGGTAGTCCTAAACTTATGATTACAATTGGGCCCGGAACTTCCATCGCTAAGAATGTGGTTGTTAAGGGAGTCACAACCAGGTTTATGTCCTTTTTGCCACAGTTATTAAGCAAATCATCACAGTCATTAAACTAATTACATGGCCATTAAACAAAATAGGGCTTTACCCATTGACTTTATCTGTCAGAAGTCCCCTGGGGAAGTTGTACATGGTGATAACATGACCCTAGGATGCTGCAACTGTTGTAAATACATGCAAATTGCCAAACACCCAAATCTTAAATCATGTAACCATGAGGGATACTGCAATGGTTGCAAATGTGAGAATGGGTCATAAGTTACTTTTTTTTAGCAACATCATAACTTCAAACATTTGTTAAATGAATGATCATAAGTCAAGGACTTCCTATATTCTCTTTTGGGGAAATCCATTGTTTTGGGGAAAGACTATGAGCAATCAGCCAAATCCAGAATATTTTGATACTTTAGTATCTATTTGATGATCTGTTGAAATATTGCAAAAAAACAGATTCTTTTTCTTGGATGACAGTGAAAAGAGATTCTCTGTTTTGCCTTAGCAAGGGGTTATTATGTAGGGCAGGCCACTGAGGTCTGGAACTGCTCTCTTCTGCTGTTCAAGTTGCCCTAACTTTATAACTTGACCTCCATTAAATTACAGAACTGAATTGTAACACTTCCTGAAAGAGTGATTTGAGGTTTTGTTTATTTTTGGCAATTGAATTATCCTTGCAGGCTGGGAAAGTATAGAAGATTAAATACCAAAAAAGTCCTAAGAGCCTCAGCTCTGGGCACAAAATGCCAGCCATTTAAAAATTACAAAGGCAGCATATAATTTGCACAGTTGGTAAGGTAGAAAGACTCAATATTGTAACAGGAGTGGGTTTACCAGTCGGAGTTTCACCCTGGCGCTACACTATTCTATTTTCACTTCTTTCACAAATCTGAAGAATAGAAAATAGCTACCTTGCTGTTATATTCTCTCAGACTTCACATTGAAGAATTCTCCTGTCTTATTATTTTAATTTTTAAGGGGACCAGATAATGATAATCTTCATTTGTACCTGCCCCATCTGTTCCACTAATATTCCTTTCATTCTTTCCCAATAATAATTTTTCAGGGGGGGGAAAGCCACAGGTTAACAATAAGAACTTTGCATTTAACAAATAAATCATATTGTTCCTTAACTTGATGACATGATTTATACAAAAAGAAAAGATAAGGGCTAGAGGCCCACAAACGTTTGAACTACAAAGTATCAGACCCCATTTTAGAGTCATATTTCCACAGAGTAACACTAGGAATACTATCTGCAAATGTCAGACATTTGTTAAAGAATTATTATTTTTTTAAATCTTGTATATTTTTCTAGAAATTCAAAGATGATGGTATTTACACTTGTAGTGAGAAAGATGGATTTCATTTCCCCCTTTTCAGATCAAACTAAGAATCTTTCCCCTTCTCTGTGTTGGCATAAATTATCCCAGCATGAAATTTTATCTCCTTATTGCTGATCCCTATCTTGACTCTTCCCAGTCCCTTCTGTCACTGGACTCTCCTCCTAAGTTACAGATAACAAAGCATAACCAATTTTATTTACCTTGTAGATGCCATTAGACACTGTCAGTTTCAGGGGAAAAGACAAATACCAATACAACTAAGAATGACTTAAGCCTTTCTCATTCATGTACCAGAAAGGAGATTAAGGTACTCTTATGGGGATATGGCAAAAAAGAAGAAGAAGAAGAAGATGTTTCCAGGGTGTTTTACACCATGTTTAAGTGCTGTAGTGACTCCTAAAACTTGCAGATTTATTCATATATGCCACTGGAAATATACGTACATCAAATATATATCTCTTCCACAGGTCAATTCTGAATGGAATTTAAAGCAAGGTAATGTCAATAATATTGAATGCTGCAAAGCTCTCCCAAAGTAAATCAACACCTTGAGACACATAAATATCACATGTTAGAAAGATAGATGCTATTTGAATTGTATCCTTTTATCTTCCAGAGCAAATTCTAAAAAAGCAGGCCTATAATTCACAATACTGGATAGGATATATCATTAGGACTAGAATATAGCATTCTCCATGAACTAAGTTTTACTGAATTTAATAGGACTTTAGTTTTTTAAAAGACATCGTAAATGACTCTACACATCATTAGGAACTCATTTTCCAACTATTTTAAAAATCGTTGCAGGAATTCTTTTAAATAAACTGAAGCAGAACATATAGATAGATAAATACTGATGGACCACTTTTACAAATAATTATATGTTTGTTAGCCCAACAAAGCTGAAGCATGCAGTGGGGAAAAAATGAGAGAGACTTATGGATGAAATGATTTTGATTTGCTGGGCTCTTTAAACATAGTATTTGTCCTTCGTTTTGCCCTAGAGATAACAAACATAATAGCTGGGTCACACCATCCCTTTCTCTTGCTAGTTTCTGTAATGTGTACTTTTTGCCAGATGAAGCAGCTAGAATAAGATGTGATCTTTCCCAATTGTTAAAATATATAGGATTCTTCACAACAAACCTATAGAACTGTAGATAGTTATTTTCTTTAACGTGTGAGATTTCCGTTACAAAGCAAGGAAGTTGAAATGCCTCAGCTGTGGTTCTTGTGGGGGGGAAAAAAACATTCTTCTTTTTACTATAAAGCTGTCCTGTTACTAATTTTGAAATGGGCTGAGCTGAAGGCCTATAGATATTTTTTTTTTCTTGCCACACACGTAGATAATACAGTCTCACTTCAGTTTTACAAAGAAATTCAGTACTTCGATTCCTGTTCTCTCTCATTTTACTTATATTAACCCTATCTATTGCACTGGGTAAAGAAACAGTATCAATGTACTAACTAAATTTCATTTATTAAATTAATGTCCATAAACATATATATATGTGATATTACATATCTCGTTTTTTCTGCAACACAGAGAGGCAAGACCTTCGTGCTGGTCAGTGCAAATGGTCTTCCTTTTTTATCATATTGTGAAAACAAAAATCCCATTCTGTTCTTCCATTGTTTCATTTTTCTTATGATGATTTTCTACATTTTATGATCTATCTGCAGTGGCAAATTGAGAGTGATGGAGATAGATGTCAGTTAGATTTTTAAAAAAAAAACCTTCTGTTTTTCTTCTATCAATGTATTTCTTCCATGCTATATTAATGGTGCCCTAGTAGGTAATTGATAATAGTGATGTATAGAGATTAAGTTATTAGTGAAGCTAATTGGCAGCTGTCAATGTAGATCTAGCTAATTTTTCACCCTCATTTAGGCCAAGAGCTAATTGTGAATGCTGCTTACCAAGAATTCATTCATTCCCCGAGTTTTACAGGTTGCAATCCGAAAGGACTGTAAATGGCTGTTATTCCCATCTTAAAATAGGATTAAAATACAAAATACAATAACAGTATAATAAAGTAATTATTCCATTAGTGCTTCTGTGGAAACAGATTCTACGTAATACCTGACTTACTTTATTTTCTTATTGTATCTTTTGTTACATTTTCTTTTTTCGGTAGATCCCTGTCTGGACGCATAGTTGGTGGAGTTTGGTGGTTTTTTACTTTGATCATCATTTCATCTTACACAGCCAATTTAGCTGCATTTTTAACAGTAGAGAGAATGGTGTCTCCCATAGAGAGTGCAGAAGACTTGGCCAAGCAAACAGAGATAGCTTACGGGACTTTGGATGGTGGTTCTACTAAAGAATTCTTTCGGGTAAGAGAAATTAGTTCTGATTTTCATGTACAAAGCAAGACTCGTGCTAGCCCAGGAAATATAGCCCATCTGCCAGATACCATAAATACCCTTGAAACATGGAGTAATTATATGCTTCCACAGATTACTGAGTAATTACACTTAGCAGCATCAAACGTAATTACCCTGTGACTTGTAGCTCAGGTTTAGAGAATAATAAATACTTAGTTAGCTCTGTAATTTAATGGCACCATTTACAATATGCAAATATATTTAAGTTATTCAACAGTGGCTTGCATACCAAGCTACCAAAAGTACACTTTCTTTCTGTGGTCTAGTGTCTTCTGTCTCTCACTTCTCTCTAATGTTTTCTTCAGTCTTCCTGCTCAAGTTTGTGGACTGCAATACGATTCTGTTGCTTTTATCCTCAATCCCATGAATTTGACTAATATGGAGTCAGACTATTTGAGTGTTGTCTATTCCAAGTAGCAGTTGTTTTCCAGAAGTCTTCCCTATCCCAAATATCCTTTAAACGCCAGAGATTTGAGGAATTCAAATTAAAACACCTGGTTTTACATGCTTTCGGTTTTGCCACTAAATTACATTTCCTCCTTAGGATTAGAATTTAGCAAATATGCTACCACTTCCAACGTAATTCCTAGAATCTGGCTTTCACAAAAGCTTTTACGTTTTTAATTATTTTTTCTTCTGTCTCCCTTCTGCTTGAGGTAATTTTTATTCCATAAAATGTGCCGATGAATGGCACCAATTCATGCAATCCACCCATTTCTCTGTTCGCCTCTATAAACCAGCCCCTAATTTGAGTAATATCCTTTCTTTAGCTGTGCACTGTGTAGGCACACACAGCCCAACAAATTTGTGTCTTCCTTGGTGTATGAATCTCTGCTCTGTGTATTAACGCATGCTAAGAGCAGCGGATTTATGCTATTCTGGACAGAGATCTAAAATAGCGGTTTTTGAGAAGATGTGGACGTACATGAAGTCAGCTGAGCCCTCTGTTTTCGTGCCGACAACAGAAGAGGGGATGAAGCGTGTGAGGAGATCCAAAGGGAAGTATGCCTACCTGCTAGAATCTACCATGAATGAGTACATTGAACAGAGAAAACCATGTGACACCATGAAGGTGGGAGGTAACTTGGATTCGAAAGGCTATGGCATTGCAACGCCAAAAGGTTCACCACTGAGGTAGGTAGATTGAATGTGTGGCTTCTTTCCCTTCATCCTCAGCAGTTGATGCATCTATAAACATGCTGCAAATTTTCATTACCACAGTATAGCTAATAAAACTGGGGGAGGAAGGAAAATGGAAAAGTAATTAGGAGCAGGAAAGTTAACTGCCAGACTGCTTCTAAATAGTGATACGTAGGACTTCCAGGATCCCTGAATGCTGTAGCCTCACTCCTATAGTTTGTTTCTTTACTAAATCGGCCCAAATTGTAAGACCAAAAGTAATTTGTGACAACTTGGCTACTGCTTAATGGGGCATTATTTTGAAATAATGTGATTGTTTTCTGGTGTGCATGCCTATCATGTAATGTCTATTATAGCTCTTCTTTGGTTAGAGAGATTCTAGTAGTAAAAATATTTAGGTATGTGCATGACTGAGCAAAGAAATACAAATCTATAAAGGACAACTAAATGGAAAAGCTAAGTGTTTTCCTGCTAGATAGACAACAAATGGATGAAAGGATAATTATCTCCATTAGCCACTGATAGAACCTAGTTAATAACATATACTGGATCCAGATGTTGCAAAAGATGGTATGTTGGCCATAAAATTGTAGAAAGAATGTAGCATCCACAATCATAGCATACAAAATGCAAGTGGCTCAGCAAAAGAAAAGATTACAAGGATCCACCAGCCACCAAGACAGAAAAGACAATAGCTAAGCAGAGAAAAGGTCTGTAGATGGGATTAGGTAGAAGGTAGGATTATAGGGATCCACCAGCACTTTAGCTACACAAGAACACATATCCCATGCTATTATCCTCAAAATATAATAAAATAACAAATATGTTTGGATTTTCTCACTACAACCAAGATACTTGGTGGAGGAAGGACAAGAACTGCCAGAATTTTTTTTAAGGTACTGATAATGAGCCTGGAGATTTAATAAAGAACAACATAGCCAGATGTGATTTGCGATGTTCATTTTCAACGTATATTAAAATATTTTCTTTTTTTCTTTAAAGATGCAAATACATATAGTATACACAGCCACAGAAAGAGAGAGAGAGAGAGAGAGAGAGAGATGCTAATGTTGATTTCATCTACTTTTTCAAAATGTCCTTCTGATATGTCAATAGAGTGGGACAGAAGAATAAGTTAGAAATATTTGTTCTTGATTTACTTTCCAGTTCAATAGAAGCAACCAGGAGAGAACATTTTGCTTTTCCATTGGATCTAATGGTGCTTTTTTTTATACATATGGCCTCAGTTTCTGTCTCATTATGTTTGTTATTTGTGGTCATTTTAACTGTTTATCTAATGCTATATGCTCTTCAGACAACTTCTGGCACCTATTCCACTATCTGAAAATATCCAAGAATTGCATCTTATTTTGAACTGACTGAGTGTTCCATCTAAGTCAGTATAAATTTAACCATTGAAGTCAATCGGATCATAATATTACATGTAAGGCATCCATTTTACAAATGATTCCCCAAATGTGATAGATCATTTGGGCAGAATCTATGTACATCAGTGATTATTGATTTCAGGTCCATCTCACATTTCTAACTAGTTTATATTAAATACTGTAATGTCCCATCATAGTATAATGTTTAAGTGCGAATTGTACCCAAGTTGGTGTGTTAACATCTGTAAACTTAATTTCAAATTGGAACCATGAGAAATCATACAACTCAATATATGAGACTGTTATCTTCATCTAGTATGAAGACAGTAGGCATATTTAACATGGGAAGAGGCTGAAATAATGTATCTAAATATGTGAAAACTGGTCTATAGCATCCTAGATGAAACCAGAACTATAAAAGAGTGGCTGCATATTAAAATCTTCCCTGACTACATCCATCATTGCAACATCTTTAACTGACTGATAGCAGAAGATGATGAAAGCATGGTGCAAACATCAGGAATTGAAATTACATCAAGAAGCATTCAGTGTGTATTGCAGTATTATAGTCCCAAACCATAGAGAACCATATTTATATTGAGTTGTCCAGTAATGCTGAAATAGTAGTGTAAACCACTAGCTGGATGTGAATTCTTATTTCAACACATTTGTACACAAAGCAGTTTTGGAAAGGCTGATTTACATAGCTGTTTTTTTAGGAGGGGTTCTGTTGCATCTAATTTCAGAATAGCTGCTAAAATACACCTTAACAGGCAATGTCTGAGGAACACACCTGAGTGTGCCACATGCACTCATATACATGCAAGATTGGTAGCCCAAGTATGTACATGTAAGAAGCTGGAGCATCACATAGCTGATTAAAACACGTTGACACATGAAGAGAAGGGGGGACATGATAGCAGTGTTCCAATATCTCAGGGGTTGCCACAAAGAAGAGGGAGTCAAGCTATTCTCCAAAGCACCTGAAGGCAAGACAAGAAGCAATGGATGGAAACTAACCAAAGAGAGAAGCAACTTAGAACTAAGGAGAAACTTCCTGACAGTTAAAACAATTAATCAGTGGAACAACCTGACTCCAGAAGCTGTGAATGCTCCAACACTGGAAGTCTTTAAGAAGAGATTGGACAGCCATTTGTCTGAAATGGTATAGGGTTTCCTACCTGAGCAGGAGGTTGGACTAGATGACCTCCAAGGTCCTTTCCAACTTTTATTATTATTATCATTATCATTATTATCATTATTATTATTACAATAGTTCTTCTTGCTACTTCAGTGAACAGCAGCCAGCAGCTACACTCTCTTCAGCTTAATTTTGCCACTATATTTTCCTGTTAATTCTATATTAAATTTGAAACAATGCAGAATGGGCAACAATATTGGGGGATCACACTAAGGTAAAAAGGTACTTTAATCTTAAGGGAGGAGGGAGAAAGAGCAAGATTGTATTCCATAACTGGTTTTCCTTTTAAACTGGGAAACTATAAACAAAGCTCCCCAGGAGTCCCATTAACCTTTATGCCAATTATCACAAAACATTTAAATAAATAAAACATTCCTTGTCAAAAATTCAGGAAAACCAACACACTTCAGAGGAAAGATGGCAACAGTCTCTCTCTTTTTTTTTTTACAAGTCTAGGACTGCCAGATACTGGGAAATGTTGTATGAGTTTAAAGAGAGCTACTTGCTTCAAATATTTTGGGTTTTACCAGTATATCAGTCATCATCTTAGTCTAAATCAAATCTTATGCCATCTATATCATAAGACAGGCAAAAGAA